>CM074130.1:1920268-2488351 GCA_037178625.1 Skeletonema tropicum
GACCTTTTCCTTCTGATTCGTTGCATTGGCTATAACTTTAAATTCCTTCACGATTTTGGCCTGTTTCGAGTTCGGTAAGGTATTGTTGTAGTTCGGGTGTACTGTCTCCATTTCAAACTCGTCTTCGTTGTTCTTGTCCTCTGGTGTACCTGTCTGATTGCCAGACAGTGTTTCTGCGGCGTCAGCCACGGCATCTCGTCTGCTGGGCTTTGTGTTCAGAGTGTATTTCTTCGCGACGTCATACAATGATCCATTCTTGATCCAATCTAGATTGGTTTCCTTAATTGTGATTCCATGATATCCACTGTGATTAAGTTTGAGCACTTGAGAGCCGCTATTACTTTCCTCTTGTTCACTTTGTAATGACGGCTGATAGATTCCCCCGTCACGCGGTTGCTGATATGCCGCACAAATGTTACCATACTCGTCTCAGTCTGTGGCAATTCCATGCACATGTTATTTATATCCTGAGGAAAGCACACGCAATGACCGTTAATGCCATAGATACCATCCTTGATGTGCATCGACGGAATCATGGGCGAACACCTCCGAATCAGGAGCTTCTCTGACATAGTCAGATCTTTCAGCTCACTGGGTATGTCGTATCTTACCACGGGATTGCCATTTTCGTCAATCTTCATAACTCCTTCGCTGTCCCGCTCGTACCAGACTGGGTGGAAGTTGTTCTTCAAGAATAGTCCGATTCTTTATGTTTCTTCGTTCTGCAAGTGGAGCAGATGACCTCCTCGCATCGTGTGGCACTCTCCTTGACTTTCTCCGAAAATTCGAGCCTGTTCTCGCGGCAGACACTGCAAGTTTGCAGCTGCAGCGTCTTCATTTTATATTCGAATTTCAACATCTCCTCGATAGTCTGCCTCGATCGATTCGTTTCTTTTGGAACGGCCGTGTTCGCCGTAACAGGATTGTCCATGAAGGTGATGTCAAATTTGATGGCGATTGTGACTCCATTCGTCTTAATCCGGTTGTTCACAGCGTCCTTCAAAGACTTAATTGACTTGTTGAACTCATCCTTCGTGGAAGCTGCAAATGGCTCCTTTTCGTAGAATTTGTCAACGATGCCGTAATTTAGCGTATGTACATACATCTTGTTCACCGCTGATTTAGCTCTGTCATACTCAACGCCGTCCTTGGCCCATCGGATGTAAGTGTGTGTCGCACGCCTCTTATCCAAGTACTTCTCTTCTGTCCTCACCTTCACTGTTTTCACCCCAATGACTGGTATTTGTTGACCCACACGACGTCCCTCTCTCTTTTATTTTTCTCCGACCTAGAAGTGAACATGGGGATCTGTTCTTCTTCTTGTTCTTCTTCCTTTTGGTTTGTACCTGCAGTTGGTTCTCCACTAGCATTGCTCTCGGCTGGACTGGTGGTGTCAGCAGTGGTAGCGGTCCCTCCACTATTGATATCATTCTCTACCACTCCGTCTACCTCGTCGTCCTCATCAACCGTCTCGAATGGTGGAATGACTACCACCTTGTCGAGACCCTTCCACTTAGGCGAAGGATTGACCAGCCTCTTGTCTTCCATAGGTCGAACGATCTCGATGCGCTTTACCTGGTGGACCTTCCTACTGAGCCATGTCCCATTCGATACTTGGAGAATTCTGTCAGAGGAGAGAGCCCCAATCGACACAATCTGACCCTTCATGAGTGCATCCTTCTTTGAACTGCGGTATTCTATGATATCTCCCAGCTGTACGAATACATTCAAGTCGCTTGAGTCGGCATCCCCGTCATCGCGGGCGAGATTGCAATCCAGGTCGATGTAATTGTATGTCTTGTCGGTTCTGTAATGTATCTGATCGAGGTCGCCTGCACAAAATGATGTCATTAGTAAAATGGAGCAGTGCACAATTTTACCAATAGTTTGTGTACCATGTACAACATAGTTCAAAATAAACTCACCTGTGGTATCAGCGGACAGGTCGTCGTCATCATCGTCCAATTGAGAGTAAGACGAATCGCTGTTGGACACATGATCGGATTTATCGCCAACTGAGTCATCGCTTGTCTGTGTCACGGGAGATATAATCTCCACATCATCGTCATCATCCTCATCATCACTTTCGCTCAAGCAGTCAATCAATGTATCTCGGTGATTTCGATACAGGCTGGTGATGTGTACTATGAGGTCATACATTTCGGTCCTCAATCTATTGATGTCGTCTGCGTTGTAATCAAACAAGTCATGACTGCTTATACAGCTGGCGAAATTGTCAGTGAAATCTTTATTCTTGACCTTCAAGTCACCATCTGAACTAGATTGTAAGCGTAGCGACATACGTGTACGCCACAGTCGTAGCCGTTCCCCTGGTCCATAACTGGTATAACACAAAAGAGCGTGAGATTGAGATAGTGAAACGACACAGTAACTGAAATTGATTGACTGATAGACTTCGCTCACCTTCGGGAAAATGCAATTGGAACGACTTGTGTCTATGAGAGAAAGGCATCTCGAATCTATCTAGCGCATCATCATGATGCCTTCTCCACTCTGCGTTGAGAACGTTTCGAACAGCTTGCGCTATTTCCCTCCTGTTGTGGAGAGTACCGCTCCCAAGTGAATCCAAGTGTATCATAGCTGTGACATCTTTGCTGTAGGTCGTATCCCCAAATCTTGCTTTGGTCTGTTTTATCAGGTTTGGATTCAGTACCGCTACTAACGACCAATGACTGGCAAGGTGCACAGGAAACATGACGATTTTCTTCTCGAAAATGTTGACATTCTTCAGGAACTTCTTCATCGTGTCACTGTACCCCTCGCTCAGGACCCCTGACAGGAGATACGTTGAACAGATGTGCACAGAAGAAGCGTTGTCGCCAGGGCATCTGGGTGTTGATATCCACTTGAACCAGAATTGCAGTACCGCGTCATTTAACCACTGTCCAGGTTTAAGCGTCGCCAGATCCATTCCGTGAACAATCAAATTCCTTTTCATACTGTCCCTGAGAGAGTTCTCGAAAAATGCGGCGTAGTTTGATGCATCATCTTGCCCGATGAGTTTTTTGCCAGCCTGTGGGATAGGTCAGTCGAACATTTGTCTGCAAGCAAGAGGCTGCTATTGCTCGTCTTGAAAGGTATCACGAAACATTGTGATAATATGTCGACTGCCACTGGCAATGGTGTAAAGCTTTTCTGGGTCACCGATGATGCAGATGGTGGTTCAGCCGAGATCACATTCTGCTGTTGTCGTATGCCTGCACGAACCAAGTCATCACAGACTGTGCGCGCATTGGGACTCTTGACATCGTGCTGCTGAAGCGTAACAATGCTGGATAACGCGCCACAACTACAATGATTGTAGTTAGCAGCTCAGACGGTCCTCCCTTTCTTGCATTGAATTGTATCACCGACTCGCGGTGACCTTCCTGTAATTTGAGAGCGACGGATTTGCTTTGCTCTTTAATTACCTTAATCAGTATTCCTTTATTACGTAGTTGCTTAACTCCAAGGACAGTCCGTAACCAGCTCGTCACGAAAAGTATGATGTGCGGCAAAGATATTACAGTCGCTTGGTAATTTGGTAAAATTGTGCAGTGGACAGATTTACAAATGTCAGTCAGTAAGTGATACCAAACCAAAGCAAATACGAATCAAAGCGTACGACAACGTGATGGCAACACTCACTTGGCGTTGTCGTCGATTCACCTACATGTGACTCCTTCACCGGAGTGACAACTGCAAGTACAAGAACGCAATTAAAAGAAAAAGGCGCTGATTAGTAACGACGACGAAATTTCTTATTGTTAAAAAGAAATGCAGATATATCCCAATTCATGTATAGAATCCCACCAATCCTCCCCACCCCATTCTACTCCCCAAACTCAGTGGCTAATCATTCCATGATAGTATCCTCAATAATTTCGTTCCAATCAGGAAAATTTCCACTCTTGAAGACATTTCTCCTCTCATTTTCAGTGACATCGTCAAACGACGAGTAACCAATAGATTGAAGGTGCGCTTTGATTCCGAAGTCGGTCAGGTACTTGTTCAAAGGTACTCCGTAAGTGACTGAATCAAACCCAGATTTCCAAGTATGTTGAAAGTCCGAAATAATGTCTTGCAAAAGCTCATTCCTGTCTTTGTATGGAACGTTCTTTTTGGGGCGGTTCCTGAACTTGCCCTCAAGGAATCGATTGTACATCGTGTTGTTATTCTCTTCCATGACCTTCAAAGCAATGTACGCTGGTTTTTCTGCATCGCTCATCAATTGCTTCATTCTGTTCTCGATCTTTCGCAAGTGGGTCTCGATCGGAAAGCTGCCAGTAGGTACCATAAGCACTGTAATCAACTTTGTCACTGGATAATTCGATGTAGTTTGTTTTCTCTTGAGAATGTTGTCGGTGGAGTAGTTTTGTTCCTTAATGAAGGTTTCCGTGAAACATTCGTACCAGTTAGGCACCGTGTCTCCAGCACTGGATACATTGTTCCAGTAAGTCAGTAGAATCGATCTGACATGCTCACCCTTCAGGTACCAGGCCCTACGCCCCATCTCCGTAAAGAAGATAATATAGACTTGTTTACTGGACTTGTTGTGTGTGATAGGACAAGACACTTCAACAGTAATCGGACTCAACGATGATTTCAGAGGAGAAGATGTACCAGTCGTGACAGAAGAAATATCCACGTTTTGCCATGCTCCACCGCCACCGCCACCGCCATTGTGACTATGATCACCTATAGTACTCTCGCTCCCCAATACCTCCATACCAGTCAAGCTTGTAGAACCGCCCGACTTGAACTCACCTTTCACTTCTTCAGCAGTAACCATCGACGAAGAAGTTGCAGGAGACGATACAACATTGCTCTTCCCCTTTTCCAACAATTTGATCCTTTTCAACAGAGCAGCTTTTTCTTGAGCTAACCTGTCTTCAATGCTGCGTTTACACGGTTGAGAACCATGGTCGAGCAAGGATGTGGGCTTCCCAACCACCTTCTTCCTCACAGGAGTGGTAAAAAGAGACCTAGCAGTACTAGCATCACTGACTTCTTCAATTACTTCGCTTGTAGCTTTGGTCAACTGGATAGAACCCCGCTTCTGCTCAGCGGTAAGACTACCACTCAGTTTCTTATACGGATTCTGCACAGGTTGAACTTTGCTTACACGAAACGCAGAGACCCCAACAATGCAATCGTTACCTGAATCATGATCTTGATAAAGTAGACGAAACACAAGATTTCTGTCATCAATCGCCACACCCGTCATGTTGTTTGCCCCCCAATCAGGTAAATTAATGACTGTAAAACTTTTCGCAGACCAGTCTTTGTGAGGGGGTATTGCAATCGCCACTCTAACTTGGCAACGCACACAGATTGCGCTCAACAGAGATTTGTACCAATCAATTGAATGAGCGAGCGATCTCTTAAAATGAGTCTCTTCTTTCAACCACTCTGCGACAACTTTTTTGCTGCCTTCAGCGTAGACCTCGTTATTACAAAAGTCATCCAACTGACTAGCACACCATTTCAAGAATAACTCGTAAGTAAAACATTGCATCGGATGGTTCGTCTCTTGAAAAAAGGCAAGTAAACTTCTTGCAATTGATGAAGGTAGGCCGAACTTATCACCTGGGTCAGACACTTCCAACTCATTCCAATTATTTGTCTCCTTCAACAGCTGGAATACTGATGATACAAAGCCATCATCCCTCACAACATCAATTTCATCACTGCTGCGGTCCGATGAATTATTTTGCTTTGATTGCTCGTCAGTACCACTGATATCATCGAATTGATCATCATCGTCATGACCATCTAGACCATCATCATCGGAAGTGGTCAAATCCAAATCCCTCTCGATATAAACGGACACACCAGCAACATTGTCACCACCATCACCGAGGCGACAATCAGTAATAGTGCGGTCAATGAGTAGCCTGAAATAGACTTTTCTTGGGCACTTTAGCCCGCCTGGAGCGAAGGAAACAATCCTCGTTTCACCGCTTTCTCCATGGCATCCATCAGGTGGCAGCAGCACACAAATTTCAAGACACATGATTGTGCTCAATACATCGAGCAATGTGAAATACCAGTCAATCGAGCGATGTACTTTGTTGTATGAGTATTCGCATTCATAAATGAATTCGTCCATCACTCTTTTGATACGAGGATAGAAGGGTTCATTCGCAGCCATATACATGACATCAGCGACGAACGGCAGCAGTTTCTCCTCTGTGTTGAGAGCCACGTTATCAACTACACAAGCGAGTGCGTGGAGGATACTAAAAGTGTTCCTCGGTACCAACTTGTCACCGGTCGGCCTCTGAACATGATCCGCACCAGCTGTAATGATTTGTTTCAATCGCATCTTCTTTGCTAATTTCGACATTGCCAAATTGTCAACATCGTCCGTAACAGAAAAAGTTTCTTGATACTCATTTACAACGAGTTTCCTGAGTCGTTGTACACTATCAGCAATATCACCTCTTGCAATCAAATCAACAGTATCAACGAAGTCATTAGGATTGCCATTCGACTTAGACGAGGGAGGAGCAGTCTCAGTGACGTTCGATGGAGAGGAATGTGCCTTCGCTCGCGTCAAACTCTTGAAAACTTTGTTGTCAGGGGAGAGGTAATGGTGGTAAATAGTTCCGCGGGATTTGCCGCCCTTACGCTTGATACTCTTCCTTTTCCATCCATCCGAGAGATCTGAATGGGTGTAATCAACCCACTCATTCTCGCTATGTAGAAGGCAGTTGCATTTATTTATTAGGTAAAATTGTTCAGTGATCGATTATACTAAAATGATTCAATAAGCAAGCGATACTTAGTGCGGCAGTGCACATGCACACAAAATAAACTCACATGATAGTTGAATCAGGAGAGGCCTTCTCTCGGACAGGTACCGGTTTAGACTTTTTCGTGACAGCACCTTTCTCGGACAAATCCGGTTCATCATCATCTTGAACAGGTTGATCACGGGAGCCCGAATGAGTTTTGTCTTCAAGTACAAGTTTCCCGTTCTCATCACTGGTGTGAAGTTGAAGGTTGAAAAAAAAACTTGTAAGTAAAAAGGAAAGACAGAATTTGTAAAACGGTACAATGAACAAAAATACCAAAATCATTGAACCACACGAAGGTTAACCTTCTCTCTTACCAAAAATGCTCACAATTTGAAGTGTACGGCGCTTGGCTTGTACCTCCTTTCTGAGCAATAGCGGCAAACATTAAGAAGTTGACCGCTGCAGACACCAGATCATCTTTGTCAGTAGAATCAGTCTTACCAACTGGGACATTCGGGTAATGTTCAGACAGTTCATTCAGGATGTACTTGATTGACCCGACTTCAAAGACGGAAAGAGCAGAAAAGAGCAGTTGTTCCTTCTCCAACTTGGCAACGTCAAACCCATCGCCTAATGCAACAGACGCTAGCAGCGAGAAGATACGATCGTCGGTACGCACCAAACGCCAATTGATGTCTGTTACGCTCAATGCAATGACAGGAGCCGACGGTTTAGCGGCAGTCTTGACCCCTGACGAAGTAAGACGTGCATCGACATTGCTCCGATTCCGCACGGCACGGAAGCCCTTACCATTACTACCAACGGTGGATATAACTGGATTTGTGTTGCCAAACTTCATTATTTATTCGGACAATGTAGAAATGTGATGATGTAAATGATGCAATGCATAATTTATGAGAGCTGTTGAACGGCTCGACAACGTACAAACTGCCTACATAACCGCCGCCAACGCACCAGCGCAATAATCAGCAGAGAACAATGCAATCAATAACCAACCACGTCATGAAGTAAACGAGTTCCTTCGTAAGCTACGTCGGCAACACAAGATCTTGTGGTTCAACACATCGACAACACGTCGACAAAAAGATTCAGCTCAACACAAGACGTCGACGTGGAGTTAAGAACTGACGTATTGATCAGTACGTGGCCAAAGATCGGCAGTTATTCAAATGCAAACACGTCGGCAACCAACGTCGGCGTCTATTTAGACTTGCATCAATAGACGACTCGGCAGATAATGTAATTGAGCCAATGTCGACCTGAGTACTTGCTGCATGAACTTAAATACTTTTTTGTTCATTGGATTTTGCCAACACCTGACTTCTGGTACTTTGTGACGTAAGACGATTGGAATCAAGTGTACTAATTCCTTAAGTAACGAAGTTTACCACGTCACTCAGAGAAAAAATGAAGAAAATAGATGGTGACGGGGATGCACACCGGAAAGAACGAAGAAGCTCATCGACAATCTGACTTAATTAGCCTGGAAAAGTCCTTTCTAGCACAAATCAAGCGATTTTTAGATCTAAATCATAAGATATAGCATCTAAATGACAATCAAAATGGGCATTTCAGCGGGGATAGGAGGGGGGAAAATCCCAACACTTCAAGTTTAAGTTCCGGAAGTAATTCAGAGCAAAGCACCGCACCCAACGAATCCGCCGCACAGATCTCGCATAAAACGCAACAGCGCTCCACCAAATCATGACCGACAAACAACATCCAACTGAACACGATAACGACGACACCATGAACTCACCTGAAGCTACAGATGCAACTGAATCTGCGGTTGAATCTGCAGCTGAAGCTGTGGACGCAAAAAGCACGTTAAAGGAGACAACGAGTCCGCCGGACAACCAGATGAACACCCCCGGAAAGAATAACACACCTACCGATCATACTGCCGAGGCTGTCACCAGACCAACCACCAACAACGTTATCACCCCTGACAAACCAACAGCAGGTACAGAAACGACTACGCAGCAAGTCGAGGAAGATCGACCTGAGCATTACATCAAAGGCACAAATACGGGCCTGCCAACAAAAATTAGTGCTACGGTTTTCGTTTGCTTCACCCATTTGGATAAAGAAGGCAAATTGGTAGCGGAGAATGTAAATCAAGCGGTACCACAGCAAGAGAAGATACTCGGGCTATTGAAACTGGTGGCTACGGGTAAATCCGGCGACAACAAAGAAATGAACGACAGTCAGATACACTTACACTTCAGCAAGAAAGCAGCGGAGGATGATTCCGCGGAAGATTGCGTGAGTTTACTTTTGTTGAATCTGCGCAACGAACCATTTTGTAAAATTGATCACTGTACAAATTTGGGAATGTTGATTCGTTGATCGATTGCGATGTTGCACAGAACGAATTTGTAAATTTGATCACTGTACAATTTTGGTAATATTGATTCGTCGATCGATTGCTGCAGCCAAACTACATCATGCTACTTGATTTGTATAATTGCTCACTGTGCGATTATACGAATATTGATTTATAGATCCGTTGCTGAACTCACAACTAACACTTGATTGATGCTACTCCACATTAATAACAGGAGAAGACAGAACCAGTCAATGCAACTCATATGTCATTGATTGCATCCAGTGAAGAAGCGAGGACTAGTGTGGCTTACGGATTGCCATTCACGTATGTTCCAGAGCTATCACACTTAATCGACGTACTCAACGGAGATGATGGTAGTGGCACAGATGAAACGAAAAGAGAAATATCAGAGGCATTAACTGCTAATGTGACAACAGTCGAAGGTCAACGAAAGCTTTTGAGCACTGCAAGAAAGCACCATTGGCTAGATGAAAGTCAAAATGAAGTCAATGTGGCAGTCCAAGATGGTATCGAGGGATTTGGTCATTTCTACACTTCCTTCACTGCTTCATTGAAATTCTATGTCACAGCTGTTGAAGGCAACCACCGCTTGATAGCATTATTGGCAGCTCTGCTGCGATGCAAAGTGAAGAGAGAGTCAGGCTACTTCTTCAAGCCAAGCAATCCCGGAGATCCGACGTTCTTGACCAATTCATTCGTAGGAATTGAAGATAACGAACATGACGCCATGGAGAATGCTCTTGAGAAATTGAAAAAATCGGACAGTGATGCAATATTGAGCCACCCCTTCGACGCTCACATTACAGTAGCATCAAGGACTGCTACCGAATCTTTCCCCGCGCCTCACCTCGCGGAAACTCTTCTAGCCGAGAAAAGCAAGAACGTGAGCAAAAGGAAGCTTGGATCAACAGTACTAAATATATACAGAGGCTTAACTAAGCATAATTCTGTGAGAAGAGACCATGAGGATTGGACTGAGAAGGAAGTTGGTACTAACGGTAAGATAGTCAGCAAAGGTAAAGTTTTGACCATAAAGGGGCTGAGAGCGCGAACGGCAAGGACACTTGAAGAGTTTGAAGATGACCCAAGTTTCACCGAAGAGCCGCTCACTCAATACTACGAGAATCCAATGCGTGAATACGAGACGTGCCAAAACGAAGTGCAGCTCAGAGTTGATGGTGGAGGACCAAATGATGTACTCAAATTGCCTGTCAAGTGTAATATGGACAACTTCGGTTCTACAGGGAACTACCCGATGACTGTTGAGCACAGCATGGCCAGATTTTTCCCACTCGCGGTAGCGGTACAGTCATTGCTTGAAACTGATGGAATGCAGCTATTTACCTCAAAGCAGATAAGCGCAATGTTGGCAGGCGGAATTATTATGCCAAGATCAGGAGTGAACACGATTGTGATACCCAAGGATGATACTGATGGAAAATACAATGACACGCCTAAACTATGGGACAGGTCAGTTGAAGGGATCATGGCGACAAGTACTGCAGCGTTGGTCTACACAGTCGAGTCTGCCAAACTGTTCAACGCAGATGCCTTGCTTGATCAAACTTTAAATGCCTTCAGCATCATGTCGCAAACCAAAGATATGGCGAATGATTTGAGATTGAGTATTGGTAAGAACAAGCTTGGTATCATTTCATTCGTAAACTTGTGCTCGTTGTACCTTGACTAACAAGTATCTATTCATTGAAATCAAGCGAAAAGTTTCGGATTGATTAGTATGGCAGCAAAAGAGATCGCAGTTGTCCTGAAGACGCTGAAGGAAGATGAAGGCACAGAGAGAGATGTGAATATCGCGGCACTAAACTTCATGGTGACAATGAATCTATTACACGAGTACATGCAACTCATTGCTTCTACCCCTGAAGACATCCAAGTTAGTGAAGACCTATTGAGAGAAGACAACCAGGATTTGGTCGGTGAAGCTATCAGAGAATTCTTGGTAAGAAAGAAAGACAAGGACAAGACTTCACGTCTCGATAAAGAGCAATTGCTGGCAAGTAACGTCATTGAGGCGGTCAGAGTGACGAATGAGACAGGTGCAAGTTCAACCAAAAGACAAAGCAAGATACCGACTAAGGGTAGAGATGTGATGACCATCGTAACAGCTCCTGGTGATATGACACTAGTAGAGCTCATTTGCCACATCTTTTGTTGGAATGTGGTTCGATCCGCAGAGAAAGAGAGAGGCAATCCGAGAAAGCTCCAAGACCTCTTCTTCGGAAAAGACAAGCGATTCAAAACGACAAGCGACTCAGTGAAAACATCAAGTCAGTTGATGAAGGTTCTAAAGATTGGGAATGAAACGGTCACATCTAGAATCGAATCACCGAGTGACTTTCAAATGACAGGATCGTTGTTATCGCTAACGCAGCTGGGCGACTTGATCAGAGGGACTGCGCAACTTAAGGGCAAGCTCATCCGTACGTACACACTTCCAACGAAACCTGCTGCTACCAAGGAGGGAAAGCCAAGCAAAAGAAAGGAGAGTAAGAAGAGGAAGTCGGAGAAGCATCAAAGTAAAGACAAAAATGGATCAACAACTGATACAGAGGAGACAAATTCGAAAAAGCAACGCACCAATGATTGTGCCAGTAAAACGATCGTGTCGCAACAGTCAGGCAATACGACGCAGCACGAACTCCACGGACGAGAGAGCAAGGATGAATTGAGAGCTAGAGCCGTGAAAGCAGCACAGAATAAAGTTGGTAAAGATATCTTGGGAGAAGGATTAATGACAAACATTGCAAAAGCAATCATTGATGAATTGTTCCCTACACTTCCAGAAGCAGAAGCTGATATAGATGAGATGATTGAAAGTGACGATGTCGTGGCAAGAACCGAAACAACATTCGAAGCAGTAGAAGGATATGAGGTAGGAAAACAGTACGACCAAACTGGATTCTTTGACGTCATCAACCTCGCGTGGAGTAACATGAAATGGAGAGGAAGGAAGAAAAAGCACAAAACGAACAAACGTATTGGGTTGACTACGAAGGAGCAACAGATGGCTGAGAAGTGGGCAAAGAACTTGTTTGGCTTACCTTTGAAGACAGCTATTACGCAGATCGTGAAGGAAATGAACAAGTCAATCGTCTTTTTGCACAGAAAAAACGGAGAGGAATATAAGAGAGTGTTCAACGTGAGCGGCAAGAAAGGTGACACTGTCGTCGATCCTTACAACACAATTTACATCTACGGAGAACCATCAGTCGACGGCGCTAAGAGAACAACAAACAACGCAAATTACAGGTGGATGGTACCAAATGAGACAGAAGAATAGCTAACAACAGGGGAATGGGGAGCATAACAAGGAGAGACAACGAAAGCTTGACCGACGACCAACAACAGGCTATAACGACGGAAAGGGTTGATGAAACACGAGACAATTGGTCAGCCATAAAAAGTAACAAAACTAAGAACCATAACATAAGAACTTCGCCCAATTAGTAAAACTGTGCAATGCACAATTATAGAAATTGATACACGATACATCAGACTAGTCCACGACAATATCAGCGGATAACTGCTCGAAATTCAAACAATAAACCTTGAGAAGAACGCTGTTGAAGACTTCGTCAGCAAGAAGCTCTGACATATGAGACAAATTGAACACGTCAAAATCGCGGTCCAACAAACCACGCTTGGACACCAAAAGGGCGTTGATATCCATGCAAAACATAAAAGTCTCTGAAATGGGACGTCTGCATTCAATCATACGATTCAGGAGATCTAATTGGTACTGGAGTTGACCCAGTTCTCTAATAGAGAAATTGTCTGGCCCAGCGACGGATTTCATGACAAGAGCTTTCCGTGAAAGCAACAAGCTGATGTCGGAGCACAATCCATAAGCTACATCGACAGAGAACAGTCTCTCGCAGCGAATAGTGCACAAAGAAGATGTGCATGGGGAATGGCTTGAAACACATCGTTGGTTGCACAGCTGGGATGGAAGAAAACGAACTAACCCCAAATAAAGAACATCGGCGCAGCCGAGACAAGCGTTGAGCTCTGTGACGTCCAATAACGACCACCCTGATTGCATCACAACCAAATCCCAAAAATACCATATTGATAAGTCGAACAGAACATCACATTTGCTCAACAGCTTAGCAGCCAAAGACGATCGAAGCAAAACGCCGCCTACAAGCCGAAACGATGCAAGAGAGCGTTGATCGGAACCAAACAACTGTGAGACGATGGTTTCGTCCAACACATCAACCGATATGCAAGAGCTACTACTACAAGCATGCAACTCACAAAATGATGCACTGTAATTGTCAAACAAGGACAAGACCTTAGTCCTTGGTATAGGGCGATTCACAACGATACGAGATGAACGAACGTCCCTCGATCTAATATACACCATTGAAATGATGAAGCATCAACAAAACAAAGAGAGATGTCTAGAGAGAGACAGCTGAAAGCTGTCTATGTTATGGAGTATTTAGTTATGTGTAATAGAAAAGAATCTGTGGTCATGTGTATCAGTTCGGCGACGAACACAAGAAATATGTAATTACGAGAAAATAGCCACAAACACAATCGCTTGAGAAACCACTGATGAGAACCAAATTGGGGCAAGTTATTTCTTCACTACGATACTCTCACTGAATATGATGGAACGATCAACTAAGCTATCAAACAGCGCGTTTAAAAACGATGTCGAAAGTTTACGGCAACAACTAAAGCTGCAAAACAATGACAGAGGAATTGGAATAGCAACAAGACTGCTGCAACTGAGCGAGGGAAGCATAGAGAGAGCGAAACTAGCAGTAGATAGAATCTTGGGAGGTGCACAAACAGAACAAGAGAAGGACACAATTGAATCCATCATAACAGACTACATAAAAGATATGGGGAGACATAGAACCAATTATGCTGCAATGATGGGACAAACTGAGACAGACAGGACGAACACTATGGTACCAGGCTCAATACTATATACAGAGGTGAACTATAACATGCCGGCACCAACATGGAAAAGAGGGAATAAAAAACTCGCACTGAAACGATAGAATCGAGTGGATGAGTTGAAAGTGAAAGAGATGCACAAGCAACAGTGAACACTAAGCGCAACTAAACAGCTGATCCGAAAACAAACAGTTGAGACGACGAATGACTGCCGGACAATGTACTAATTGGTATAAGTGTGCACAGCACAATTATATATAATTTGATCAGGCGCACTGCAATCTTCTCTCAAATCCCTACACAAATACTAGTGCCGATGGACAGATAGATGATTTTCACAATTCTAACACAATTAAAGACAACGTCATTGCAGAGCAACTTTATAGCCGTATTCTATTGTAAAGAGACTAATTGGTAAAATTGTGCACAGCACAATTATACCAATTAAGGCCAACGTCATTGCAGAGCAACTTTATAGCCGAATTCCGTTGTATAAAGACTACTGACAAGCCACACGGCAAATGGCCAACAGAGCAAGATGACGACACAATACTTTACAGGCCCCGAGGGCCCGCGCTGAACCCGCCACATACACCGCTGCACGCCACTACTATCGCACCATTCTGCGCGCCCCTGTTTATACAAATCGAAATCGATAGTATTAGGTTTCCTTCGTTTAACTGAACGTTCATAAGAATCAGATTCATTATTTAGTTTTAAGTTTCTATTTTCCATTCGAGTGTCGGACCCAATGATTCAATAGTCATCTCGACGGCGATAGCTACAGCTGCGTCGATGGTATTCAGGACTACGAGAGCGAGACCTAGAGCGAGAACGAGAGCGCTCACGTCGGTCATGCCTGTAATGATCACGACCACCACCACCAGAACGTATGTCTCTGAGTGCGGCTGCAATTTCGCTTTTGATGAGGTCCTTCACAGATCCTTCTTCTTTTTCGTGATCGCGTAGTTGACGGTTTTCACCATCACGCCTCTTCTTTTGACCATTGACTTCGTAGTTGCGGCATTTAATCGTAGGATGGGTAAACCAAGCGTTGACTCCATTCTTCTGACAGTTGCCACATCCACCTTCTTTGGGATTTTCAGGCGTAGGTTTAGTACTTGGATTGCCACCACCACCACCTCCACCGCCACCTCCACCATTCTTCTTCTGGTTTCTAGGGTTGGGGTTGGAAGCTCCGTTCTTGGTAGACTTATCCTTTTCATTTGAAGCGCGTTGGGTCTTCTGCTGAGCCAAGATGGCATCAATGCGAGCGACCAAAGGCTCCAGCTCTGTTTCAAGTGGACGATTTGGAGACGTCACTCGAAGAGAATCCCTAACCTCTCTGGGCATGCTGGCCAAGACAATCTTGCACAGCTCCACTTCGTTGTAGGGAACGTTGGCACGTGGAATACTATCGTTGTCCGCGTACTGTTCATCATCTTTGTAGGCGGTAAGGAGACGTAGATATTGATCGGCCCTCGGGGCCCCGGGTCGAAACAAGCGCAGTGAAGTGTCGATAACGGGGCCAGGAGGTGCCCAACCCCTTATGGTCACAAATTCATCCAAATTCATCCAAAATTTTTCTACAGGGATCTTGGTAGGAATCAGTATAGTAGCTGTTTAGTGAGAAAGTTTACCTGCTGGACACGTAGAGGCTCTGTAGACCCATACCGCTGTAGGATTTGTACTTGTTCCTACGTAGAAAGCGAGAAGTACCTGGCTTAAATGCGCTTTTAACAGAAATTGATTGGCTATATCTGTCGAGGATACCATCATTTGCAGAAAGAAATACAGGTACATTGTCATTATAGGTGACATGTTTCTTCATCACGGGAAATATTCTCCCTTTGTTGTATCCTTTATTGATTGTCGTTAATTTGTCATGTTGCCGCGATTGATAATAAATTTGTCTTGAAGACAAATTTATTTTCCATGCAAGTTGTGACAAGTTGTGAATATCGCATTGTATCGTCCACTAGGCAAAATAATCGCGTGGCAATTGGTATTCTTTCTTCGTTTCTTTCCATTTTTTGTTTGGGCTGGTTATGATTTCGGTGATGCGGTTCGTCAGGTCCTCTCTATTCTTTATTAAAGTACCACTCACTGCCTTTTGATAAGTTGTTTTCGTCATTTCATCAAGCTTTCTTTTGTTGTATCTTGTCTTGGTTTCTTCTGCCTTGCCGTCAAGGTACTTGACCCATTTGTCCCGCTTCTTGAAGAGTTTGCAGAGTTGGCCATCTTGGTTCGTCTTGCAATTGTGTAACCGTTCTACAGACACGCTCAGCCCTGTCCAATAAATCGCACTATCCGTCGGGTGCATAACATTTTTGGAACCAAGTGTTTTGCCCCTGCTGGTAGCAACGTATCCTGTCCCAAGGCACTGGCTTCTCTCCCAGAGCTCATCTGACGGATCTATCACCATGCGATTCCATCGATCGTCCTTGCCGAACCCGGCCTCCATGCCCTGGCAGCGGTGTATTGTGATTGCGAATGCAATTTGCAGGGGCATGAACGTGGCAGTACAGCATCCCTTGTTGCAGATGTGAGTGTAGGGTGGTATTGGCACGTGCTGAGTGGAGTGGTGGAGTGGAGTGATTGCAAATTTGTGTAAAGAGGGATGATTGATCAGTGCCATGCTATATTTCGAATTCAAGAATACATTTCTACATTCACTCACCGTTGGATTCTTTTTGTCCCAGGGTTCAATGCCTTGCCGCGGTTTGAAGTATGGGAAATCAACGACTATATACTTTGGGAGGGATTCAACACCATTTGTGTTTGGTCCTACGGAGTGCTGCTCGTCATAAACGATGTCAATCACCTTCCCAATCGCTCCAACGTACAGGCCAGAGTTCGGATCAATGTTCGCTGTCTCCAGGCACACGTGCACACCAACGGAAACGTCTAAAGTGTACAACATCTTTTTGCCGAAGAAATGCGACTGGTACACAGTGGGATTGCCAACCATGTTGCTCTTGAATTGGCATCTGAGCCGTGCTACCGGTACTGACAGCCGTTTCTGACGAGAAATATTCTCGCTTTGTTGTATCCTTTATTGATTGTCGTTAATTTGTCATGTTGCTCGATTGAAAATAAATTTGTCTTGAAGACAAATTTATTTTCCATGCAAGTTGTGAATATTGCATTGTATCGTCCACTAGGCAAAATAATCGCGTGGCAATTGGTATTCTTTCTTCGCTTCTTTCCATTTTTTGTTTGGGTTGGTTATGATTTCGGTGATGCGGTTCGTCAGGTCCTCTCTATTCTTTATTAAAGTACCACTCACTGCCTTTTGGTAAGTCGTTTTCGTCATTTTGTCGAGCTTTCTCTTGTTGTATCTTGTCTTGGTTTCTTCTGCCTTGCCGTCAAGGTACTTGACCCATTTGTCCCGCTTCTTGAAGAGTTTGCAGAGTTGGCCATCTTGGTTCGTCTTGCAATTGTGTAACCATTCTACAGACACGCTCGGCCCTGTCCAATAAATCGCACTATCCGTCGGGTGCATAACATTTTTGGAACCAAGTGTTTTGCCCCTGCTGGTAGCAACGTATCCTGTCCCAAGGCACTGGCTTCTCTCCCAGAGCTCATCTGACGGATCTATCACCATGCGATTCCATCGATCGTCCTTGCCGAACCCGGCCTCCATGCCCTGGCAGCGGTGTATTGTGATTGCGAATGCAATTTGCAGGGGCATGAACGTGGCAGTACAGCATCCTTTGTTGCAGATGTGAGTGTAGGGTGGTATTGGCACGTGCTGAGTGGAGTGGTGGAGTGGAGTGATTACAAATTTGTGTAAAGAGGGATGATTGATCAGTGCCATGCTATATTTCGAATTCAAGAATACATTTCTACATTCACTCACCGTTGGATTCCCTTTTCCGACAGCTCTCCCAACATAGATCCAATAGTTCCAGACGCTTTTGTGTTCTGTGGAATTTCTCCAACTCCAACTGGCCGAGCTGCATTGCCATTATTGCTACGAAATACACCAGCATCGTCTGCTTCCAAGGGGGCGTTATCAACATTACCAACACCCATATTGCTGCCATCATTATCACGTTCTCCTGACAGTCTAGCAACCGAAGTAGCATTACGACACGGATAATCCTTCACGGTAGAACCAGAAGACTCATGAAACAGGCGGTCGAGACAGCTGCGCGGAAGTCTACTGGTAGACGGAGAATCATATAAATGATCGCGAATGGTTTGGCGGCCCACAAGACTGCGATCTTCTGAGCAGCGGCGATATGCGCGAACAGTAGCAGGTTGTTCCCCAGCATGATACAGCAACGCCGGAAGATTAGTTGGGTCAACTGCTGACTCCTCATCAGAAGGAGTAGACGCTGGTATGTCCGTTTCAGACGGATGATGAGTATTCACTGGAGTTGCGGCACTACCATTGCTCTCTTTAGGGCACTGCTGTTCGATGTCATAATTTTTTGATGATTGCTTTAACTTTAACAAAGAACTCGCCTGCTCGACAACGTCATAATCATTATTATTATCGCATGATCTCCATGATTTGCATGATGCATCAAATGCTTCTGCCTGCTCAAAGTTAGTGCATCTAACATGAGCGGGAGAGATGCAATCGCCTTGCTTTGTCTGCAGAAGAGGTACATATATCATGCTCGTTCTTGTTGTTGTCGACAACATCTTTTTTGTTGCCCGCTGTCACACCGCCATTGCTGAAGTAAATGAAAATAGGGATAAGTAAGGATAAGTGATTAGTTTTTGACATGACGACATTCATATGGGAGAAACAATACCAGTTCAAGTTTAAAATAAATTTGCATACATCACAATTTTATTTTTGGCATGAACTCTATGGAAGGTTAATACCACACAGCAAAAAGCGACTTAAATGTAGATGAATGAGCGATCCTTTCTATGTTCGTACGATCACTCTACGTAATGTTTTACGCAGTGTTAAGCGTTTCGCTTATACATGAAATTCTGAATCAAATAAGACGCTTCTTCCAATTTCAGCTCATCTTAACAATACACTTTCGGACTTACCCATTAGACAATACGCTGGAACACTCTGGAGCAGCCAACGACTGCAAGTTATGACTGTTATTTACACAACGGCCATAATTCATTATTCCAGCTTTGCTTTCTGCATCCGATTTGTAGAACTGAGCCGAGCTTGAACCGTTACAGGTAACGTTGCGATTGGAAATGACATTGTAAGCGATAGATAATTGTTCCTGTCTGGTGCGATATAGATCCATTACGCATCCTAGCTCAGACAATACATGTTTTAGTTCACGCATATTGCAAGAGGAAAGAACAAGCCTCAGAAGAGTATGTGGATCAGTAGAGTGTTCGAAGCATGGATTGCGCGATGATTGTAATTCTACTATTTCGCGGAAGATATGATCGCCTATACGCACTTTCGGCCATTGGACTTTTTAAATTATTTGACGAATAGACAGAAATGAGCATCTAACACCCTTCCGAGCGCTCTTGCTGTTCACGTCGGAAGAGGATGGTTGCTGTTGCTGCGCTTTCTCTCTTGAAGTGTGCATATTTTATACGGTCAATTTTGTTCGTGGTTTGGTTATGCCGGTCCGTAATGGTCACATATTTAAGATATTGATTTGCGTGCGAGGAATGTCATACGCAAGCCACTCATTATTATTTATGCACTCTTCTAATTGCATGTGGTGTTCCGTAGCATGATAGTCGATGAGTGGCTGCGCGGAAAAGTCACGGATGGCGACATGTTCTTCCTGCCAGCAGAGAAGCTGACACGTTGAAGTTAGGAGAGGAACAAGTGACGTCATATATTTGAGAATATGTAAAACGCGATCGGTATAAAGTACTGTCAAACGCGATCGGTAAATTATTTCGTCAAAAAGCCAACTCGTTTTTTGCATGATCGATGATCGTGCAGAAAAAGAGAAAAAGATGCCACCACAATGGCCTACAATGGCACCCCTAGTATGGCCGCCTATCTCAGTCCATGAGTATATTTCATAAGGTATCGATGGCCCATCCCTTAAACGACATTATGGCGATTTTTTCGCAGCAGTGTGGCGTTTCGGCTGCTGTAGGGGTGGAGATAATATCATTGCAATCCACTTCATTGAGATTTGAAATGAAAACAACCACCTTCCCTGCACCCATCGAAGATGATAATCATCTATAGGCACTACCCCTCCGCTACCCATCGCCGATGGTAATATGAAGTGAGATTCTGGTTGCTCGGAATGACCATTAAAGCCCCCCCACACCTCCAAAATACCAAGGACACAAGATGTGCACAAAATTGCATAAATAATTTGACACTCTAACACAACAATAAGCCTGTAGACGGCGGATCGAGCGGCTCTAAAGACCGCAACTCATCAACATTATTATATATAAGAAGTGTCGGCTATTTATTGTCCATAATATTGCAATAGGCTGGATAAAAATAGCAACATCATAGACAGAAATGACATTTATGTAGCATGTATTAGTCATTTATTTATGCGGTGTAGACAGTTGTAATAATAAAACCCTGCGGCTGAATAGTTGCAAAGGGTGTTGTCTGCGATATAGTTCACTGGATATTACTATTGGTAGGGTTTGTGCAACGTGGTGGCTATGAGAGTAGCGGCTATGATGTTACATACTGACTGTCGAACGAAAAAACATTCATGCATGCAGTTGTGCTCGGAAAGCGCGCTGCACTTTTTTGTTAGCTGCTATCAAAATCTTATGCATCTACGATGCAATTTTGCTTGGAACGGCTCTAAGTAAGTAAGTGAGTATGTACTATAAAACGTTTCTGTTATAAGAATGTTATTAAACAAGCATTGCAGAGCAACTTTATAGACGGATACATTGCAAAAAAAAATCCAACACGAAATCCACAGAATAATTTTGTCATCATGACACATTTATGTTACAACAACAAGCATTGCAGAGCAAATTTATAGACGGGTACATTGCACAAAAAAAAACAGGCCCCGAGGGCCCGCGCCGCACTACACACCATACACAACATGCAGTCACAAATCGCCGCGCGCACCATTTCATTGATTGCTGTGATCATCCCTGTAATAGTCAAGTAGCATACTACCTTTAGGTACGTATGTATCTGTGACCATACGGATACGTGCTCGCTAAGCTATCGCTTATCGGGATCTCCATGCCTGACGCATGCCGCTCTGGATTCTGACTACGTGGAAGCAGTCAGCTTAGAGAATCTTACTAACAGCCTACGTCTTGGAATTAGTACGATTTCTATCCAATAGCATTCCGAGTCACTCGGCTTACACGAGTAACTCTACCGCTAGCAGCAGCTCTCTCCTTCGAAGAGCACACAACTACTCCAAATACGTAAATTAATACTGTATTCATCGTCGTTCTTGTCATTACACATCTATTAGCCTGTGTCAATCCCTACCCACTCCTTGCATGTGAATGCACGATGGAATTTAATGTTGGATTCCAAGTAGCTTCTGGTTGCTTCCGCGAGGCCGTAACCATGTTGCTCGGCTAACAATAAATTAGCGCACTTGAGAATATCCTTAAGAGTTTTCAAACGAGGCCCTGTTTCTGCTTGAGTGCAGAGCATCGCTTTACGACACATCACGTAGTCTGATGTTTCGTCTTTGTCATCGAAGACCGTCCCTGTGTAAGACATCAGAGGGATCATTATTTTGGAAGAGTCCATGGCGTCCTTGCAAAATGCATGGTTGACTGCCCTCCACTTCGTCACTTGGTACAGCGCACCCTGATTGAAGTAGTTGTCGATGATGACAGCGAATTTCTTATCGAAATGACCCATGAGCTTTCCAAGCATACTTCCAGCACGTTCTGCATTATCATTCAGAGAGTTCACATGATGGTTGATTTGCTTTTTATGCTGCGAGAGAGTCTTTTTCAATTCGTCGATGTCCTTCTTAGCGAGAGGATCACCGGTGATACCGCTGAATTTGTTTGCGATGTCGGCTTCTAGCTCGGACGCTTTTTGTTGGTTGTAGATGAGTTGCGTCATGAGCTTCTTCTCGTGGTCGTCCCAACCAAGCTCGAAGATTAGACTTTCATATTCGATGAGTTTGAGTACCATGTAGGTGTGTTGTCCAACATTGTGTGGAAGGGAATAGTACGTTACCGTAGTTTTGGCATGATTAGTTGATCCGCCATCGATAGTCCATTTCCGACCATTGGCAATCTTGGCAACTGGAAAAATGGGAAAGACGACTTTGTCTTTATCCTCGATGTATCCACGAGTTACCTGAGATTCTTTTGGCCGTTTGTCCTCGGTGAGAGTGTTGTAGGCCAAGTAAATCGATGCTAATTCATTTTGCGACATGATAATGATCAGTCCGTCTGATATTTCACCAGGATGGAAAATTCTTCTCGTTTCGAGGTATCTGGTAGCTTTCTGCGGTGCTTGTCGACGAGAGCACTTGTTATTTTAAAATAATGACACAGGCTAATAGATGTGTAATGACAACGACGATGAATACAGTATTAATTTACGTATTTGGAGTAGTTGTGAGCTCTTCGAAGGAGAGAGCTGCTGCTAGCGGTTGAGCTTGCTCATGGAAGATGAGTGACTCAGAGCTACAGGACAGAATCGTACTAATTCCAAGACGTAGAACCTTAGTAACGATTCACGAGGCTGACTACTTCCACGTAGTCAGAATCCCAAGCGGCATGCGTCAGGCATAGAGATCTCGATAAGCGATAGCTTAGCGAGCACTTATCCGTATGGTCACAGATACATACGTACCTAAAGGTAGTATGCTACTTGACTATTACAGAGTTGGGTGATCTCTTACTGCTAGAACAGTCGTACAGTAACAGATTATTAATTCAGTAAATCTGAAGCCAGTCGTCTGAGCAGCAAGACATGGAAATCTCTAAAGTAAGCAATATTCTGTCGAATGCCATACAAGCTGCGAGCTACCTGATCAATGGACGGTCCTGAAGAAGTAAACGTGGCCGAAGCGAGAGGTTGTACCCGATCTGGTGTCATTAGTGAGGGAGAAACAACGTTGCTGGGGATAAGATTCCTAAAGCCCAAATTAGCCAGAAACTGGTGCACTAAGGCACGGCTATTCCTACTCGATTCCTGAAGTATTACTGAGAGAAAGGTCCGCCATCGGCTACTACTTACTACACGGTGTTTTATTGTTTATTTCTATTTCGACTTGTGAGATGTCGACGTGTCATGGTCGACCTTCAACTTGTGGTGAGATAAAATCTTATCCCGCCAAAATACAAGCATATGTCCTTCTCCCGAGGCAGATGGCTTCTCGTTCGTGACGATTCAAAATAACATAAATCCATGTTCCCATAATTCCTAACTTCCATATTCCCGATAATGATGATAAAAGGCAGCGTTCCAAATTCTCATTTGAGACAAACGAAGCAAACAAAGCTTCGGCTTTGATGGATCAAATGAAGCAAACGAAGCTTTGGCTTTGATGGATCAAACGAAGCAAACAAAGCTTCGGCTTTGATGGATCAAACGAAGCTTCGGCTTTGATGGATCAAACAAAGCAAACGAAGCTTCGGCTTTGATGGATCAAACGAAGCAAACGAAGCTTCGGCTTTGATGGATCAAACGAAGCAAACGAAGCTTCGGCTTTGATGGATCAAACGAAGCAAACGAAGCTTCGGCTTTGATGGATCAAACAAAGCAAACGAAGCTTCAGCTTTGATGGATCAAATGAAGCAAACGAAGCTTCGGCTTTGATGGATCAAACGAAGCAAACGAAGCTTCAGCTTTGATGGATCAAACAAAGCTTCGGCTTTGATGGATCAAACGAAGCAAACGAAGCTTCGGCTTTGATGGATCAACCGAAGCAAACGAAGCTTCGGCTTCGATGGATCAAACGAAGCTTCGGCTTTGATGGATCAAACGAAGCTTTGGCTTTGATCCGGCTTTGATGGATCAAACAAAGCTTCGGCTTTGATGGATCAAACCAAGCTTCGGCTTTGATGGATCAAACCAAGCTTCGGCTTTGATCCGGCTTTGATGGATCAAACGAAGCTTCGGCTTTGATGGATCAAACGAAGCTTCGGCTTTGATAGATCCTGGCTGTATGTTTCTCTGATCACAATCATCTGGTGTGATTAATGGCTCCAATGGAGTATGAGGTGGTGGGCAGAACATTTTCTCTTCAAGCTTATCTTGGATAGCTTTCAACTTGTCACCGAGAGCAATTAGGCATGCCCATGTGTAATCCAATCGCATATATGATTTCTGCCACTAATTTTCTCCAGAGAGAATTTGAGATGGATGCTGGTTGGTGAGATGAATGCTGATTACAAATAAGAGAGAGTGCAAAGTACAGACAAACTTACCAGGAATTTCTTCTCCTCTGATGCCTGCTGTCAATTCTCTAATGTCATCACCATCATCAATAGAATATGAATCCTCCTGCTCCTGTGTTTTCTGTTCTAGTTCAAGATAATACTCTCTTGTCACCACGCCGTGCTTAGGATTATACACCCTCCACCCTGGAGGGTAATCTTTTTTGTTTTCAAAAGAAGGTGGTAAGTCATGCGTGTCATAACGAATCTTGCGTGCCTCTTTCAATTCAGGAACATCATCAGCCTCTACCAATTCTGTTCCATCTGCATCATCGTCATCGATTGCCTCCCCATCTCGATCCTCTTCAGCATCCTCGCCAACAGCTGCCTCTATTGCCTCCCCATCAGCTGCTGCAGGAATGGAAAAATTATCTGAAAAATATTGCTTCTGGGGTACAATAATGTACATAGGAATCAAAATTCCATCATCATCATCATCATCATCATCATCATCATCATCCGATGAAAAAGGGATATCTGCCAAATTTGTGTTTGGGTCTTTCTCAAACAATGAACCAAATCTTCCACGTCCTTGATCTTGTTGATCTTGAGTAAGACATTCCAAAGCATCATCAATCGCTTTTCTACTCAAGCATTTGCCTTCAACACAGTAGCTTATAGCATTAAAAACTGCTAGTCATCGATGATTACTCTGTCAGGGACAATAACATTGCAGTTTTTGAAGTGACTTGAATCTCTCTTAATGGAGCCAGTATCGTTTTTGACGCTGATGCTGGGGACGCAAGAGTGGGGACGCAAGAGATATCGAGATGCTTTTGCCCACCGCACAAGAGTATGTCGATACAGGCTGCTCGACTTTAAATACGGTGCTTCCGCACATGGTGATAGCTGCCGAAATATAAAATACATGAAATAGAAGGCAGGCCATCTTTGCACCACTAGTTGTCAGTCCTGTTCGGATGAAAGATTCGGTTTTCCTATCAGCAGCGCGGCCATTTGTTGAATTTCGTGTGTATTTGCACCGCTACTACTTAGTCGCAAGCTGCTTCTTCTCAAGACTACAACAATTTGGCTAGCCTACTATGACGTCGCACAACAATTGTGATCTGATCGCCATTGATGGCAACAGCAGGAATGAGATGACTGTAGGAGTGATTTATGGCTCTACGATTGGTCCACCACTAAAGAACTAACTGAGAAGTCGACTGTCACCATAACAAAAGACTCTACCTTTGTAGCAAAGTGATTCTATGTTGTAGAATCAAATCTTCAACTAAAAACTGAACAAATACGTCGACAAATGCTCTTATCCGACGCATATTACCTTGCTCGTCCATCGAAAAATAGAGGACGTAAATCTCAAGCTTCCATGGCGGAAATTCATGCAAAGTATAAGGATCGCAACATATCCAAGAAACAGCAAAAGTTCTGCATTCTCTTTTCCTGCTGCATTCTTTCCAGGGGGCAATATCGGGATGGTCCCGACTTCCTGGCGTGGCCAGGTGGGACAGGCATCTCAATGTGAGCCACCGAAACCGACGAAGAGAAGACAAGGTTGAGACAAGGAGCATGACAGACCTTCTTCATGCATGTTACACGTTACTTGAAAATCATAATACAGAGTTATCATACTGATTCCTATTCTATTCACCAAA
Organism: Skeletonema tropicum; assembly: GCA_037178625.1. Taxonomy (NCBI): domain Eukaryota; phylum Bacillariophyta; class Thalassiosirophyceae; order Thalassiosirales; family Thalassiosiraceae; genus Skeletonema; species Skeletonema tropicum. The sequence goes on from CM074130.1 coordinate 1,946,254, forward strand.
CACTTGCCACTCCCAACTTCTACCACAAATTTTCATATACCACTTTTGAACATGGGCCTGCTTTTTGAGGTACCCAACCCTCCTTGGGTGGGACGGAAGCCACCATGGGCAGGGCCTCCATGGGTATGCTTACTGGAGGAATTGCAATTATGTGAGTGTATCTTGCTGATTTGATTGACGCTTGTCCAGATGTGCTTGCCCATTTCCCTTTATTATTTGTGATTTGGTTGCCAACAGCAGTGTTCGATTACATTTTCATCCACGGTCATCTGACATATAACTATTTGTTGTCTTTCCTCTATTCCTAGATACTCTCTCACACCAGGGCACTATCTACATTAGGCAAATGGCAATGCCCATATTGCCTTCTTTACTTCACCTCTCAGGGACTATCATCGCACATAAGGAGCCACGAGGCCAGGGGAGATCGGGAGGTAAAGCGACCTACATTTATCCACCAAGACACCTAGGTTTGAGCCGCAGGGGGGGATAAGATTTTTAGGCTAGGCTGAGATTTTGATGGGGCGGATAAGCAAAATTGGGGGGGATAGTTCGTGGGATTTGACTGTAGACGATTCCTCATCCGCCTACTACTTTCCTCACAGACAGCCCTGCCACGTTACCGACGTGCGTAGCAAATAAATCTAACCCCCCCACACTCCTCCAATTTTCGGGTCACAAATTTGCATTGGATTGTATTGTAATTGAAACAATTAACTATGACCGATCAAGATGAAGAAATAAATGGAAGTCCGACCAGGGAGAGGGCAAATCTACTCGCCGATGGTAATGGGTCTGGTGGAGGTATGGTTGAAATGTTCGTGCCAACATCACCAGGCAGAGGTTTGCACCACCATGACGACGACGATCTGAATGAAGATAAGCACATGTTATCTGATCATTTTGAAATGGAAGATGGAGATTCTTTATACAGTGATGATGGCTCGGACGTGTCATGTGATACTTCTTGGTTGGTTTGAGGAGAGAAAAATCATGATTGACAACAAGAGTATTGGTCCCATCATCAGGAATACTAATGAAAATGACCCCACATCATTACTAGGATTAAACTCCGGCCAGATCAGTTCAGACGACAAGTTTGATCCCCTAGGGTCTGTTGTTGCTGTTCCTCTATGTGACAGAAATGAAAACGGCAATAGCGTGGCACCACTTCGCATGGTTGTTATCTCAGATACACACGGCTTCGAAGGTGCATTATCAAAGTTTGCGTTAGGAGAAGAGGGGAATCATCACAGCAATGATTTCCTCCTTCCTCGTGCCGACGTCCTTCTTCATTGTGGAGACTTCGCAGCGCCTGGATCTAGGAAGACACAACGTGCTGCTGCTCGTCGTCTTGATGAGTTCCTTGCACGCCAAACACATATCCCTGAAAAGATTGTAGTGCAAGGCAACCATGACCCCGATTCTACCGCGAAGGTATTATTCCCTAGCTCAAAAGCTATTTAGGTGAGGTCATCATCAACTATAACGGTGAATGGTGTTCATTTTGCTCTTGAACCCTTTTCAAGAAGGATGGCTTATCGGAATGCAAGGAGACAATCTGCATCAGCATCAAGTGCTGCCTCATCTTTTCCCAAATGTGACATCCTAGTGTCACACGAGCCCCCAAAGCATGTCTTGGATCTAACATACCATGGATTCTCTGCGGGATCATTCTACTTGAAGGATTTAGTAGAACGTGCTGAACACAAACCGCGTCTTTGGCTATGCGGGCACATCCACGAAAGTAGAGGTATTGTCACGAAAAGATGAATCTGAATCAACCATAGTGATAAATGCATCAAATGCAAACAGTGGAAGAGCCAACCGTATTGTTTCTGGGGCAGTAGTTGTTGAGGTTGAGCGTCTCTCGTCCAAAATAGATGGTCATATATCTGCAGAGAGTACGTTACAAAGTAGAAAGAGTAACGACTTCGATGACTATCTTGTCAGTCCTCCTACCAATGGTGATTTGAACGCCGCTGGGATGGATGGCTAACGCCTTTATGCAATAGCCCTAAAAAAGGGAATGATAAAACTACACAAGCTCATTAGCACTGCTCAGTAGGATTGCGCTTGTATTCTTGATGCTACGATGTGACAGCGTCTTATGATGTAACTGTAACTAAGTTTTGAGCTGCCAACAGAAACAGAACTATCACGACGTTCATAATAACACCTTTCATGGTTGGTGAGTTACAGGTGAGACTCGTGCCTCAGTTTTGGGGTTCACGCCCACCGACAAGTTGTGACTGGTTTAATAGCTCACTTGTTGCCGTTTTATCGCCTACACAGGATGATGACCATAAATGATGATGTGTAGGAAGATCTATGACCAAACTTCCCGACAAAATAACACGTTGCTACGTTGTCAGAATTGGCAGCGAACAGAAATCAAACTCACCCCAAGAACGTTCCCAAGGCTTTTCTCGCAGCTCAGCGAACAATCAAAAAGATTGAAGCTAGAGCAAATCGAGCTGTTTAATCTGTAAATCAGCACAAGATGTACACGTTGCACAAATTGAAACTCCTTACAGGCCGTACATCGTTGCACCGGTTCTTCGTTTGTTATCACGTTGCCTATCTCAAAGCCACCTATTTCTAAGCGTTTGTCTAGATGAGGAATCGACCTCACGTCAACTGGGAGTACTAATAGCACTATTATTGGTTATTCTTTTCTACTTTCTTCAAGAGACCCATCATGGTGGATTTCCCTTCATTCCCTTCGCGGAATATTGTTGACAGCACGCTTTCATTTACTTACCAGAAAGTACCCGTATGCTCACATATCAGTGAGTGTCCGTATATATACCTATAAATTAGGTACCCTAATTTTCCGGCTGTCAGCTGATTCGAGAGGTCCAGTGTGGGCTGGACAGCAGCACCTCATAAAACTCTTTTGCATCTAGCGACGCCAATATGCGCATGAGCCGTTCCTAGTGGCACATGATACTCTGATTTTAGCCTGGCAACTTCTCATTGATTCATATCTTATGCATACAATACTCGGTAATGATGGCAACAAAGCATGTTTATGACGCGCAGTCAGATATCAGTTGTACAAACGACGCTACAATGTTTGTTGAGACCTTTCTTGAGAGAAATAATCTTTTGTCTCTGTTAATAAAGCAAGCCGACGGTTCATTGATTCATTGCTGCTCAGCGAAGCGCAGGAAACCTTCTATGCATTTTAACACTGAAATCTATCAGACCCGGTCTCTGATGGACTGGATCAAATTGACTTTATAGGGCCTGATCAGTTCTCTGTTTAAAACAAAAGAGTCAACCAAGTACCTGACCAGGGCTTTGCTTCGTAGATCCCACCTCGCTTGTGGGGGACTTACGTTGTCCAGTCAAAGGTCGTATTGTGTGATGACATATAGGTCCAGTGTTCCGTCAAGTTAGATGACGGTGGTGTAGTCTAGATATAATACTATTAATCCGAGGTAATCGGAGCGATATCATCTTCTTTGCTACTTAAAAACTTTTCAGTGGATAGAGGATCAAAGATGTTATTTTGTTTCAATTGTTTATTTGATTTCTACTGTAAATTCAATTCTTTCAACGCAGCCGAGAAACCGTCGTTATGTCGGAAGATGGCTGTGCCGACAACACAGATGTCAGCACCAGCCTGAACAACACGTTTGATAGTTTTTGAGTTGATGCCTCCATCGACTAAAATCTTCACATCAATTCCGCGCTTGCTTAGGTGTTCCTCTCGCCATTGTCGAAGCTCATTTATCTTTTGTTCGGCTACAGGATTAAATTCCTGGCCACCGAAGCCTGGTTCAACGGCTAAGATGTCTACGAGATCTACCAATCCTGTTTCTAGTAAAGGATATATTTCTGAGACAGAGGTGTCTGGGTTGATAGATATTCCGCACGACATTCCCAAAGAGGTTATTGTCTGTGCAAGCTCCACGGCTTTGCCCAGGCTCATTGCTTCAAACATGAAAATAACTCGACTAGCACCTGCTTCTGCCATTGCCGCGGCATATCTTAAAGGGCGATCCACACACAAATGAATGTCCAAAACAAGTTGCGTGTGTTCTGCAAACCTCTTTCTGACTGCACTAACCATCTGTGGTCCAAATGTAAGTGCATGTGGTGAGTCGAGATACACTCCATCAAAGACATCAACATGAAGGTGACCTAAGCCGGCGTCGATACATTTTTGCACCTCTCCTTTCATGTCAGACCTAGCTATCGCATCATGTTTCAAATCAGGTGTTAAATTGTGACAAGAGAACGAACACTTGACATCAAAACGGATTACGCGCTACTCACCAATCGGCAGCAAGAAGAGAGGGCGATATAATGTAGGGCTTGCTACGTAATCGTCCTTCAGATGCATCACCTCCTCGTACCTCAGAGATGGCATGGAACACTGATTTCACTCCAGGACGAAGCTTCAAGTACAGCTCTTTATACAAGCGATCGTAAACCTCTCGCACATCTTCGCGTGGTTCAATCTTTCGCTCCCTTCTGATCATATTATCAACAGCCTCATCAACAGATACATGAATACCGGCGCCAACACTGGCCAAAACAGCACAACCCAGTAGCGGTCCGTCAGTGTTCTCATTAATGATAAAACTCCGTCCAGTCACGTCAGCGTGCAACTGCAGCCAAAGCGGGCTTCGTGTTGCACCTCCTGCAATCACGACTTCATCCACCTTTGGCATGTCATCGCTCTGTGATGCAGCAGTTTCGAGTGCGTCGAAGCAAGCACGAGTACCATAGCAAACTGCCTCCAAAATAGATCGAAACATGTGAGCTTTCGAATGAGCTAATGTCAATCCAGCAAACGCTCCTCGAGCCAATGGATCAGTGTGTGGAGTTCGACTTCCTTGCCAAGTTTCTAATGCCACGAGGCCGTCGCTACCGGGAGGAATCGAAGCTGCCTCATTGTCCAATTCTTTGTAAGCAACCTTTTCGTCACCAGGACCCGACACAAGATCCCGTACCCATCGTACCAGGGATCCCGTCGAGCTCTGACCACCTTCCGCAAAACAAGTGTGAGCAAGCGGAGAGCCCCGGTACGATCCCCATGTTCCCGGTGCAGAGACAGGTTTTTTAGTGATGAGACAGTGTAGATGTGAGCTTCCGGTGATGAGACAGAGCTGCCCAGGTCGAATGGTACCTAGTCCAATCATTCCCACAAAGGCATCTGGACCACCTTGCACTACTAGTGTATCTTTGGGCAAGTTCAAGTCGATTGCAGCTTGATTTGTCAATGTGCCAATTACATCACCCATGGCAAGTGTCTTCTTGGGCAACTTGGCCGCTAAATCTTTCATGTTCAATGCCTCATACAACTTCATTGGTCGTCCTTTATGTTCATCATCATTACTATCATGATTCTTTTCCAACACATCCCACCCATCATGATGCCACCGCACCGCAGCATTACAACCACTAGCCACCATCTTTCCCGTCAAACGATAATTCAAATAATCTTGATATTCACAAATGATCTCCGCCTTTTGATACACCTCAGGTTCCTGTTGCTTAATCCACATTGCCTTTGGTAATAACCACTCGGCAGAGATGGGTCCCTCCCCGTTACAATTGACGCGTAGCTCTGGGAAAGCATCGAGAATATCCGTATTAGTGGATGATGCAATCTCATTGGCAACATTCATAATTTGTTTTGCTTGTGGTGCCGATCGAGCATCCATCCAGAGGAGACATGGTCGGAGAGGGGTATAATTGCTTGACAGAGCCACGACGGAGCAGCATGTGGTGTCACAGCAAATAGCACGAATGTTATACGATGATGAAGGAAGACTATCTACGGCACCGCGCACAGCGTCTACCATGTTATCATACCAATCCGTCGGACTTTGCTCCGCCCAGCCCGGACGAGGATGAGATGTGACGTATGGCACAGCGTGAGATTTGCCGAGGATTCGACCGCTTTGTGCGTTGAAGCAGCATGCTCGAATGGATTCTGTGCCTCCGTCTACACCAATTACTACGTCGATTGGATGAGGAGGAGTTGTGTGGAGTGAAGTAGGTGATGAGTTTGCATGACAGAGATTGATACTGCAGAGGAATAATAGAAGGAGCAGTGTGAGCTGGATGATGCTGCTTGGAGCTGACATTGCAACGATCTAAGTCGGTTCTAACCAGAATTGCTTTGATTGTTTGTTGTTCAAACAATATGTAATCGAAAGTGGTGCATGAAATGAACCTGAATGACATCATTGCGAGGAGAGTGAAAAAAATAGAGTGCGTTGAAATTAACTACTATTCCTACGTGATGTTTCTACGGGCAAAGATTGATTGGAAACTCTTCAACGATAGCAGCGATTCGCCTGCTGATCGACGCCAATAATAGCTTGGCTGTGCCATCAATGGTACAGATTCGCCTCGTCAACTCAAAATGGCATCTCTGCACCCTCCGCACCCCGCAGTCGCATCCTCCACCCCAACTAATTCGCCACCACGCCAACTTCCATACTCCTATATCGGCCTAACACTCCAGCGCGACCCTTCCATCCAAAAATCTTGGGGCCTCGTCTTCATCAAAGAGCAATCCAGCCATGCCTTCATCGTCGGTATTAATCGCACTCTCTATACTCCGTCCATGTTGGCTTGGTCTCGAATCACCACGCAGATTCCTCATCCGTCGTTGGTTTTTCAGAGCGGTGTCACTGCTGAGTGTTATCAACAATTTTTAAGTCAGAATTTTCCGTCTTCATCAAGTACCAACAACAATGGGAACGGATCTGCCTCCAACAACATCGACGCCACCAACTCTGACAGCACTAGCAACAATAATACTACCAGTAACATCAACAGCAGTAGCGGTGATGATATGTCATCTCCAAGCATACAACCTGGAGACGCAATATTATCCATCAACGGCATCGCTGTATCATCGTTCCCAACAACTCAATCACTAGCATCTTTCATTCGACAGCACTGTTCACAAAGGATGACAATGATTCTCATGCGACATGAGGTTGTCTGGAAGGCTACGCGTTTGGCTATTGCTCGTGTGGAGCAGAGTAGACTGGGGGCGGCGGTCAAGTTGGAAGCAGTGGTGGATGCGGCAGTTTCAAGAGGAGAAGGTGTGCCTCTTTCTCAACAACAGCAACAGCATCAACTACTTCAGCAACAACAACAAACTAAGAATTTGGTTGCAACTACAGTCAAGAATTCATGGATAGCCGTCAACAATAACTACAAAACCAACAGCAACAATAAAACCACTTTTGCATACATACGAAAACCTACATCACCATCAGCTCCCAAAAAGAAGCGCAAACTAACTCCAAACCCAAACGAAACATTCGACAACCGGCAGCTCTACAATCCAATGTTCAAAGACGCCCAAGGCAACCCAATACTCTACTGCGACAATGACGATTTTGAACCAGACGATGGAAAACGAATACACCTATTTCTCAATGATGAGATTGAACGTGATTTCCATGGATGGTTGAAGAAGCGAAAGGCGACGTGGAGAGAAAAGTGGAAGTTGTCCATACGATCATCTGCGAGTATTGTTGATAATGAGAATGATGATACAAAGAGTACGGTAGCACATGACTTTTGGTTGGCTAGTGGATACGACACGTTTGATCAATGGCTTGTCGCTTCCAAAACGAAATGGAGACGATCATATTCATGGCATGTGGATCGGATTCATCAATTGGAAGAGGAGTGTGAAAAGACAGTTCATTTGCCTTACGCGCCTGTACTGGAGAGTGTGGGGGATGTGAAACAATTTAAGGACTGGTTGACTGTAAGGAAGCAGCAGTGGAAAATTGAGAGGCGAAAGCGGCAACGGAGACAGCAGCATAATACTGTAGTTGACAGCCTACCCAACGCTGTGAGTGCATCTTCTGCCAATAGTATAGTGGAGAGATCCAGTAGCAATGTAACTACTGTGGAGGCAGCGGTCTCGACCGTGACTACAGCAACCAATAATGATACCATGTACATTGACGAAATGTTGGAAAAGCAAGAAGAATGCGACAATTATGCTGCAGAACTAGCAAAGCAACGCCCCATGGATGTTAGTTGGATATTCAATTCGCAGCTCGGAGCTCCCGATGATGTCGTGTTGATCATTATGAAATTTCTACAGCCATTTGAACATGGCAATCTTCTCTGTCTTAGTTACACATCCCACACTTTATTCAAACAACGTGAGACTATGTGGAAGTCACTTTGTCCGAAGCATTGGGTCTTACCACGACGTCCACGAAAGTCATGGTGTGTCATGTACATTACCAAGATTCGAGCGGAGGAAGAGGCGTTTCGAAAACGTTCCGATGATTTGTTGGTGAAGGCGAATGTAATCATTGAGAAGGGAGATTTGTTGAACAAACTTGAAAAGCTCGTCAAGAAGGCAGAGAGGGACTTTCGCTTCGATGTCAACTATACTTCGGGTGTTGTTCTCGAACGTAACTCTCTCCTCAACATGGCCATTATTGACAAACGAACAAAGATTGCGAAGTGGCTCATGGAGCAAAAGAATGCTGACATTGAATCTTGGGATAGGGGCCAATTCACGCCATTGCTCAACGCGGCTTGGAACGGCGATAAGCACATGGTGAGGTATTTGCTGGCGAGAGGTGCAGATAGGACCAAGACGGGATTGAACCATTCGTCAAAGGGTCTGGCACCGAATGGCTTTGAAGGTTTGAGGGCTGAAGAATGGGCAAGGCGGAGAGGTCATCACGATGTTGCAGAATTGATACGTATTGGCATTTGAGTTCATATTGTAACTCATGATCTGCACACTCATATTCTACACTCGACTGCATATATACCAAAGTGTCGTAGGTTATATTGTTAGACTATCCCTATATATTGGTTAGATCATCTCTACGGCGTTGAAATAATCACATATAAAAAGTGATCTGGATGACACAAACTCCTCCATAGATCCACAATAGTAGTTGATAAGCTAGGTTGAACCCCTTGAATCGAATAATGCGCATCATTGCAATCAGTTCCATCAATCGTAAACAGATCTGGGAGGCACGATACCAAAACATCGCCCAAAGTAGTATACGGTGACACATACATGACAGCATCCTCTTGCAATATCTCCGCCGGTCGCTGTTTCAAATAGTCACTAATATTCTTCTTTTGAGGCATTGTCGGTTTTTGAATCGCAGGCTTATTATTCAGCAGTATCCGCACTGGAACTAATTGCGGTAAATCCTTATTGTGCTTCTCATCCATATTTGTCAAATCATCTGTAAGTGATAATTTGTTATTCATTGGTGGGGCCATTACACCCACTTGTAACTCGGTATTCACTTGATGGTAGGCGTCATAATTGGTTTGTACCACTGCATCCCACATCTTTTCGTGATTGGTTTTTGTAATGGACATGGCTACCTTGGACGAACCATACTGTAGAAATAGAGCTTGTTTGAGAGAGTTGCGATATAATCTACCGATGAGTGTGTTGATTTGAGCTTGTTGGCTTGCATTGGCATTCTTTGTTGTGGAAATTGATTCATCATTTTCGGACGTAGGTTGCTGCTGTTGTGGCACTGTGATGTCCAGTGGTAATAATTGTTCAGTAGGATACGAGGTAAAATGTATCCGTATCTTCCATGGCAAATTCCGAAACTGATTGCATGGTGAGCTTGCATTGTTGACTATCAGACGTCCTTTCATGAGATCATACAATACTCCAGCGAATAATTGCCAGCGTAGAGGCTGGCCACTTTCTTCATCTTCAAACCAGCATTCTGGAAATGATAAAGTTGGTGTCGCTGCAGAGGATGATGATTGTTCGATTCTTTGATCATTACTATTGTCATCATTGGGAGCGGTAGATTCTGTATTGCTATGAAATGTAATCTCCTCTTGCTGCTGCTGCTCAGATGTGTCCTCTTTGGTGTTATCATTGTTATCGTCATTATTTTCATCACCCACTTGTTCTTGTTTCGGAGGACTATCCGGCGGCTCCTCTCTGACCACCATCATCTGTTTGCTATCACCAGTCATGATCGAGCTCGGCGCATATTCATGCAAGTGCATGATCTCATCAAACAGCCCTATATGCAGATAGGTCATGCGCGACACCATTTTATGAATTGATCGCGGCTTGGTGGGGGATGAAAGAGATGTCGGTGCGATGGACAGTTGGATGGGTATGCGGCCGTGCCAGTTGGCATTTTGTATGCTTGTGATGGAGGCAGGGGCTTGCTGTTGCATGCTGTCACCGCTATCGGCCGCCATGATCTTCGAGAGAAGTTGATGATCTTCTATTTAATCTATGAATACGTGCACAGGCTATATATCAAAAGAATAGATCATTCACCTATGTCTATGTACTTTCTAGAGAGAGGTGTGCAGTCACGGCTGCATCAAACTCTTTCCCGCCAGAAGTAGTGAGTCAGTCACGGATTAATCCGTGATTAAAATCTGATGCATCTTCAATCTAACAATCTACGTATAATATCTTTGTAAGAGTTACTCTAACTCAATGCAATCAATTCAATAACAAACAACTCCACCTCCACACTCTCCAGCGTTGACATCCTCACTTTGTCTCGCTTCTTCTTGCGCTCTTCTTCTTTGGATGTGTAATCCTTACGTGGTCCACGGCATGAATCTGCATCAACAGTTGCGCCGTGTGCAACAACATCTGGATGCGATTCTTCTTGGCGCAGTCTCGCCATGGCTTCGGCACGGATCTGCCTATCCTTTGTGAACTGGAATTGCTCTCGCAACTTCGAAGACTCTTGGTGCTGTTTCTCACCCCAGTCTTCACGTTTGTTACCCAAGCCTCCTTCAGATTTCATCTGTTCTAGTACATGAGCCCACATCAAGTGCACTTTAGGTGTGACGTTCAATCCCATTTTAACATGTTCGTGGACTGCAGCTGTGATAAAACGCTCGTACATTCTGGCATCCTTTGCAGTCGGGTTGATCTTGCTTGCATAAGAAAAGGCACCATCCCACAAGATGCATAGGGTTGCATAATTCTTGCATACTTGTTGTATCTCTTCTTTTTTGTACTCACAACCTTCCTTCATGTTCGCCTACCTTTGGATCTAAGTTAGAGACAAACTGTGCTGCTTCGTCTTCGCTGATGGTCCCATTCTCGCGACACTTCAATGAATGCTCTACAAATGTAGTTGGTTTGGCTTTCTTTGCAGGCGGCTCGCTGCAATCGTCATTGAGCTGCTGCTCTTGACACTCCATGGCATCGTCATCATCTTTGACATCGTCGTCAGCGTCATCATCTTCGACATCGTCGTCAGTGTCATCATCTTCGACATCGTCGTCAGCGTCATCACTTGGTCTCGCAAATTTGTTGGCCCAGAAGTCAATGTCGGCGGAGATAGTGTTAGTACACAAATTGCGAATGCTGTAAATAAAAGTGCGTTGACGTGATGATAGTTTCGCCAGAGGCGGTGGTTTATGTACGCCGTCGCTCCGTTTTCTTAGTTGTGTACCATAATTCTTAAAGCTCCATCCGATCTGATCCTCCTCATCTTCACCTATTTCAGTTGTTCTTCTCTCTCCAATACGAATGACATTTAACCTGGACTTCTCCTTGTCTTTCTGCGTTAGACCTTTCATAGCATTCTTCCAATCAACATTAAATTGCTGCACCTCAAATTCACTTTTATGTTCAACCAACAAAGCTTCCCATCGATCTCTTTCGATTTGTATCTCCTCCGTCTTCTCGCTCTCTTTAGTAACCGGATCGACAGCATAAGTGTATGATGCCAGCCCAGTGCCGACCAGGAAAGCATAGTACTCATCCTTCCTGAAGAATCCAAGTCGACGAGCAAGGCTGTACTCTTCTGCGCCTCCGCTGATGGTGTACCAACATGACTCCCCGACCGACAGGAACAACAAAAGTTCCAATAATAAGTTTCGCGCACGCATCATGGATTCGTTGGGCTGCATTACCGAGTCTGCGTGCCCTTTTCGTATGGAATGTTCGGCTGCACTTGATGAAGCTACTATGAAAAAAGGGCACGCAAAAGCAGTATGTGGAAGCAATGGCAATGGTTCTTCTGAGCAAGGTAGGGCGTAGTTGTGCAACTTTTTGGAATTTTTGGCCATTGCGCGAGGGCTTCTCTAAGTGGGGGCGGACAGGAGTGAAACTTATTGAAGCAGATGGGCATCTGAAATGACGAAGAAAAATCGCTAAAATTCACTAATTCCTCTCCGGGACAGCCGTGCAGTGATAATGCAGAACGAAAGATCTTACTGGGGTTCGTGCCTGCGTGCTGCGTGATTGAATGCTCGACTGTTACCATACCTTTACGCGTCTGAAAGCATTCTCAGGAATCTTAACTTAAAACTAATTTATGGTAGTAACGAAACGGTAGATGAATTTGGACAACAAAGGTAAACGGCTATTTGAATTTTCTTCTCACATGCTTGGTCATTTTTCAGCTCTCAGCCGATTCGGAACGGGCGGGCGGGCTTATCCAGATAGCAAACAAACTCAGGACCGGCGGCAACAAACAATAGCAGCTGCAGCAACTGTAATAATAAATTAGAGACAACAAAATACGCTACAATCATGTTCATGATCAACTGGTTCTACGACACCCTCGCCTCCCTCGGGCTCTACCACAAAAATGCCAAAATCCTCTTCCTCGGCCTCGACAACGCCGGTAAAACCACCCTCCTCCACATGCTCAAGGAAAACCGCGTCCAAGCACACGTCCCCACACTCCACCCCAACACGGACGAACTCATCGTTGGACAACTCAAGCTCAAAACCTTTGATTTGGGGGGGCATGAAACCGCCCGTCGACTATGGCAAGATTATTTCACCACTGTGGATGGTGTGGTTTACCTTGTTGATGCGATTGATCGGGGGAGATTTCCCGAGGCCAAGAAAGAATTGGACGCGTTGTTGACTTCGGATGAGCTTGTTGATGTGCCGTTTTTGGTGTTGGGGAATAAAATTGATATGCCCTCGGCGGCCAGTGAGGAGGAGTTGAAGTATGCCTTGGGATTATTGGATACGTATGGGAAGGATACCAAGCCGGATAAGAATTCGAGTGTGAGGCCGATTGAGATTTATATGTGTTCAGTGGTGAGGAGAATGGGGTATAAGGATGGATTTCAGTGGTTGTCGCAGTTCCTTTCTTAAATTATTGTTAGGATGTTGTAGAGAGGGTGCTGTGGAACATATATGAAAACAGACACAGAGAGAAATGGAATTATGGACAATATGCACCAGTCAATATTATCTTATTAATTGTCTTTGAGGCCAACAATGATGTACTCTGTGGTGACATTTATGTTTGTTGATCCTGAAAGTGCCCCAAAATTGTTAGGATGAGATTGATTGCAAATGGGATGGGGGAGCTACTTACTTCTGTTAGAAAAAACAGACTAGTTTGGAAGGTTACTTCAAAAGATGACTTTGACAGATGGTAAATAATTATCATCAGTTATATTTATATCTTCGCACCTTCTTTTGCGTCTATCAACTCAGCTACGTTGAAATTTTTATACCACTCCTGTCTGGGTAATATTGAAATGCCACAAAGAGTCTTGATGACCTCAATGCGAATTGCAAAATCAGGGTCGGACAGTTTCACTGAAAATTTGCATCCATACTCCTTTTCTGGGTCTTCTTCATTGCTATTATCTCTGCCAAGGAGAATAGGTGTGATAGCCTCAATGACTTGATCACGCGTGAGGTGGGAACAGAGCCGACGTTTGATATCAATCTTGAAGGAAATGGTACCTGCAGCATCATTAGCAGGTTTGTATTTCTGTATGATGGGTGGCAAGTATGTCTGCAAAAGTGATTTGATCACAAGGCTGATTTCCTCAACAGATGCATAGCACTATACGGGGAAATTCAACATGGCAATAGATGTGTTGTTAGAGTGCAAATTGAAATGCAAGGAAAAGGTGTACACATTCAAGCGCACGGAAGGAAACCACTTACTGTTGCCTGCATAGGTAACATGCGAGAAATAAATCTTGATGAAGGGGGAGAAGATAATGCCTTTGATGCATTAGCGGGATTACTTTCCTCTGTAACTCCTTCCATTATGCGCTTGACAGTGTCAACTGGATCCCAGAGTGTTTTCTCCGTTGAGAAGTGCTTCTTTTCGTTATCTGTCTTCTTATCCTCTTCGTTCACAACTTCTTCTTTATTCTCACATGCCACTTTTTTTCCAGCTTCAGCTGCATCATTTGCCGATGAAGCCTCATTTTCAGCCTTCTCTTTCCTTGCAGCATGTATCTTTGCAACAATATCATGGTAGGGGATCACTTCGCTTCCTGGCAAATTGCAAAGAATACAAATCATACCACGTACTCCAGACTCATACGCAGAAAATGGAGACTTCATGGAGGATAGCTCATTCTTGTTGTTGCCACCACCTTTTTGTCGTTTGGGATTTCTTTCATATGTCAGTACTTCCTCGGCCATGACACCTTTACGGAGTAATGACAACTCCTCTTCCAAAGTTAGTTGTTTCTCTTCTTGATCATCTTGCTTTTGTTCTTCATTATTCGACTTTGTAACATTATCGTCTTCTTTTGAATTAATATCAATGCTGACATCTAATTGATTATCTGATTCGCCCTGAGCCTTTTGCTGTATTGCTGCGTCATTCTTTTCATCCTGGGCTTGCTGCCTTGACAAGTAATAGTAATGATGCATCAACTCCAATGCCTCTCGCTGACATTTCTTCTCTCTTCCAGATTCACATGTTACAAAGATCGCAGGAGGGCCTCTACGCGGTGCTGTTGCATATGACGAGCCTTTACCACTTCCAAACTTTCGTTTGTTGGCCCTTGCGTCTCTCGTTGCCATGGTTGATTGTTCAATAAGTATGGTAGTGTTTGTAGTAAACTTCAATGGCGCTTGACGTTCCCTAATTATCTAACTGCGTAGCATGGTAATTGTTTGCTTGGCAGATATTGTATCTGAGATTTTGTTGATGTTGCACGCATACCATACTTAGGTTATGAGCTCAAAAGATTTTGAGAACTGCTTTGATTGGTCAGCTGCTTCGAGAGCCAACAGCCACCAACCCAACACAGCAGCTAGCAACGGCATGCAACACGCAACCCTCAGACAACCAAAAAGGCTTCGCCAAGATCATTATTCAATCATTGTTCCCTCTCGATGCTCAGCCGGTGACATTCATACAGCTACATCATCCCTCCAATAAGATAATTGAAAATGAAGAATCTGCATATTGTCGCTGCAGCCTCCCTTGCATCTTGCGTCCACGGCTTCGCCCCTGTTCACAAGCAACAACACGTACTTAGTCCACCGTTGTCAGTCAGTGCACTTGAACCACCTACACTCGCCGCAGCAGGTTCCAACTCAGATGATCGAACACCATTAAGACAAGGAAGTTATGTGGCCCTAGTTACTCCAATGACCCCAACTGGTGCCATCGACTTGCAGCAACTACGATCACTACTTCAATTTCACCTACAAGCCGGAACGGATGGCCTCTGTATCCTAGGAACGACAGGCGAGGCAGCAGTGATGACAATGGCAGAACGCAAGGCGGTGTTGGACGTGGCAGTAGAAGAAGTCAAAGGAAAAATCCCCATACTTGTCGGGACCGGCACGATCGACCCCGAACATGTCAAGGAACAAACCCTCCAGGCAATCGATTGTGGATGTGATGCCTCCCTCGTTGTTACTCCATATTACGTGAAACCTCCTCAGCGTGCTCTAATGAAGCATTTCGAAACTATGGCAGATTTGGGCCTACCTGTTTGCATTTACAACGTCCCTGGTCGGACAGGAGTCGATTTCCTCCCAGAAAGTATAGGGCAAGTGGCTGGACACCCCAACATTGTGGCGGTGAAGGAGGCGACGGGAGATGTATCGCGGGTGGCTCAAATTCAGGATGCGTGTGAGAAGAATGGATATAAGAGGGATGAGCTCCTTCTACTCAGTGGGGATGATGGTTCTACGGACGAATTTGTCCTCCAAGGTGGACATGGTTGCATCTCGGTGACGGCTAATGTCGCACCATCCGCCATGCACCAGCTCATGATGTCAGCTTTGAAAAAGGATATCGATGAAGTCAAGCGTATCAATGCCCCACTTATAAACTTACACAGGGATGAATTCATCGAGGCGAACCCAATTCCAATTAAATGGGCCGTCAAGAGGATTGGTCAGATCGATTGTTCTTACCTGCGTCCTCCGTTAGATGAGTTGGCTCCAGAGTTTCAAGGAGTTGTTGAGAGTGCTCTGCGAGATGCTGGCCTGATCTAGGTAAATGTAGCAATTGTTCCATTAGTTATCATCAACATTTTCACTTATTAATTACTGGTATTCCTCTGGAAGACATATATATGTATTGCTAATCAACGTAGTTAATGAAACAACAAATCGACTCTTGTGGATGATGAAATAATAAACTAGGCTGCCTTCCTTCTTGAAAGTGGGCAGAGGGCAAGGCGGATCATCATCCTTTGGTGTACATACATCATGATGTGGTGCATATGGACGTGCTTGTAAAAATTGTCATAATTGAAGCAACAACAACATATTATTGTACACATTCCCATCATTGCTGGATGCTCTCGTCCCTCGCCTTGTCCGACAGAAGCGATGAGCCAGAACGAGATGTTCCAACTGGAAATCCAGTACCGTGCACCACCTTTTCTCATTAATACCGCTTTCTTATTCGTTCCAGACTTGCTCACTCAAGGCGCACATGCATAGATGCACTCCCGCGATCCCTGCGTGCCTTGGGCCTCGCTAATCGAAGCGTTGGGCCAGAACGAGTCTGGGAAGTTGAGTACCGTACACCACCTTTTCTCATTTCCAACCCCGCTTTCTTCCTTTTACCACAGACTCACCCATTCAAATGCATTGAAAATGACGAAAAAAAGGCGGTCAAATTGATGCCCAAAAACTTACCGTTGCATAACACACAATCGCTCAAGAATTACAATTCAACCATGGTAGTCCAAGAAGCCACCGCCCCACCCGCCGAGGAGATCGCTGCGGAAGACTCAGTGCCCAAGATCGTCGAAAACCCGTCCATCGTCACCGTCAAAACTGAACCAGAAAAGGCCGAATCTCGCGACGCAGGAGACACTAAAAAATCCAATTCCGGCGAGACCACTCCATCATCTGCTCGTAACGAGTTCATCTTTTCTCCCCAGCCACCTAATACTTTGAAGAAGTCAAGGTCCAACATGTCGAAGAAATCTGCCAGTGGAGAAGCTGCCGCCGTGGAGGAGCCTGCCGTCGAGGAGGCTGCAAAAGAGACACCAGCGGAGGAGAAAGTAGAGGAGAAAACTGCCCCTGCAGGGGAACAGGGCTATTTCACAAGTTTCCTTGAAAAGGCTACAGCATTGTGTGGAACTGCGGGATCTGTTGAGGTCGCAGATGAGGAGTTGGTCCTTCCTGAATCGCCGGCCAAAGCCAAGTCGGAGGAAGTTGTTCCAGCCGAGGAGGGGGAGGAAGTTGTTGCTCCAGCGAAAACCAAGTCGGAAGAGGTCGATCCAGCCAAGTCAGAGGCGGAGGAAGTTGTTCCAGCCAAGACCAAGTCAGAGGAGGTCGTTCCAGCCAAGACCAAGTCGGAGGAAGCTGATACCAAATCTCAGAAATCTGAAACTTCTGTTTTGATGTCGCCTATTGCTAAGGCCAAGGCAGCTATGAGTTGTTTGCCTCAAGGCGCCAGCGAGGACGCTTCAGTCTCCGCGAAAAGCACTACTGAGATGGCTGCGGATCTCCTTAAATCATTGAAACCAGATTTTTCCTGCCAAAAGGATGATCTCAACACTGTCTTGACAGACAAGGAAGAAGCAGAAGCAAAAGAGAATGATACAGAGACAGCCTCAGCTGAGGAGGAACAAAAACCTGTTGAGGATGAAAAGAAGGAGGAGGCAACTGAGGAGGAAACACCAAAAGAGGAAGAAGAGCCTAAGGAGGAAGAACCAAAGGAGGAAGAAGAGCCTAAGGAGGAAGAGTTAAAGGAGGAAGAAGAACCAAAGGCAGAAGAACCAGCTCCTGTTGTAGAGGCACCCAAAAAGAAGATGTCAATGAAAAAGATGATGTCAAAGAAGCTTAAAGGTGTCAAAAAAGTGATCAAAGCTCGTACTTCCAAACCAGCAGTTGTTGCAAAGGCAGAGCCAGCGGATGAGTGATTGTTCAGTTTCTAGACGTAATAAATCGGAATGTGTCTGGCAGACTGCAAATTTGATGTTTAAGTAAAATCAGATCTGCCAGCTTCACTAAGTATGTAAAGAGTAAGATGATAGATGATTGTTTTGTGTAATTAGTTTTCCTCTCCATATATCAGAGGAAGAGTTACGCTTAAAGAATTAAGAGGTGATTTATAACATAAGCACATTTTCTAACCGGATGATGTGGTAACAGGTCTCCCATATGACATTCGGGTGTCTACTTTTGACGTTTATATTCCAACTGCCATTCGTTGGAACGCTGTCAAGCCGCCAAAGGCGATTTACAGGCACAGGAAATACATGAGCGTAAGCAGGAGCTAGAGGCCAGAGTGGCAGAGAAGCTCTATTCACAGTGCAGCGAGAATCAAGACATAAGAGATGTGTTCAAAGTCTCAAATGTCCCGAGGAATCACTGATTAGACTGTCTTGACTCAACATGATGTAGATACTCTGTATATACACTTTTCGAGGAGATATCTACATTATTGATTCAAAATATTTCATTCACTAGATATACAGCTACACTTAATCTTCTCCTTCTTTATCTCTCAACGCTTCCTCCAACTCTTTAATGGCTTGATCAAAATAGTCTAACTCGGAAGACTGTATGGTACCATCTTCTCCATTCTTCCCGTCGACTCTTCCACCGTAATACTTCTTCATACGTAGCTTCATTCTCTTATCTAGATAAAGGTCCGCTTTTTTGTCAAGCATAGACACAGCCATTGTTCTACGATCAGCGTCAATGTCAATGATGTGGACAGAGACCGAATCGCCCTCATTGAGATGATGACGGATATTTTCAATGGCACCACCAGTAACACGACTAATGTGCAGAAGACCATTCACATTGGCACCAATATCAATGAATGCACCGTACGGAAGTAACGAATCGACTCTCCCCTCGACTTCATCTCCAACCTTCCATGACGTGATGTCCTTCCTCTTTTGACGGCGTGCCCTCAAGCTCAACCCAACCTCACCTTTCTTCGCGTCAACACCAATAACACGTGCGCCTTCGATGACGTCGCCAACTTTGACCACATCATGGATATTCATTATCCTCTCATTTCTAATTTGTGAAATATGAAGCAACGCTGTGCCTGCTCGACTTCCTCGTGTTGCGTAGCCTATGTTGACAAATGCTCCAAAGTCACAGACATCGACAACTGTTCCAGATATTAAGCTTCCAAGTTTTAAATCTTTGAGAGGCTTGAACTTTCTGTTGTCATTCTTATTCTTGTTCTTGCCTTTGGTATTGTTGCTCTGTCTGCCTTTTGATTTACCTTGTTTGGGAGGAACAGTCCTGAAGATAGCATTGCGCTTCTTCTTGAAAGTAGTTTTCCTCTTGCTTTTGTTCTTTGATCGCTGCTTGGCATTAGCCTTGTTGGTTTGAGACGATGCTGTGTTGTCAGTGGGTGCCTCAGCTGTAGACGAGAACAATGCAGTGCAATCAGCGCCCTTCATTGCAATGCATCTTGTTGATGATATACTTCTAGCGGAGGGAGCCGTAAAGGCAGACGCTACTGCAAAGGCAGCAGCGATAGCCACAAATCTGAGGACCATGGTGAGTTATTTTACTTGTTCGGGTAATGGAGTTGTCTTGTGAAAGAGAGTGAATGAAAGAGAGTGAATGGATGGAGTGTACTTATTGCAAAGTAGTGGGAGTATGTCTCATCAGGAGCCAACTCAGAACAAACGTGATTTGTGCGCTGTTTTTGTGCTGATCGCGATCGTGGTCATGGTTGGGAGTTGTTGGGCACTGTTCCATGTTCCTCAGACAACCTACTTACCAGCAAAAGTTGCGTGGCGATGGCCGATGGTCTTGATTCTTGATGTGGCGGGTGGTGGGTTTGGGCTCGCGCGTGCTCTGACTCTGATTTCTGATTGCGCATTGCGGCTCGTCGCTGAGGTGAATACCATACCCCATCTCAAAATAATTTTGAAAACTCCCCGGGATGCAACTCGATGAGGAGTGTATTCGGCAGACCGGTACTCGGTACTCCGGAGTCTCAGATTTGGATATTTTATGGTCATTACATAGTTGTCTATACGTACTTCAGGGAGAGCTAAAAAAGCAAGGCAAAAAAAACGGTTTATTAGTGTCGTAGAGCAATACTAGTTCCTACCTTGATTTTTTTGATTCTAACTGCCTTTTTGAACACCCCCACCATGAGATCCGAATGCAACGGTCATATCACATCACAATACACAGTACATCCATCAATATTTGCCGCCCAATCCATCGCATCATCATGCCTCCTCCGTTGTTTGGCCAATTGGTTCATATTGCACCTCAGAATTTCGTTGGCAGACCGAATAGCGAAGGCGGAAACGGATTCGTTCAAAAAGACCATGCCGACGGATCATTTGATATCAGATATTGTATGGACGGGACGGTCGAGAAGAATATCAATCGTCTACGCATCACCAGCCTCAATCCACTTGTGACAACCGCGCGGCGAACCAACGGCGCAGATGTATCTCGTCCATCCATTCTGGCACCATCACACCAACCTCCTCAGCAACGGTCAAGTCCATCAACACAACAGCCAACACCACCTACTTCCCCTCGGGGTATACAACACATCATCATTCAAAGCCGAGCTTGGAGCAAATATGATCGTCATCCCAATCCACTGTTGGTACATTTACGTGAGGGGCGATCAAAGCAAAAGGCATGGTTGAGGATTGACGAAGGCGAATTCAACAAACACGAAAAGGGGACGAAGAAGGGG
Source organism: Skeletonema tropicum (assembly GCA_037178625.1). NCBI lineage: Eukaryota > Bacillariophyta > Thalassiosirophyceae > Thalassiosirales > Thalassiosiraceae > Skeletonema > Skeletonema tropicum. Next base: position 1,967,139 of record CM074130.1, read on the forward strand.
GAAATGAAATCACACCTCAATGAATTGGAAAACAAAAAACTTGTCATGATCAAATCGGAATTGGAACGCATCATCCATTTCTTTGATCGGGAGCAATGGCCCAACGGATTTACTCCGAACGCTGACCTTGCCTACGCCTACGGTGTGTCCATCAAAAAGGTTAGGCATTGTGTGACCTTCCATTTGCGCAAAAACTGTTCAGAGAAGCGCAAGGTACGGAATGATGCCGGCAAAACAATATTCAATTCACCAGAGATGCGAACGAAGATGTACACACCATACAATTACTTTAAGAAGCTGCAACGGAAGAACAATCCTGGGGTGATTATTCATGACAATGAACTGAAAGAAGCATACGACAAACTTGATGAAGTACAATTGCACGAGATGAAATTGGGTGCAGAGGCTGAGAAGAGCATTGCTGCCAACATTGTGTGTGAGATAAAGACAGCTTTGCAAAAGACCAATGGGTGTATCAGTTGGGAAAGATTGGCATCATTCATTGCAGGTGGCGAGAACAAGGTACAGCCAGTCAGTTCCAAAACTCTTGCAAAGTATGTCACTGCTACAGAAGGCTTTCGGTACTTTGTAACTCAAACTCTACCGCAGTGTACAACCGAGCGTACGAAGAAATGGAGGAAGAGGTGGTCAACAAACTTTCACATACTTTGATGATACGACGGTGCAAGCAAGATATGACAAATTCGTCGAGGCTTGGTACAAAAAGCAAGACGAGATGGCGACGGAATAGACAAACGCCGCAGCGGTGGTGTAAATAATTAAATATATTAGTTTATTATGTTATTTATTATGATATCTCTGTCTTTTACTCATCGTAGTCCGATGTTCTGTGTAAAACATGATGTGATATTTTGTTCATCATCTTATGATCCTCTTCGGCGAAGTTGTTTTGCTAGCTATAATTTGTACGTAAAAGTTTTGTTAGTGGCGGGGCCTTGCTTTTTTAGCTCTCCCTGAAGTACGTATTGAATAAAAATACTCTATTTGGATATATAAGGTCAAAAGGATAAAACCTTTGGTACTGATCGTATTTGTATACATAGGAATTAATATAATGTTCTCAAATCACATTGAGTTCGCACCATTCATTCATTCTCTTTCCACCAGCAGTGACTTTTCTTCTCTCTTGTACAATACAAATATTGTCACATTTCGAATTTCAATTGAACCTCAATGTCACGCAAGATTTGCATTTGCTCTTATTTGCTGGATTTACCACTCCAAAACTGCCTGCATCTGCATCGAGTTCGCATCGAGCACTGTAAGTACAGTCATATTTATTTGGACAAGAAGAAAATGAGCGACAGCAACGACAGCGACAATGTGACGGAGGATTGTCTCTCTACAGCAGCAAGTGAGGGAGAAGAAGCTGAAAGGACGACAGCTGCCGAGGCTGAGGAGGGTAACACAACGAAACCTGCGGCTGCGGTAGCGGTGTCAGAAGGAGGAGAAGAAGTGAAGACAGAAGAAGCTGATGATGATGATGATGTAGAGGACGAAGGACGACATCGAGAAGGGAAATGTGACCAGTCAGGCCAAGTAAAGATATTCAAGTTGAACGACTCAGGATCGAATTATACTCTATTCGGCGAGCCCTTGATTGGAGAAGCACCGTCCAACTACTTTGGAGGACCTGTGGCGATAACTGGTGATGCGAAGTCTATTGCTGTCGGAGCTGTAGGGAACAGTAAACAAGGAGACTTCAGTGGACAACTTCAAACCTTCCATCTTCCTTCTCCTTAATGAGGACAGTCCCCAATCCCAATCAACAATGAGTGGGCAATGCAATAAAGTAAGAAATAATTCTTTACCTTTCTTTACCCAGCCAGCCAAGAGTCACGATAAGTACAATACAAAAAGAAGATGCCAGTGATTCCAGAGAAAAGGGATAATTTTCGCTGGAATCCCTATTTCGGATTTTGTATCTTTGAATTTTTGGCTTTTGGCGTGTTGTTCCTGCTGATATTATGATCTCTCTTACGGGTTTTGGCAACTACATACAACCTACTCCTATATTATTTGGCAACAGATCTTGCAGTTGCATGTTGCCCTGGCCCAGTATTACTTATCGACCCCAGCCAGCAGCAACAAATAAGCAACAATAATGGTCAAGCTTGCCCGCGTCCAAACAAAATCTGGGAGGGTAGTTATTGCTGCTCAAATCGCAGCTGCCTCATTTCAGGCTACATATGTTGCGCCAGATCAACATGAACTTCATTTCGTCGACCTTTCCTCCATAGCTTCATCTGCAAGAGATTTCATTGCTGATTCCAAAAGCAACATCGCCAGGGCGAACATATTGATTAATAATTTAACCTCTCCTGACGCACAACTGTCTGAAATTACCAAGCATGTGATTTTCAGTAGCGACGTAAAGCGCGTTCTTTCTCCTCTAGATGGTTCTGAGGTATCTAAATTCATATGCATCGGAATGAACTACGCAGATCACTGTGCCGAACAAAACCTTGAAGTCCCAACGGTGCCTCTTGTGTTTTCAAAGTTTGGAAGTAGTATCATCGGACCCGATGATGGAATTCCTCTGTATGGACCTTCAAGCACTGCAACAGTTACCCACGGTGGCACGAATGCTTCTCTGGATGAAGAACAAATCGTTACATCAAAGCTTGATTACGAAGTAGAATTAGGGATTGTGGTTGGAGGGACAGTGCCTCGATTTACAAAGGCTGCAGATGCACACAAATACATTGCTGGTTACACAGTGATCCATGATATTTCTGCCAGAGACTTGCAATTGGAAGCAAATGGAGGGCAGTGGTTATTGGGAAAGTGTTGTGATGGCTACGCACCAACTGGCCCAGTAATTGCAACGCTGGACGAATTTTGTAACAGTGATGGTGACGCTGATGAATGTGCTGGTGCGGGAAACTTGCATATTGAATGCAGGTTACAGCAAAAAGGCACTGGTGACTTTCAAGTTGTTCAATCTTCCTCAACATCGAATTTGGTATTCTCGACACCTGAAATTATATCATACCTATCCAAATTTGTGACATTACAACCAGGTGATGTGATTGCCACTGGAACTCCTCCAGGAGTTGGCTGCTTTCGCAAGCCAGAACCGCTTTGGCTCAACAGTGGTGATGTTGTAGAGGTTGAGATCGAGGGGATAGGAATACTCAGTAATACTGTTGTTGATCGCATCGAAGATAATGTTTGCTCTACCGAAGAAGAGGAAGTCAAAGATGAGAACACTGATGAGCAAACACCAACTACCAAGGGACCTCCTCCTTCGAATCGCTCAGTTACTAGTAACGAGGAACTTCCCAAACAGCAACGTTTACAGAATACGGTATGTGTGGTGACTGGTGGTGCACGTGGGATTGGAAATGGGATTGCTCGTCGGTTGGCCTTGGAAGGCGCGGTAACTGTGGTCCTAATCGACATGGATCAAGACAATTTGGACAAGGCTGCATCCCAACTTGAACAAGAGGTGGCAGAACTCATGGGTGACAGAGGAACCACCCGCCCGACCTTCTATGGACTTGCTTGTGACGTAACAATTTCCAAAAAGGTCAAAGACACAATGAAATATATCGCTACTGCGCTCTCTCCTAATGGTCGCATTGATGTACTCGTGCAGGCAGCAGGCGTCGTAGGGAAAACAAACGTTCTAACACATAATGTTGAAGAAGAAAACTTTGATTTTGTGATGGATGTGAACGTGAAAGGCATTTTCAATGGATGTCAATCTGTGCTACCGTATATGATGGAGCAAAATTATGGAAGAATAGTCAACATAGCCTCCATCGCAGGAAAGGAAGGAAATGCTGGAATGCTGGCGTATTCAACATCCAAAGCTGCAGTTATCGGCCTTACAAAAACGATTGGGAAAGAATACGCTTTGAATGGAATCACATGCAATGCCATTGCGCCCGCTGTAATTCGAACTCAAATGGTAGCTGACATGCCAGAGCAGCAGGTGAAGTATATGACCGAAAAGATTCCCATGAAGAGGTGTGGAACAGTAGAAGAAATCGGTGCCCTAGTCGCGTTTGTGGCGAGTGAAGAAGCAGCATTTACCTCTGGTTTTTGCTTCGACGCAACTGGTGGGAGATCAACGTATTAAAACATCAGATGACACCTCAATCTCAGATTGTTAATAAGATTTTGTATTAACGTGTCCAAACAAAGGTTCAAATTACAATACTACTCTTCGAGATCAGATTTTGACCAATTTGCTTTTGTTTCCAAGCGTCACATCATTTTTTGTTTCTCTTCTTTGCTTTCTTCAATGCCTTTGCAATATCTGAATAGTATTCTTCATCCTTTTTCCTCTTCGCTCTTTCTTTATTGAACGTAGGTTGTTGGCGTTGTTTGGAGAACGAAGAACTCGAACTCCTACTATTGCTAGCTCCTACACCAGATTTTTTCAGACGCCGTTCGTTCTTTGCTTGCAATTTCAGATCAGATGAACGCCGAATGAAAGACTTTTGAGCTGTTGTAGAAGTGTGTTCGTGCACTAAACTATCTAACCGGAGAATTGACTGGATATGTCCCTGAATTGCTTCCTCTTTTGTGATATTGTGTGTCACCGTTCTTCTTGATCCACCTGAACCCTTTCTAGATTTGGCTTGACTGTGATATCTCGTATCCTCATCACTCTCCAATTGAGTATTGGTCTGATTCAGCAATTTCTTGACTAGTTTTGATGACATAATTGGATGATACTATTGAATCGGTCTTCTTTTTGTTGTAGAGCTCAAAGCATAGGTAAGTTATGATGAAGAATGCATTCAGAAAGAATAGTTTGTAGCGATGCTCGACTTGATGCAGGCAGTGCGCCGATTGATAAAGGAGATAGAGTAGCAGCAGCGTGATCATACAGGAGCCATAGATAGGTATGGTGTTAGTGTTAAGGCCGAGGTGGGGATGGATGGTGTTCAATGAGTTTTTTATTTTTTATAGTTTTTTTTTTTTTTTTTTTTTATATAGTTTGGTTGGCTGATAGGTTGATGCCAAGACTATGAATTCCCACGTTGCTTGAGCAAGACAGAAAGATTTTTTCCCCCTTGGTCAACAAGACGATGGAGGATTTGAATTTGTAGTATGTATCAGCAGACAATCCGAAAGACCAAAACAATGACAACGAAAGCACCAAGCAGAGTGGCAGTAATTGGATGTGGGTGGTGGGCCCAGGGCTGGCATTTGCCACATTTAGCTGCGAACGCTCCACATGTTGTGGTAGCAGCTATAGTAGATGCGTCGCCTTTGCCCATCTCTACACTTTCTTCCTCTCCACTCCTCTCTTTAGTGGATCTATCAAAGAAGTATAGCTGCCGACACTACAATTCTGTGGAAGAAATGTTGGAAGACCCTGAGGTAGGACCCACACTCGATGGTGCTGTCATTGCAACCTCTCATGCGTCACACTTTCAAGTTGGCATGGCACTTCTCACAGAGGGTGTCCGCCGCAGGAGCATTGCGGAGGCTGCCGAGAAGAAAGAGCAGGTAGGGCCTGATAATGTCGCCAATACCAGCGTCCACAGAGCATTGCACATATTAATGGAAAAGCCAATGACATGTTCTGTCGATGAGGCGCAGGAGTTGTCTAACATGAGCATGGCATACCCAGAAGGTGCATTTGTCATCAATCATACGGCTAGTTATCGCCCACAAACATTTGTTGCTAAAAACGTCATTTCGTCAGGGCAGCTTGGAAGGATACGGCACATAACTGCAACAATGAATGGAGGCTTGATGTGGCTGTTTGATAATGAAAAGAATGAATCATGGACATCCAAAACTCCGTGGCAAAAAGGAGAGAATACTTCCCATGACAATAAAACACCAATGAACGGAAATGGCTATGCTTGGGGTCAATTGGCACACATTTTGACCTGGATATATGCTGTTCTGGGTGCAGATGATGTTGCCGTACCAAAGAAAGTATTTTGTACAATGACCCATGCTCCAAATACTGGCGCTGATGTCTCATTAGCAGCCGTCATAACGTGTAGTGATGGAATAACTTTCAGCATCTCTGGTACCGCCCTCTTGCCTGGCTCGCAATATGCGGATCCTCCCATTGGCAAACGCATCAATGTGGAAATCTTTGGTATGAGAGGTTGCTTACTTTGGGGAGGCGATGATCGTATTCCTGAGTCTGGTAAGCTAGAGTTGAGGAGAAGTGTGCCTGGGAAGAAAGAAGATGGTCAATCCGAGTTTCCATGCTCTCAAGTTGCAGCTGCAAATGAATTAAAAGATGGGTTCTATTTTGAGGATGGTAGTCAGGATGGCAAAGGACCGGGAAGTATGAAGGTATTTTTGGATGCCTGCGAATCATCGGCCGCAAAATATAATCAAGCGTTTCTGGAGAATAAAAGTGAAGAGAGTACTTCGACGCTGGTTGATGAAAGCGAACCAATTTCATTACCAAATGATTCATTGATTGGATTACGCACAGTTCAAATCATTGACGCCATGTACAAGAGCTCAATATCAGGCAACGCAGTTGATGTATAATGAAGTCCATTCACATCTATGAGTTGTTACTTACTTATCCTCTCATCAAAAGTACATCTACAGCCAAGATATAGACCTCTGTATACTTAATGGACAATTTATAGAATTACATAGCAATAGTGTGCACTTTCAAGTAGGGATACGTTCAATTACATTTCAGTCGAAATAGCGACCTAGCATATTCCAGTTCTCATTGCTTGAAATATCCCTTAACAGTTCTTGTACAGCTTCGATTTCGGAACTTGTGAAATAGTTTCTGTAGTATCTTTCACTTCCATGAAAGTCATCTCCTTCACTTTGAAACGCCAAGCCTAAGAAATCAAACAGCTCCAGTGTGGTCTGTCTATGATTGCTTGCATAATCCTCATAAAAAAGTGTGAGATGATCTAATCCCAATTCATCGATTGTCTCAATGGCATTATTATGCCACAAGCCATACCTAACGAACTCAGAATAACATGGAATTGTCTCACGATACTTCACAAGGACATTGGCATTGCTCTTCCCTCCGATAACAGGAAATCTTTCTTCCGCTGTATGAAGTCTAGTGTTGACATATGCACAAAAATTACGAAATCCTTCAATCGAATTTGGGTGGGCTGCCAACCAAGTCGCGTTGCCTTGCTTTTGATTCCGCTTCAAGTGAAATCTAGACACAACATTGTCGAAAGGATCACGGACTAAATGCACTGCTTTGTTGACAATAGATGAATCATACATTGCCTTTTGCTTTCCTCCAAACTCATCAAGAAAGTCACCAGTGAGGCAGTCCTTACGAAATTCACTTCGTGGTCGTACATATTTCTTCGGGTGGGATCCAAAGCCGTATCCGCCACAGTGAGTTTTCGTCAATACAAATGTACCATTCTTTGGTACATCAAGTTTGCCATTGAATGATGCCTTTGGATCAGTCAGGTATGGACCAACGGTACTCCAGTCGAACAAAGGTTTACTCCTTTGCTTAAAAGTGTTTGCAGAGCCATAATTAGTGGCTGTAACTGTAGATGATGAAGTGCGGACGAGCGCTCCTGTGTATGACGTCCCACTATTTGGAAAGCTCATCAGCCAAGCAACACCTGGCCACGAACTTGTATTTTGTGGGCGCTTGTGGTTACAGTGTATCCTGCTGCTGCTTTCATCGTCTAGAGGAGCAAACATTTCTTTAACATGAAGAGATGTGCTAGGCTGACCCCAATAGACAACTTTCTCCCTGCGAAAACAGCCATATTCAGTAAAGTTTCCATTTTCAAAGCGCTCGAGTCCAATCTGCAGTCGAGCATCATTGCATTCCTCTACTGTCAAACATGTATTGCTTGGTATGACAGTCCCGCTAGATGCCACCGCTGAGTGTGCTGTCGGCAATGTAACCCTACGCACGTAATTGGCACTGATATTCCGTAGAGAATGTAGATTTGTAATGTTGATCACGGCAATACATAGGATTGGTGGAATAATGATCCATTTGCTGTCAAACTTGCGAATGTTGACAGATGGTGAGGGGAATGAAGTCTTCATTGCGTTTCGTGTTGTAACTCTTCTTTCATCAATACAACTTTTTGACCTGCCATTTGATATATTATTGATGCCGTTACTGCTGTGGCGACGGCTTGCTGCGCGAACATGATTCATGCATGTTTCGAGGGGTACGAGGGACGATATTTTCCCATGGTTTTGGTCAGGTCGAAGGTATTGTACCATTATTTACCATATAGTGAAATTTGAAATTTCGGCAAAAATGTCGGCGGCAAATTTTAAGTGAGAGTGCGTCCGAAGGAGCTCCGAAGGAGTCCCATCTAACTCGCTCACGAACAACTTTCCGGTGCTACTCGCCAAAAGAAGAATCGTGTCATCGCGTCGGCGACGACTGATGAATTCTTACGGTGAAAATGCAGTTCAGAGCCAAACTTCCAGAACTTTGAATTTTTTAAAACTTCCCAAATCACACCCCTCATTTTGCCAGAACTTGGTAAATGAAAAAATAATAAAGCTTTTCAATAATATGAAGGAAATAGTCTAGAGCAATTTTTAATAATATAACTTACTCTAGATCAGTAAAAGTATTGGGTTAACACTTTGTGAATGCCTCTCCGAGAAGTTATGTTCCCGCCAACATTCTGAGAACACCACGCAACCTAGCAGGTGCCACCAAGATCATGGCCATGGTAAACACGAGGTCTGGTGATCTCGGCTCGAGGCCAATCGAATTCAGTCCCTCATAAAAAGACAATTGACACAATTAATACGATGAATACAATGAATAATAAGACTACTACTAAGCATGACCGACGTGCGGCTATTTCAGCTGCAACGATGGGTACGGTGTTGGCAACAATTCTCGCGAGTTCATCATCGTGTGGAGCATTCCAGTCGCCTACACACACTGCGCTGCTTCGCACACAACATGATCAGCACTGTACATTGACCCTGCATTATCGGTATGGTGGTGACACCAATGAGGTTCCTTTCCGTATGCAAGCTGAAGCCAAAGCTTCTGTAGAAAAGACTGATCGCCAGTCAGTATGGAGATTAATTTCATTACCGCAGTTGACATTTTTGAAAACGGCGAGTGGGCCGGTCAACGATGACCAACAAACTGTCATGGATGAATACTTAGAATATATAGATCGGCGTTACAGTCGCATCCATGAGAAGAATGCTGCAGGTGTATCTTCTCGGCAGCCTCGGCCCAAGGTAGTTCTAGATTTTCATCTACCTAGAAAAATATTTTTCTCGACTCTGGCGTTACACCAGCGGGGACAAAAAGTCTCTGTTGGGGCGGCTGCCGCTGCCTCGTCAACAACGATGGCCGCATCGTCTTCCCAAGCATTATCCGAGCTGAATGCCCTAGGCTTATCAGATCTCGCATCGGCTCGTTTACGTCAGAGGTTACAAGCACCACGAGATCTACGTGATGAATTCACTGCCGCAAGCTACATTCTTGATTACTTGCCATCACCAGCCTTTGAAGCCGCTATGCCCACACAACATCGTAAAACTGCTTCAGCTTCTCCTGCATTGTCTGACTCTACCACCACGGTAGCTCGGCCTGCTATAGGAGGACGTGTCTCATCCTTTAGCAACGTTGGCGCAGTTGCACAGTATCAACTCATGATACAAACGTTGCGCAAATTCGTTCGAGCATTTGCCACTGCCATAAAGATCATGGGCAATTTTGCCTCACGTGCTATCCCAGAAATTCTCGAAAAGGGAGGATTTCGACACAGTTGTAAAATGATGACTGCGGCTAGCTTGGCGCTGCTGTTCATGTTCAAGCCCTTATTCAGAGGTGCCATGAAGAGCTAGATCGTGGTTAAAGTTTTTTCGATGACATACTGATGACATTACGTTTTCTGCAGACGAGAGACGCTTATTTGATTAGAGCTTCTCCCATTGCAAAATTTATTGTTTAAAAGTAACATAAAACAACAGTATTCTTCAAACTTTGAAATCGTTTGCGAGAGCCTTGCCCTAATGAAGATACTGTAAGCAGTGCCATTCTTGTTAGTGAGATGAGTTTAGTTGACAATGCAATGGAGTTGAAAGCAGCAACAGGCACAATCAATGAAAGATTGTGTTTGTTGCTCATCGCACATCACAGCCTACCTGCAGCATAACATCACATTAGTTGTAACTAACGTAAGTAGGTAATGCAACAGTGAGCTGATAGAACACGCGCTCTGGTGATGGTGGCACATCATGGTCGATCATTGGTAACATCAGGTACCATGATAAGGTACACAAGAGTAGGTACATTATTATTAATTTGTAAGTAGAGTTCGTGATCTCCCTTTTTTTTCAGCGTCTGCGAAACTAGCCAAGATGGTGTTCGTATTGCATGCGCTTTAAGTACCATACTTGGCGTCGTGTCTTGACAGCATGCAAGCAAGTAAGTACTTCTACTCATCAGCTTGCTTGAAGCTTGAAGCCTGCATCGCATCACGCCTGCTGGAGCTCTTGATGGGATTGAGGAACGGAAGCGGCGGCCTCAATGAAATAATAATACTTGAAGCTGAATGAAATGCGAACATCGCAATAAGCCGACAGCCGATAGAGTAACAGAAACATCATAAACAACCGCGACACGATTATTTATTCAAGAACCACACGCACGGCGTGATCACAGCCCAGAGGCAGAGGCAAAATCAACCAGTAGAGAGCTGGTGCTCCCCGCATCATCATGAGCAATAACGGCAGTGCAGGAAGGCGGTCACCCGAATCACCCTTCTTACGAGCAGGTCAGGAGGCTTATGAACAGGAACTGAAGCGGCTTCAAGATCTAAGGCAAAATGAAGGATTTCGAGGGAGGAGGCGCCAACGATCAAGGGATCCTCCGGCGGCGTTGGATCCTTATGATCTCCCGCCGTCAACGTCACGTTCGCAGAGATCTCAGGGATCTGCTACGATTGATGCCGCTTCAGCCACGCCTGTCAATCAAGCTATGAAACAAATTGAAAGTTCATACGATGAACCTGGGTTGTACTCTGTCCCAACATTCAAAGATGAAGGGGACGACAACAAAAACAAGACTCATGATATGGAAGATCGTGATCTTCCATATACATGGGAAGATATTGTCAGAGAAGCGGAACGACGGAAAAGTAGACAAAATAGCGATTATAGTGTGGGGAGTGTGTCGGGTTCAAGTTATAGTGGCAGCAATTATGCATCTCCACAGTACCTCAAACAAGTACCTATTCAGGTGCCTATTCAGGTGCCCATTCAGGTGCCTACTCAACTGAGGGGGAGGAACCATCAACAACATTTCTATTCTGATCTATCGCTTGGCAATGGTGGTAGAAGAAGACGAAGAAGATCACTATCATCATCTGCAAAAAAATCACCCACTTCACCAATGGTATCTTCTGATATTAGAAAGTATGTGCCCAAGTCGAACCCAGGGACAAGAACACGACATTGGGATAGTTCTCCAACACTCACTCCACCCAATATCAATGGACATGAGCGTCAAATGACATCAATCTTAACGGCACCTTCGCTTCCATTTCAACATAACGACCAAATTCCACCTTTACCGTTAGTCCAAACATTCGAAGTCACTAAGCAAAATCCTGACCAACCAGCAGGTCTCTTCCTGAAAAAAGCCAAGAACGGAGCAGTAATAGTTCACTCCATAAAACCTACGTCTATATTTTGTGGCAACAACGATAGGGACAAGGACTTGGTAACGGGTCAAGAGGTATTGAGCGTAAATGAAAAGCGTGTCAACGATCCTAAAATGGCAGCAAGTTTAATTTGCCAAGCAAAGGAGAGATTGAGTTTGAGGGTTAGTACTATCGAACGACAGAGAGGATTTTTATATTGTCAGGTAAAACGAAGATTGGGACGAGATGCCAGTAAGAATCATCAACATGGCAAGAGTACCGAAGCGAAGGATCATGGAATACGCTTCGTCACAACCAGTGTAGACGGAGTGAGGCGAGGGACTGTGACAGAGGGTCTCGTTCGAGTGAGTCATATCGATCCCAATGGACTCTTTTCCACCCTACATCCAATGAATAGACTCCGGATGGGCTCCATCGTTCTGACAGTCAACGGGACGCCAGTAACAAATGGCCGCATTGCATTAGAAAAAGTAATGGAAAGCAGCCATCTCATTGAAGTGCTGCATTGTGATGAACGTGTATGGAGGGAAGAGTGGGTAATGGCTGGACTTTTCAATGTCTTTTTCGTTGATGGAAGCGGAGAAAAGTTGAAAGAGAATGCACTTTCAACTTTAACTAGAAAAGATGATTCAAAGAGACATGGGCAGTACAAGTTACTGGATCAGTATTGGGTCTTGAGTTGGACTGCGGAACACAACGAGGTCATTCTTTCACAAGTCGGGACAGGCGATTGTGCATTCAAACTGATTTTCAATGATGAAGTAGGCACTTGTAGGTGTGAAATGATAGATGGGAAAATGATGCCTTCTACTGACATCCTAGACGTTACGTCGCTCGTGAAGTCGGTTAACATTGCGCAGAAGGAAATGATGACCTTGTTACAAAACATGCTGCAAAGATCCAAGATTGAAATCAACACCATGGGGAGAAAAGGTTTGCCTAGGCAAATGTTATTATCAACAGCTGTTGATGGTGACGAATCAACGATGCTTGACCGGATAAAATCGTTTGACGAGCTCGACGATTTGTTCAAGGAGGAGCAGCAGATGACAAGTGCAGATAATCCTTTATCGCTCAAACGAGAGGCCTGCAAGCGTCGATCAACTAGTGCGCTAGTCGATGAAGCCTATGAACAACTTATGTACGAGCAATTAGAGATGTTACATCTCAACGAAGCAGGAAAAGTTAACTCATCGACGAAAAACAAACTTCGTGATTTTTCAGCGCAGCAACATTTGATGGAGGAAACCCTCTTTGCCGATGAAAGACGAACAAGTGATTTTGGCATCAAGTCAAGGAATGGGAGCATGTTCTCTGCGGATTTACTTGAAGACTTTGTGTATGCTTTGGACAATGGCTATTGTTCGGAGAGCACAGAATCGACTGAAACGCATGCAACTCATTCCTTCAATGAAAGTGAAACAGCTCCGCTTTCTTCGCCGAGAGACAGCACTAGTGTGCTTGATGAAAGCGCAAAGACTCTTGACGATGATAATGCCTATATAACGGGTGTGTGGAGAGATGTCGCCAGTAAATACGAGATCAGTGATACTGTGTTGGGGAGTGGAGGGTTTGGCGAAGTGAAGGACTGCTATGATAAAAACACTGGGAAGTTATACGTGGTAAAAACTATCTTCAAACCTTTGCCTGGTGACACTGTCAAGATCAACCTAATCCGAAATGAGATCTTGCTACTTCACGAGGCCAACCATCCAAATATAGTTGAGCTGAAAGATTTGTTTGAGGAAGATCAATATGTACACATTGTAATGGAGCGGTGCGCGGGTGGAGATCTCTTCGATCGTGTAGTGGAGGACAATCCGAGACGCATTCGATCCATAAATCAAGGGATGAAACATGAGGCCGCTACGGCCAATGCAATGCGGTCCATCATTCAAGTAGTCAAATACCTTCATTCAAAGAATATATGCCATCGCGATATCAAGCCAGAACACTTCCTCCTCACAACAAAAGTAAGGGAAACTCAAAAGATTAAACTCATCGATTTCGGTCTAGCACGTAAGCACGTTACAAAGGAGGAACCTAAAATGACCACCTTCACAGGCTCGCCGAGCTTTGTTGCTCCCGAGGTTATTGATCGCTCATATGATCATATGTGTGATAATTGGTCGACTGGAGTGACGGCCTATTTTCTCCTCACAGGCATGCTTCCGTTCGATGGACAAAATGACGAAGAAACTTTTCGACTGATATCAAAAGGCCAGTTCAGTTTTCCACCTTCTTCTCTATTTTTGTCCAGTGATGCCAAGGACTTCGTGGCAAAGTTGCTGGTGACTGACCCAAAGAGACGAATGACTGCAGCAGAAGCACTGAATCATCCCTGGTTGCGAAGGACAGCCACTTGTTGACAGAACAGAAGATGATAATGATACATATATTATTATATGTATTGCTGTTGCAGTAACAGTTTATAATTTTCATTTCTTGCACATTTCTCTACAACTAAAAATAGGTACCGTAACGTATTTTGGTTTGCCATGCAACCGCCATCGTTCAGAGCAGCTTGGATCCTTGGCCGTGTTTTGAAGCCATTCATTTCGTTTGTTCACTTGAGTATGATCGATGATGTCAATAAGTACATACTGTCAAACCTGCACTGCGATGGCTGTCTCTGTGTCAACGCAATTTCATTATTTATTAGAAGGCAGAAGGTCTGCAACAGTTATGGAAAGTATGTAAAATCATGTGAATGTGTGTCAATGCTCTTTCGCAAGGAGTATTTAAATCATCTGAAAAATGTCAACCAACGTTGGAATTCAGTATCAAAACAGTAACTGTACCATTCAAAATACAATTGCGAGAAAGCTTCATCGGAACAAGAAGTACAGTTTACCATGCAGCTGAACTGTCCCTTTCATAACAAGTTGATGAAGAACCTCACTGAGAACCAGAACCGTCCATAACGAATCACTACAGATAATAATGAGCATGACAAGTTTCCACTGCACCAGCATCAAAGCAACCTACCCGGCTGCTGTTAATTATTCTTCCAAGACACATCGGCGGCCTCATCGAAAAACACCACCACCCAAGATCGTCGTCGCCGCTACTACAAACATCAACAAAGCAATGGTTCAACTCTTTCTCCTTTCGATGTTGTGCATCAACACATTAGTTACAGCACAAAAAGAATGTTCTTGCGCTCCTCGTAAATACAAATTCAGGCTCGACTTCTCTGGTACTTGTCCTCCTGAAACCAGGCCACCAAACGACTACTTCGGTCCCGGAGTCGAAGAATACACTTGCATTATTGGTGACTCTCCAGTCCAAGATAGAAGCAAAGAGCAGGAATCCGATCGAAGACACTTGACTCAATTGGTGGACGTATTCCCAGAGTTACTCATTTCTACTCAAAATATCAAGGACCAGACACCCGTCGTCATCTCCTCCATTCAGTTTATTCAACAGGATCAATCCGGCAATCCGATTGAATCAACATTACTTGAGGAAGATAAAATTGATGGCGAAACCGTCCGGTTTACTTCCTCCATCGTTGACAAGCCAGAACAAATTCCATACAGGATTACGATGATTTTGCGCGGTTTTAATGCAGACCAACAAGCAATTCAGAACACATTTACCATTGAATTCACGAACACGTGTGGTGTACCAACTTTCACTGAAGGGGAGCAGATTGGATGGGTAATTTTTGTAAGTTTTCTTCCTTGATTTTACGCCCATGGTTGTTGGTATTCTATTTGCTTCTATGTCTAGATTCACTAACAGTGCTCAATTGTTCATTATGTTCTCTCCAGGATGAACTCGAACCTGCTTCGTATGACACATGCCTAATCCCAACGAGACTTCCCAGTATGTCGTACCCTTCTAGCACTAGTGGATATTCATCGAAGGGAAGCAAGAAAAGTAGTAAAGCAACAAAGAGTAAATCAGGAAAGAGTAAATCCAGCAAGTCTGGAAAGTCGTCGAAGTCGAAGCAAGGAAAACGCAATCTACATGCAGTTCAGACGTTCGAAGAGAGTGATGTGAAGAAGTTGAGACGAGAGCAACGTACAAATAGATATCAAAAGCGTAACAACGGAAGCGGCAGCCGTCATCTTCGTAATCGCATGTGAGCATATGAGAATAATCCGTATGTTGATGTTATGAAAGTTAGAGAATTGTTTCATGTGAGATGCTCGAAACATCTGAAGTGATAAGCTTGGCACTCTTGCTCTATGGAATTTCCGCTAAGAGCATGTAGCTGTCGAGTATCCATGAAAATTCGTGTTTGATAATGATGTATTGTGTGGTATATGTTCTCCAGCAAGCTATAGAAATAATGTAGAACCTAAAATTGATTCTTCTTAGAGATAACAGCGAGAGTCAGTTGCGATATAAGCCTCTTCTGAAGATTATTTTGTGTTGCTTTTGCTTCATAAGTAGAAGTAGATTGCACCACTGTTGCAAGCGCCTGGACAATATTTCCGTACTCCATCAACAGAAGATTATCACGTTTATGTGTTCAGATTCATGCAATCCAATTGTGCTCAAAGGTTTTCATAACGACGTCGTTGATACGGGATTACATTGTAAATATTATATGCATGTTTGGTTTGCTTCGTGCGTGGCTCGATCAAAAAGTGACAACTAGTAATGTAGCAGAAGTTTCAAGACGCTTCGCGTCGAAAGTATTGTCAACCAATTATCCTACCTCAGCGAGAGTATGCTCCTCGGCGAATCTGTAGATTTCAATCATCTATCTTCTATCTACTGGTACTGAACCAATACTCATGGTCAAGTTTGTTCTGTGTCTGTATATGCTTTCAAACTAGTTGTTGTTGCATGGCATTTAGCGTACTCATTGATCATGATACGTATTATCAGTTTGTTGCGTCATTCCCATGAGTACTTGAGGTTAAGAAAGAACTTGTAATCTCAACTCATGATGAATCTAAATGCTATTGTAGGCGACGGCGCCCAACAACTCCGTGGAGGTGCCAACATTGTAACTTGTCAGAGCACACGAGAAGTGATTCATTCGGCACAAGCATCATATCATGAATCGAGAGTTGTGCAATAACTGAAGCTTCAATTCCTTGCCTTCTTTGAGATAATGCGAAATACAGTACATGTTATAAGTATGAATATAAGAAGTAGTACAATATCTGGAAGAAGAAATCATCCATTACTTCCAACGAGTTTGTGCGTGAGAGGACTTGAGATGTAAGTAAAATCGACGGAGAGATGAGAAGCCAATTTGAATTTGGCTTCTCGACTCCGCTCTACGTAGGAATCAATAGTTTATGATTTGAACTGGGCACAGCTCAAAGCCAATTTCCTTGGCACCATGATTTCAAAAATATCACGTGATTCAAATGGCTGTCTTTGCCTCTTCCTCTTGCACCTCGCGTTGAACTAACACGCACAATGGGCAAAGGCAGCCGATGAACAGCGCCTGAGAGATGGGCCACTTATCATTCTTTACAGCCGTATATGTGGGAGGCGGTGCAATAGCATCAATTATTGACGGAGAAGACGACACATCCGCGCTGAGTATGGTGGCACGGCCGCAGCGCCGTCGGCGACCAAACACCACCGGTGCGAGCAGCAGATTCTCGATCCTTGCCGTGGTTGCGATCCTACTCTGTATGTCGGTATTTGCTTCGGCCCAAGATGTGTGCAACTGCAGCCCTATTGAATACACATTTGAGCTGAAATTGGATGCCATCACGTGCCCGGATCCTGCTGATTCCATCACCCCAGGCGATGCTGTGGCTTATTTTGGTCCAGGTGTGAAAGGGTACACCTGCCAGGCTGAAACTGGTCTACCTGTCAAAATTACGGAGGCCTTTTTCATACCACAAGACCAGGGTGGAAACCCGATTGATAATCAAAAGAAATCATCGTTAGAACTGATAGATGGCGACAAACTCATATTCACTTCTCCACCAACTATCCCGCCAATTGTGGGTCGGGTGACGCTGATTCTAAAAGGCGTGGACGTGAACGGTGTAGGTGTCGAGAATAGGTGGACAATTCAGTTTACAAATGAATGCGGACAGCTCGCCTTGACAGAAGGGACAGATTTTGGTTTAGTCCTCTTTGTAAGTCACTTTGTGCAAATTATATCTGATATCTAGTTTTGGAAAATCACTAACAACTTTTCACTCTGTCTGCTGCTACTTCTTCATCTCCTGGTAGAGAAATCTTGTCAGTCCCTCGAAAAAGGTATGCCCCAGAGAAGATCCAACACCTCCACCTACACCTTCATCTCCACCCATACCTGTTAAATCATTCTCTTACTCTTACTCTTACGTCAGAGCCGTCTCGAAGGCTGGCAAGGGAACTAGCAAGTCAGGAAAGAGTGTGAATAGTAAATATGGTGGATATAGTGGTAAGAGTAGTAAGGGTAAGGGCTCAAAGCGCATCCTGCGAGCAGAGAGTTCAGAGCACGCAAGTCTTCTGAAGGATCAAAGTGTGGAGAAAGAAGGCCAAACCCATGAGGAACTTCCCCTGCGCCGTCGTAGACTTCATGGGTAATTATGTTGTAACAAGCTTCAAAGGATTTCTTTATGGTAGAGACTACCAACCCTTTGAAGAATCTGTATAGATGTGTAGGGCTATCGTGCTCTGTGATTTTTTCACGAGTCATGATATACCTTTGTTTTTGTTTGGTGTTAACTGAATGAGCTGTGGCAAGTCTGTAGGTGTTCGCTGTAGAGTAACTATTTATGAAAACTGCCATCACAATTTGGAACAAATTCTGTCTAGTCGCATGAACTTCCCCACTATCTCTAGCGAATAATTCTTGTATCATCTTGTGTTGATGGTCTCACTACGCTCTCCTCTTCTGCAAAGGAGTCGACCATGGGAAGCAACTATCCTTCCACCCATCGGTCCGAAGTAGACACCTCATGACTCGATTGGAAGTACTCATAACTTCTACTCATGTCCGGAGTCCGGAGCAAAGCAAAGAGGCGACACGCGGCAACAGTTTGAATTTGAGAAATGGAAGAGCTAAATGCCTCATTGCCTTCTGAAATGAAAAATTCCCTTTCTCAAGGACTTCAAACACGACCAATTAGGGGTTGATCTAGGGGGCATGCTCACACAATTTCTTTTACTGTAATTTCATTCCACAATAGTCTCCTCAAATGTGGGAACTCCTCCCAAAAATCCCCTACAAAAATCCTTTTGAGAAGGCCACTAAAACAAGCCGCCAGCTAGCGTCGGCCAACGCATCCTCAATCCTCACACTCGCACTCGCTATCCTGGCCTCTCCGACTGCAGATTTCGTTCAATGTTCAAACGTGTCACCCCCCACAGTTGAAAGAAGAACCCATCGCAACAAAAGCAGGTGAATAGTGGTTTTATCTTGTTCATCAGCCTGGCTTTCACATCTCGGTCGTCTGCAATAGGCAAATTTAATGCACAAGATTTTTTAGGTTCTTCTCAGTATTTAGAACTCCAAGTACAACCAAGATAGCGGACGATGGCTCCAAGGACTAGCTCTTCCTCCTCCTCCGCGAAGCCTAAGCGAGTGCGTAGGAAGTGTACCGCCCCAGGTTGCACCAATCGCGTCGTTCAGGGTGGTGTTTGCGTCACACATGGTGCAAAGCGCAAACTGTGCTCATATGACGGGTGTTCGAAAGCTGTGAAACTTGCCGGATTTTGTTCCACGCATGGCCCAACAAGGTACGTGTTTGTGCGATGCGATTATGGGCATGTTCCGAAATGAATTCTAACATCTGACGTTCATTTTCACAGGAAGAAATGTGACTACGTTGACCCATCTTCCGGTGATCCATGTGTCCGCGTTGCCGTCCAGGGAGGACGATGTCTAAGCCACGGAGCACGAAGAAGATTTTGTGCTTTTCCTGGCAAAGATGTATGCACGAAAAATGCAGTACATGGGGGATACTGCAAGAAGCATCACGATCTGGTTCAAGATGCGAGTGGTATGCTGGTGTTGCAATCCTCTTCTCCTTCCACAAAGAATGACAGTGGCGATGGTATCAAAAATAATGCCCTCTGCATGCCCGTCAAGGCATTGGGGGGGAGTGTTATTAGCGGGGCGTCATCCGTGTCAGATCATTCGATCACATCATCGTCGGCTACTACCGGCATACTGGGGGGAGGAATTGAACAAAAGGAACAGTCCTTGGGATACGAAGAACAAGTCAAGCCTCGTGCCACTAGCAATCAGAAATCCGCACCAAGAAAGAAGTCTCAGGATAGCAAGTTCCCTACTCCTCAACATAAACGTGGACTGTCTATCTTTGATGAGATGCCAACTGTTGATGCTATTATTAGCATGGGGGAGAAGCAGCGTGAGCCAACTACAGACGCAGCTGCTGCTGCTGAGGGGATTGCTTCACTAGCATCACACCACATGAAAGTGAAGCAAGAACCAGAGCAGCCATGTCCTTCGCAACTGCCCTGTTCTGACTCCAACAAGACGCCTAATTCCCTGGTTACATTTGCAGATGGCACTAGGCTAGCACAAGAGGCGCCGGTAACTGCGCAACCCAGCAGGCAAAAGAACTCAGAAGAAGTTTGCCTCCAAAATCCTTCGTGTACGTGCGAAGCGTGCCGCTCACCAACCCTTGCCATCTTTGAACAGATGCTTCAGGCATCACACAAACTAGAGCGTGGGGAGATCGCAAACGATAGATATGCTGGTTTGTCTCCGCCAAAGCTAAGTCCTTCGAAGAGATACAGTTCCAAATACAACAAGTCAGAGAAGTTTCCCGATGAACAATCTTCTTCGTCGACTTCAGTGGGAGGGAAAGTTCGTGCGAACTACTTCGGTGTGACAACATCGTCTATCCCAATCTCGCGGAAGCAAAGTTCAGCCTCCACTGCATTGGCAGCTGCCGTCGAACTTGCACGTGACGTTGATTATGACGAAACGTCTCACGTGACAAGATCAGTCTCACATGATGTGGACAGTCCACGATCACGACACTACCATCATCAATACTACGGTTACCCACCCTCTCACAATTACCATCCGTCACAATATCACCACCATAATCAACATCCTAATCAATACTATTATCACCAGCAGCAGCCATATCCGCAGCAGCCGTACCCGCATCAGCAGCACTATTACCGTCATTACGAGCCAATGCTGCCCAAGGCTCCTGGCACACCAATCTTGAGTGATGATCCGAGTGGCGATCCACTTAAAGCTACTCAATCTCCAAGTCAATTGAGGAGGAAAAAAAGGAAGCAACAGAAACATCTGTTACCAAAGCCAAGAGGGAAAGAAATGGAGCATTTGTTCATTCCCAGTGAAGCTAAGTAAATGCGTCTCTTATTGAGTTTCTTAAGGATCCAAGTCACATCTCCCAGTATCTACTAATCAATTATAAGCTATCTTCATTCATATGACATCCCTAACTCCTGTAGAGAGGCCTGTAGAGGGATAGGGCAACTATCAATTATTTTATTTCATCGGATGATGTCAGCGGAGGTGAGATTCCGGCCAGTTAGACTAGACTCCTCCCTTCGCTGGGTTCTTTGTTCTGCTTGATTTGATCTTGTGCACTTCGCACTTCGCACTTCACACTTCACCTACTTTTATTGATATTGATATAATTGATGTAGAGATAACAAACTGCACCTTTGCATGCAAGGCATCTTCCCATTGAATTGTTAGAGGGTATGAATCGGCAGCAATATCAACATCAACAGCCTCGTGACGATGCGGTGCCGCTTTTTGAAGCGCTTCTCGAATATTACAACGGTCTGCCACCTATCACACGGATTTGGCTGACATTTTCTCTCGTCACCACCGGCTTGAATTCATTGGATGTGTTTCCTTCTGATAAACTCATTTTTCTTTGGCATCGAGTACAATCACCGAGCTTCGAATTGTGGAGAATACTCACGAGTTTCTCCTGGGCTGGGCCCGGCACTCTGACTGATTTCCATGTTCTGCTCCTACTGTATTCCATGGCTGTGACTGTACCCAGTTATGAAGAAGATCCTCACGATACTGCTCTGATCCAAGTGACGCGACAAGATACCAATGATGGCAATTTAAGAGATCAAATCATAAATAGATGGGTCAGGAGAAGGCCTCGACATCGGCAATCAGATTGCATTTTTGCATTCTTGTGCTGTTCAATGCTTATTCTGATTACTTACCTCGTAGTCACAGAGACATCTATGCTCTTCTTCCTGATGAATGGTATGATTGATCTTCCCAACCCAGTTTTGCTACCAGTGTTCACTCGCACCCTACTCTACGCAATAATCACTCTGCATTCACTAAAACATCCAGATCAACAACACAACATAAATTTCTTCCCGGTGCCCGGCAAATATGTGCCAATGTTTCACATTGGGTTTGGTGTCCTTATGGGCTACAGAATCAACGAAACTGTCCATGGTGTAGTCATTGGAATGATATATGCCTACTTGGTCCGGGAGAATGAATGGATTGCTTCACTTGTTGGAAGAAAACGGATTTTATCCACTCCTCTTTGGCTAATTCAGTTCGTCGGTGAAGATGAAGGTGTCATTCAAGAGAATGAAAGTTTTGATCGATATCCTTGCATTCAATTAGAGCAGGGGGCAAATCCACTTCACCACGCAGCTGCAATTGGCGATACCATCTATATTCAATACAAGATTGATGAAGTCGAATCGCGCCTCGCCAGATCAAATGTAACAAGCGGTGATACTGCCTCCATAACCGCTCTGTTCCGCCAGAAAGATAGGAACGGCTGGCAACCAATCCATGAAGCTGCACGGTCAGGTAAAATTGACGTACTACAATTGCTACTCGAAGTTGATGATGTCTCAGATCAATCTAGTGAAAGTAGGGCTTGGAGGAGAAGGGCTGGAAAGTTGAAAGTTGACGTCAATGCGAGGACTAATGGTGATAGAGGTGTTACTCCTTTGAGGCTAGTCGAAGACAACCATGGTGTAGATTGCGATTGTGCAGAACTTCTCCGTGAGATTGGTGCAGTAAGCTTGGGCTTTGGGGATGAAATGAATGAGTAGAGTGATTCATATGGTATCTCTTATTTGCATTGAACATATCAGCTTTCATGACTTCTTCGGTGATCACAATCATCATAACTAACTTTCAGGAACGCTAGAAACGACAAATGTTTGTCTGCTTCGTCCAGTAATACAACAAACATCCTCTTCTCTCAGACAACATGTTGTGCAGCCACTTTCCTGTCCTACATTCTTATCATTAACCAACTCTATCCAGTCGTCACTCATGTGTGGAAAGTATGATACACTTCCAGAAAATGTGAACCCTTTCTGACCTCTCCAGTCTTCATAAGTCTCTCGGTTTGGAACTACGGATGGATCATCCCATCCCTTCCATGTGGCTGTTGATACGTCGTCGCCAGCAACTATTGCACCGGCTGATTTCCCACAATAGACAGCGCCTGATTCACCTGTGCAAGCGTCAATGATTAATTGCGAGTACTCTCCTTTGTCAATACAGTGCTGAAGCCAAAAAGTATTCCCACCTTCCACGTAGATGACAGTTGGATTCCACGAAGATAATGCTTCCTTTCCATTTTTCGGGAATTCTGAATTGTCGGGCCCTTCTGGCTGCTTCAACGAGTCATCGTCCAGATCCAATGTGATTGTTTGGAAAGATAAATTTTCTGAGCTCTCAACATGTAGCATGGTCTTCAACAAGTTTAGAACTTGCGTCCTACGCTTCTTGCCGTCTGCTCTGGCCCGTTGACGTTGCTTTCCAGGAGTATTCGAGCTTTGTGGGTTTAAAGCGTACATTGCTGTTGGTATGTACAATAACTTGACAGTAACTTTATTTGTCTCAGTAGAGATTTGTTGCAAAGCCTCAATCGCCCATGAATCTACTTCCTTTGTCTCAGTTGGATCAAAAGTTTCAAATGTGAATTCTTTCCCGCTTTCAATCATAGTATCAGCTATCTCTAAATTGTTGAGTTCATCCACATCAGGACCATTACAAGGACTGAATTTCACAGAAGTTTCTATCCCATCTTCTTTTTCGACAACGTGGTCCTGCAGCAGCTTGTTGACTATTGAGAACCTAAGAAATGATTTAGCCGCAGAATTCGGAACGACCCCATCAGTCCAAGATGAAAATAACAATGCATTTGTTGCCCAACGACTGTTGAAAGGTGGAGTGCTGCTAACTTCATTTAAATCCACCAAATCAGATGTTGTTTTTTCCGCATATGCAGATTGCAGATGAATTGAACTGCGCTGATGATGCTGCAAATTGTTATTGTTATTATTATTATTGTTGAAACTGAAAGCAGCAGCTGGAGAATAAGATAGCAAGGCTGCGTAGAAAAGCAACGTCCTACTCGCGGCGGAGGTCTGCTTCATGGTAAGGATCTCGCACCTGCTTCCTGCTCTATGGTATTATGTCTCTCATTCATATGTTGTGTGCGTGTGCGCGAGGTTGAGGGGTGGGATGAGGTGTGAGGTGTGAGGTGTTTTGTGTTTTGAGGGACAGTCAGATAATTACAACGGGACGTTCAAGCTTGCTTTCTCTATTGTATCTATTCTTCAGCGTGGGGTACTGGTGTAGGTAGGAGTATTTACCTACTGACAACTTATTAGGACATAAGTTTGGTACTGACGTCACAACTGACATCACATTGGCATCATCAACCGCCCCATTCTTGATTTAGGGGGCATAAGGGCATGCTCTTTTCTGTAACATTTTTTGATCTCAAGATGAGCACATTACAATCATTAACTACCCAAATCTATCTTTGAAATGACCACTTAAATGTTGGAGGGGGTTTTAGAACGCGTTCCCTCATATCCGTAAAAACAAGCCCCCCTTTTTTTAAGATCCTTCACTAGAGCATGATCGCATCCATCAGGGCACTTCGCTTCTTCACTGCTTCTTGTTGCTCTCGAGTTGATTGAAATTGAAAGATGCCAAGGATGGTGTTCTTCACAGTTTCACCACAACATATCCACTAAACAATCATGGTCCGCATCGCTTCAGCAGCTGCCCTTGTATCCACAGCCGGATATGTCTCCGCTTTCAGCCCTGTGTCACCCTTTACTCGAGGATTGAGCACGGTAACTTCTGCTGGAAACGGTAGCGTTTCAACACACGGCAGTGGATGTCCCTGCGGATCCTGCTCACAGGCTAATCATGGCGCTTCTTGTAAATGTGCCTCCTGTACAAGAGTGGCTCATTCGGTGAGATATTGGATGTGTCAATGAATACTTTTCATCTATTGAGCGTTGTGCAACAAAGCACTCACTGCTAATTTTGTATTTGAATGAACGGGAACCCTGACACCAAAAGGCTCTCTGCGCATGCCCATCATGCGTAGAATCTCACTCCTCCAGTTGCAAATGCCCATCATGCACCAGCGCGCACGCTGCGAACTGCGCTTGTTCAGCCTGCTCTGATGTTCATTCTGCCTTTTGCAAATGCCCTTCTTGCGCTGGTGCTCATTCCCAAAACTGCGATTGCGTTGTTTGCAGTGGATTGTAACTAATGAACAATGAGGAAGAATCTTTTAGGAATTTTCTTGAATTTGAAACGAGTAGGTCCATGATAATAGGTGGGGCTGATATCTTGCGTAATTGAGAAAAAATACTCGTAGGGCTGAAAGATGGAAGTGATTTTTCAGTTATTTAGATTTGGTGGCAAGGGTAAATAAGCTTTGGTGGTGCGTAATGGCTAGCAACATAATTGGGTTGCGGATGTAGTAATGTTTTAATAGAGTCGATTTCAGTAAATATGAAATGTGCCTCTTTTGATTCTTCGACAATTAGTTTGAAATCAATTATTCATTTCAGGCGGAGACAAAACTTGGAAATGGACAAGTCATGAGTGGATGAAAGTCTAATTACTTAAGTTTATCGTAAACTCTAACAGGATCAGACGAAGAAGACAAGAGTGCATGAAAGAACAACACCCAGAAGCTAAAGTCGGATTGCGGGTTACTCGAAGAATAAGAGGTCGTTTTACATCATGAGAATGCACGCCAACCCTGCCAAGACAACCGCAATTGTGTTAGGCATCAACCATGCGGAGCTAGGCTCGCTTGCAGGAGAATCGAATGCGGGCTCTTCAGCTTTGGGTTCCTCATCTACTGCAGGAGCATCAGCTGTGGGAATATCAGGAGTGACGGGGCTGACAGGTTTGGGATTGACATCAACAAACTCAATTACGTAAGGGGCAGGTGCCTCCTTTGATTCGCTTTCACCGTACAGCATGGTATGCCCGGGGTAGATGCCACTCTCAGAGTTAGGCCACTTGTAAGGAACCATGGGCTGGGCCATAGGATCATCATTGTTATCCATTTCAGCCCATACAATGGCAGTACTTTTGGTACTGTCAGAACCGTATCCCTGACCATTGGGAGTATCGAGCCATTGAGGAGCGCACATGTCTGGCATGCATTGATTCGCAATCCAGAGCTCAAGTGCAGCCAGGGCAAGGTGAGGATGACGATACTGGCCAGAGTTTTCGCCTGAACAAGTGAATAATAAAGTCAGTTACAGACGATTCATTGGGTTCTTCAACAGTAAAGGGATTATTCTTCACTCACCAGTAAGCACGTAGGGACAGAAGTCACCCCAAATAACTCCTTCATCAGCTACCTCCTTCGAACAGTAGTGAGGTCCTCTGCAGTTGCCATCATCACAAGCGGGACTCTCGCCTAGATACTCCAGTCTGTAATAGGTTGAAGAGGGCTTTCCATCAATCAAAATAGGAGGCTGGAATTTGATCGTGTCTCCGTCACCAAAGTACTTAATGACGAGCTCATCAAGTTTGGGCGGTTGAATGTTACAGCCGCTAGTTTCAAAGTCAAACCACTCCGAGCAAATGTTAGGTGTGCATGAGTTATAAGCATTTTTGACAGCAGCGAGCGCAACAAAAGGCGGGATGTGGCCGATGCCTTCTTCAGTAATACTGGCACAGTCCTTGCCACAGTCATTTTGGAATTTGGGACAAGCACCAATGTCAACCGCATCAAGGGTACAGTGGTGAGTTGACCCATCACCTGGCTGTCTGTGGAAGGGAGCAGCATATTCGTATGGATAACGAGTGTCAATGGGAGTAGGATACTGGAGCAAAAAGTATTGTGAGTGTTTGAGCGTAGCGAGAAAACGATCAATACTTTGAGCGACTTACACCACCATGCTTTGGATCTAAGCCGGCAAAAGCCTTTGTGTAGTAACACGGATTGAATTTGCCATCCTCTGGGATGGGGAAGTCGCTATACTCTGGTACGATTGTGCCGCCAAGAGAGTCAAGGCGGGGGCATCCATTTGCTGGAACATCCCAAGTAGGGAAAGCCAACTCCAAGATTGTCTCCCAGTGCGGCTCATCGAAATCGTCTGGATTGGTAGGAATAGGCTGTAAGGTGCATTCAGGCTCAGGCAAAGGCACGGGCTCAGGCAAAGGCACGGGCTCAGGATCAGTCGCAGTTACAGTTGGATCCTCGATATCAAGTAGAGCTCGAGTTGCCTCGGCACTCATTACCTCGACGTCTCTAGCGTCTCCTGAATCATATGACCATGGCAGCACAGGCTGACCAAGCCAATTCTTCACAGACATTGCATCAAAATTATCATTACTCATCACAGGGAAAGGCGTGTCAGTTGTGACCCTATCTTCGTCTAGGAACCAAGGGTTGTTTTGCAACCAAGTAGTGGCGCATTTATCTGGCATGACCTTGTTGGCAAGGTAGACCTCCAATGCAGCATAAGCGATATGAGGATGACGATACTTCCCGGCGTCTGGGCCCTCGAAAATGTAAGCTGTAAATATGGAAGTTTATGAATGCAATTCAAGTTAGCTAAGATGAACTTCCGAAAACAATCCAGTCATACGCATTTGTATAATATCACTTACGACAAACACCGTCCCAATGTCCACTGGCCAACATCTCCTCGGTACACCAATGAGGAGGCCCGGGTTCATAAGGAGGCGCTTGATTCTCCAACCCTCTTCCCGATGGAAATTCATACTGGAAATCCCCACCTTCTGGAACAATTGGTGGAGGATACTCGACCTTCTCTGCAAAGTTGTGGTAGAGGTACATAGATGCATGTTGTGAGCACACTCTCGTAACAAACAAGTAAAACAGCAATATAAATATACAATATCATACAACTCACCTCCCTCTGTACGCGGATAATAGTGGCGGACCATCTGGAAGAGCACATTGGGTATAACCCGACACTCAAACTTATCGTAGTCAAACATGTCCTCCATGGAGAATAAACTATCTCGAACGGCCCAAGTGAGAGACGCTAGACCGATGTGTGGTGGCACGTGGCCGGGCCCTTCAGGACCAAAATCGGAAGATGTCGCGATCTTTGGACACTCTCCAGCAGTAATGCTGTCAGGTGCATCAGGAGGGCAATGATGAGGAGTGCCGGGGTACGGCTGCCCCGCGAAGGGAGAAGACGCAAAGAAGGCATACTTGACGTCATTATCGGTGGGGTGGCCACCGAAGTCAGGGTGAAGGCCATCGTAGCGCTTGGTCACGTAGAAGGGATTCCACTGGCAATCATCGACGGTGCAAGGGGTAGCCTTTTTGATATCACGTTCACCTTTGTCATTGACCGCCCACATTGGGAAGGCAATATTCATGAGATCATTGATTTCTGGAAGATCGGACGAAGTTTCGTTCAACATGCGGGAAGCGGATGCTAAGGAAGGCGCCAGCGCCAAGGCGGTGGCTAGAGCTGAGAATTTCATGCTACTTCTTAGGGATAAGTAGGGTCTTGCTACTTCTCTAGAAAGGCAGGTATCAATGCACAACTTCTCCAAAGATTTGTGGCACTTTTTGGCTGCGTCTCCTTGCGTCGTAATTTTTTTGTCATTGGATGAAAAAGATTTTTTCCCGCCCTGCATGATGTGTGTTCCTCAAAGATCTTAGTACCGTAGCAGCTGTGCATTCTCTCATTCCATCAAGACTAAAGTCTTCCAATCCATTTGAATTGAGCTTGCGGTTTGGATGAGGGAGGCAAGAAAGGTATTGATAAGATCCTACTCCTAATGGTCAAGGGATGAAGATTATCACTGCGAGGATGGGTCAAAACCCTTCTATTTACTTTGTTATGGAGGATCGTAGGAAGCCAATTTTCACCATGTTGGTGAGCATGGCATGCCGTTGTTGTTGGTACAATGAAAAAGTAGCATGGTCTTCCTTGGAGTTGGAGAGGAGGAGTTGATGTCATTCCAGTCCGTTCTTTGTGGGAACTAGTACCAAAAACAAAACGGTACACATTTATTGATTGTCGTAGGTACATAGCTCCGCGCCCGTGATAAACTTAAAGTTGACACGCTTTCCCAACCCGACAACATTCGAGCTTCGTTCGAGAGTTTTGAGATTTTAAATTTTGATTTTATTTTTTATTTTTTTTGCGTCTGCAGCTCCTCTACACGAAGCTTCATTCTGCTTGCATAAATCAGAGGCGATCCAATTGTGTCATGTCGACTCAAATAAATACTCTATTTCGCTCCATTATGTACTATGCATTTATCTAGCGCTATCGTAATCCTCCTTCACCTGGAATGACATCGTGTTCGGCTTCGATTTCTGTGTTGTGAAGCTCTTTGCAATGAAGCTGTAACGACTTTTTACCAATGAACCGATCAAATCCAGAGCAGTGAGGACATGCGACTATCATTGTATCCATTTCTTCGTAACTCTCGTCCTCTTCATTAGTATCGGATTCCTCCTCGTCGTCTTCTTCTTCCATCATGGGAAGCCGAAGTAGAGGATTCTCGTTCATCTGTTTCTCAAAAGGCATCAACTCTGCCGATGTGACTTCCTCCTCCTCCTCCTCCTCATCGTGCACGTCCTCCACTTCCTCCTCCTCTTCCTCTTCCTCTTGCAATGCGCTTGAACTAGACCGTTCTTTCGGCTTCCTCTTCGACTTGGTGTCTTTGTATATCTGCTCTATTCCCTTCGTAATAACACGGCTACTTCGGAGTAGAATCTTATTGATAATCAACTTCTTCCTTGATGTGATCATTCATACCAGCAAACTCTTGGAGGACCAAAGAGTCTTTCACACTCAGTCGCTCGTGCAATTTGATTCGACATTCTCTCTTTTGTTCGGCAGTGCTCCTTTCAAGAAGCGATAGTGCAATGGCATGAGTATTTGCCAGATTGTCGCCTCCAGTGAACGCTTACTTGTTGTTGCACGCCGCTTCAGCCTTCTGATTCTACCATGAACCATAACAAACAAACGGCGGGAAGTTTTTAACACAGAGGAGATATGTATTGACGTGAGACAAATCGAACGACCAGGGTCATAATTGGGCGCGACGTTCGGCATTCGGACAACTTTGTGTACAAGTAACTAATTCTCGAGCTGAAAATAAGTTAGTGAATGACCATGAGGTCTTCACAAGTCTTCTGAATAAATTTCGCCCACATAATCGCCGTGTGATAACTTTGATCATATGTTTGGTACTTTTGATTGCTGGCAGCTGGCAACCTCATCATCCATCGTTTTAGCATTCGAGTGACTCTCGAATCTTTCGTCCTCAAATACAAAGCCAGTCCTTCTTGGGTGGATATCTTATTCCTTACTCTCACAAAAACTCCTGAATTGAGTTGCCTACGCGCAAGCCTGTCCAGTATCTCTACTCTTCTCCCCTCTGTGGAGACTTATTATCCAGAACGTATTCCAGCTCGCCGAACCACAACTCAGCATCGTATTCCTTAGCTAATTCAGAAGTCGTACCTTGGCCCCAGAATCCAGTTCTCTTACGAATTGTGATATCATCCATAACCTGTACTTGGCATGCCAATCGTAGATTTGCAGACCGGTCACTTGACCCATGTGGAGGAAAATTTAACCGTATCTTTTCTTTTGTATTCCGCTCATTGGGTTCTACAACACCACGCCCATTATTGCCATTGTCACCCGATGGTTGTATTTCGACAGCACACGTCCCACAAGTGCCCAATCCACGACAATTTATCAACCGTGATCTTCCGTTGTGAGGAGATGATCCCCTTCTTAACATTGCCGATCGGAGGATCTCTCCTTTCTGGATTTGTAGCTTCTTTGTACCGGATGAAGTTTCTAATGATACAGTGACTAGTTGTTAATCATTCTGATGGGCTGAGAATTGCCGCGTAGTAGAAGAATGGTATTGCACAATTGAAAGAGCAGCTTTATGTTGTGGTAACATAAAAGAAGCTGATGAGCACAGCCGTAATAACAGCAGAGGAGTCAGTTTACTAGTGTTATAATAGACTACATCACCACCATCTAAACTAACACTGAACTTAGAAGTCATCACACAATAAGACCAGAATCATGCGACTAGACAACTAAATCCCCCCATTCCACTAAATCCCCCCCATGAGGTATAAACGAAGTAAGTCTGTACGAAGTGCACTCCTGAACGAAGTGAATTCGTTTGGTCAATACAGTAAACTTGATTGGCACTTTAGTATTCGAATCAAAGACTTGGATCGAAAACTAGCACTCCGGAGAGCCTGCCCCCAGCCAGTACTGAAAACAGGGATCTACGTCCCACAAGAAGTAACAAACAGTGATCATCGCAATGCCCCTGCTTAGCTACTCTTGGGTCGACGATCGCACATGAAACAATCCATGGTGATGCATGGTTTGCAACATTTATTATGCCAATTCATTTCCAGCTAGACACTAGATAGTGCCCTGGTGTGAGAGAGTATCTAGGAATAGAGGAAAGACAACAAATAGTTATATGTCAGATGACCGTGGATGAAAATGTAATCGAACACTGCTGTTGGCAACCAAATCACAAATAATAAAGGGAAATGGGCAAGCACATCTGGACAAGCGTCAATCAAATCAGCAAGATACACTCACATAATTGCAATTCCTCCAGTAAGCATACCCATGGAGGCCCTGCCCATGGTGGCTTCCGTCCCACCCAAGGAGGGTTGGGTAGCTCAAAAAGAAGCCGGCCCATGTTCAAAAGTGGTATATGAAAATTTGTGGTAGTAAGTTGGGAGTGGCAAGTGTTTGGTGAATAGAATAGGAATCAGTACGATAACTCTGTATTATGATTTTCAAGTAACGTGTAACATGCATGAAGAAGGTCTGTCATGCTCCTTGTCTCAGCCTTGTCTTCTCTTTGTCGGTTTCGGTGGCTCACATTGAGATGCCTGTCCCACCTGGCCACGCCAGGAAGTCGGGACCATCCCGATATTGCCCTGGAAAGAATGCAGCAGGAAAAGAGAATGCAGAAAAATGGGAATACTTTAAAAGTCATGTGAAGAATTGGTTGTACTCTTGGGCACGTGCTGGATATTGCGAATCAGAGGATGAGTATCTGATCTCGAAAGAGCTCCTATTTCGATATATGTCTAGTGAGGCAGCACTCCAATCAGCAGGTGGCCGGCCAGAACTGCTCAAGACAGTAAAAGATTGGGTGCGGAAAGTGATTACAAGCGAAAAGCTGTTCCGTTTTGATTTACGAATGCAGAAAAGAACTCTTCATACGTACTGCTCAAATGCTCACAAGTAAGTGTATCCATGCCTTTTTTATGCTTTTCATGTACACAACAACTCTGTGCACCATTACTCACCATCTGTTTATGAACTTTTAATGCCCAACAAGAGGCACAAACTTAGGTATGAAGAATCATTCCATTCCATTGAAAGCTAGTGCATCCATGTCAAAAAATGCTAAGGCCCTCATCATGCAATCAAAGATGAAGACTGCAGCATTAAATGAAGAGGCCAGTTTCTTATTCATTACTGCGTGCTTGATGTTACCACGGTAGCTGTAGGTACCCTCTCTATGTCATATTGAATAGGAGTAGGAGTAGTACACAAACTCATCTCATGTGGATGGCGTGCTAGCTATGAGTGGATATGGGAATGGGTCACGGCTCACCCGCTCTTACATTTTCGACTTTTAGCGATAAATAGCGATAGGAGCTGAGAATTTCAATAGCATAAGCAGAACTACCATACTTACCATGTCGAGACCTTTCCTACCACCCTATTTTTTGGCACATATTGAAAATACTATTGAGCCACTAGGGCTCCAGCTATAGATTTAAGTTATGCTCTATTAGGCAGCTTGCCGTACTACGATTTGATCATTTGATGAGACTCGTATTTGTGGACATCAAATGCCAATTTCAGGCGCAGCTTCTCGCAGCCAACAATCTTGCATCTGCAGATCATCGTGTCATCACTCGTTACATTGTTTGAAGCTTCTATTTCGCCATCCATCGGCTCTTCGACAACTAGCTCTTGATGAAGAGCGACCTCATTGTTGATGTTGACTGCCAAAGGTCCAATCTCCAAACTATCATTCTGCAATCCTTCGATATCAAGGTCGTCATCGACAATTCGACATTGTGCCGGTCTTGCCCGAGGAAGCTCATTAGTATCATTGCCTCTACTCTTCAGATTGCGCTTGCCTTCTTCTTTGACACGTGCTATAATCAAATGCAAAAAATCTTCCGTCTGGAATAAGTACTCACGTAACACCTTCTTCTGAATTTCCGTACCTCGAGTGGTCGGTGTTTTGTAAATGATAATAACTTTGCAACTGGCACATCGCCATCATGCTCATCAAACATCCATTGCAACAACATTCCAGCAACTCGTTTATCGTTATCATTCGGCGGTAGTTTACCATTGCGCGAGGTTTTTAATTTTTGTTCGAACAGTGCAACAGCATCATCGGTAAGGTGACCATTGTGGTCAAAAATTACAATGCTTCCCGGATTGAGTCTCTTTGGCAGAAGAAGATCCACTTCTGTCTCTTCTTGCTCTTCTGTTTCTTTCGACTGCTTGTTATTTGTAGCTTTGCTTTTCTTTTTCTTCTTTGCCGGCGAACCTCTTAATGACCGCATATCGACAGGATGCGAGACTGGAGTAATAATTGTTGTTTCTTCTTCGAATAGAGCCATGAAATCATTGTGTCGTTGCACTTTTCCACGATCAGGGTGGTCTTTCCATGTCTGGTCCCAAGGCCGTTGACATTTCTTTTTTACGTTGGTCCCGCGTGTCCTGCTGATAAGGTCAGGGGTGAGGATGCCTCCAGCGTTATTTAGAGTATAAAGGCAGCCATCACAGATGACTCTCTTGTGTGCGTCAACTGTTGGCTTTAATTGAAAATTGAAGCAATTACGACTCTCATCACGGCTGAAGAAGAAATGTTTGGGGACTGAAAGCTTTGCAGGCGTGGTATCTTCTCCCCTTCTCGAACGTCGGGATGATCGGCCGCTCTCGCTCCTGCTGTTGCGGCCAGCAGAAGGGGTGGTTTGACCTGTCGACATGGTTCGGAAGTGCTAGCGGAACTGTGCACCATCGTGAAATGCCGCTGTCCCTC
Source organism: Skeletonema tropicum (assembly GCA_037178625.1). Taxonomy (NCBI): domain Eukaryota; phylum Bacillariophyta; class Thalassiosirophyceae; order Thalassiosirales; family Thalassiosiraceae; genus Skeletonema; species Skeletonema tropicum. The sequence continues at coordinate 2,001,048 of CM074130.1, forward strand.
CGATGGCGCCACATTTTTATGCCTTGGCGCCAAAAAAACACTACATGCCACAAAAAAGTTTCAAATCATCCACACAATAAAATTCATCTTAACCATGACCTATAGTGATTTTAGTGGCTGATACATTCCAAAATAAAGCCCCCAGCTGTCAAAACGTTGCGGTTCCGAACTCCCTGGAGTATGAGGATCATGGCAATGGTACGTTTTGACAGCTGAGGGGTTTGGTTTTGGAGATACCAAAAATAGCTATGTACTAATTCCTACGTATAATAATTTTTTGTCCAAAATGTCATTCCCCTTGGAGTTGGGTGAGCCGTGGGGTGAGGTGGCGGTGGGAAAAAGGCGCGAGAGACGATACTAAGAACGTGTCAGTTGTGTCGGATTTTGGAATTGAGACAATCATGTTGTCATGATGTTGATGTCATGAATGATAGCAACGATCATACCAGGGCGCTTGATCATTTGAAGCCCCGGTCACGGACATGCAATTTGAACGCTAGAAGTGCAGTCACCAGCAAGCATTTTCAGTGCAGTCACAGGGGCGGTCAGCAGCTCGAGGGGGCGACGTCGGCTCGAATCATTATTTCAGAAGTAGGAAGAATATCAAAATGGACCACTCTTCTACGTTCGTGTCGTCGAGCTATGCGTGCACACCTTCCATTCCGATGCGTGAGCAGCAGGCGGAAATAATTCTAGCAAGATTCATGCCGCCATCATTATCTCAATCTGATGTCCCTAATCATCTAAGCACATATACTCTAGGAGAAGACTTTGGTCGCCTGGCCAAGCTGGCGAAAGAATTCGGTCTAGCCAGGATAAGGAATCAAAAGAAACAGATTCGGAAGGGGGCTCCAAAACTAGCAATTACTGACAATCAACAGCTACCTAAACTATTACGCGATAGACAACCTGCTCTTCGGTATGTATTTTCTGGGTATAGCGTATGGTTGGAATTAGAGCAGCAAGAAATTGATGAGAATGGGGTTGGTGATTTGGAATTTGCAGTCAAGGAAGCTGCAGATGAATTCTGCTTGGGTGGTGCAATTCCTGCACCCCACGTCACGGCTCTGTATGGAATCACAACGATTGCAACTGATCCAGAAGCAATTAACATCTTTCGCAAGGATGTGGTAAGAGCGATCACGAATAGAGCAGAGAAGCAGCGACGTGAAAGTGGAGTTAAAAAATTTTGGCCAGATTTGGTTGCTACAGGTATATTAGTTGGTGCCGAATTCGATGGCGTAAATGGGGGAGAGATGGATATGGCCTGGGCGGAAGTAAGCTTTGCCACATCACCTGAGCATGAGTCACTTATAAGTGAAGTGTATGATATATTTTATCGAAGAGACGCAACGAGATTGGATGTAGTAAATACGTCCATGGCAGACGAAAAGAAAGAAGAGTTCCCACCTCGATCGCAGCCTTGGGTTCCACACCTATCTATATGTTACGATAACCCTGAGGTCTTTGGGTCTGTTCTTACTCACCAATCATTTGAAGACTTCTTAAGGAACAAATGCCCAACTCTAGCCGCGGCAGCGGAATCAAGTGGCACATCAATGAAGTTTGCCCGGGCTGTTAGTGGAATATCACTTTGGAAGACAGCTGGTACGATGGCTGACTGGAAATGCCTGGATAGATTTCAATTTGATTGTGTGAAACCTTGACTTAAGAACGACTAGAAATATGTCTGTTGTACCCACTAGCAAAAGGTTGCCTTCTGTAGCACGTGTCCATAGCGCGGGTGAGGAAGCGCTGCATGCATGCACCATAGTAAGTACATCCATCACAACATCTTCGCCCTTTGCCCTGCAGGGACGGAAGTCCTAAAAGTCTGTTCCCCATCCGGGGTCTTGCCCCAAGAAAAGTACAAGCGCTCTTTCTTGCCCCAAGAATTTTTGTCATGCGATAAGCGAACTCAATCACCTCGCTCAGTCGCGGATTTTTTCTCTGCATGCCGAGAAATATCTATCCACAAAGAGCCACTAAGCCGGCGGGCCACAATACAACACGAACACTGCTGACCATGGCCGAAGACAGCACAGCAACAGATGGAGGTTTGCCCTACTCCTCATTGATGTGTAGGCGCCTTCAATCCTTTCCTGAACCCGATCTTGAGATCGTCGTAGGCCCAAACAAAAGAGTATATAAATATCATGCTCTAATCCTCGCCAGCCACAGTGATTTTGTTGATCTGATGCTTTCATCACCAGCGGCTGTGAAAGCAAGGGAAAACTGGCGTGTAGAATTTCCCGATGTTAGCGAGGATCTTTGGGAGAAGGCAATTTCATACTTGGGACCGCGACATAAGGAGCCTGACAAGGAAGACTTGCTTGACCTGCTAAGCTTCTACGATAAATATCAATTTCATGCTGGAAAGCAGCTGTGTGACGAAGTAATGCGCGACCATATAGACATCCTCGCCGACATGCGAAGATATGGCTACTTCACGGAAGAAGTCATTCAAAATGTCCGGCAAATGGCATTGATGAGCTTTGAACTGAAATTACCCAAGTCTTGTGAAGTGGCTGTAAAATTTGCTGCTCACCGCCTGGGAAACGTGCATCTCGAGAGTGAAGAAGAATTATTACAGCTTCTTCCACTAGTTGAAAATGATTCAGAAGTGCTAAGGAAACTGGTCTGGTCAGTGAGAGGACGTCACTCCAAGGGAATGAGTATGAAGGAAATGCTGGAGGTCGTGAAAGAACCTGACTTTTTCTCAAAATGTGACGCAATTCGCAAAAGAGTTGAAGAATGTGATCGTTGGATATCCGACACCGACACTTATAGAAAAATTGACTTTATTCATGCTTTTTTACCTTGTCCGAACTCCAGTCCTGCCGCTGGGAGGTTTAAGGCACAAGGCGGTTCGGAACATATCAATCGTGCACCCCATCATGGAGGCGCGTTAAAGAAAGTATGGATCAAGGAAAGGCATCATTTTGAAGTCTCTGAGAACTTTGTAGATGTCAAGATAGAATCTATGGACTTCTTTGGCTCAGTATGGGAAGTTTCCATGTTAGAAAGTGAAACCAATGAAGTTGGAGATGATCAAGAGGAATCAGAACAAGCAAAACGGATTGTGTTGTGGCGATGGGATTGTGGTCATAGCAGCCTTTTCCCTCCGAAACATGGGTGGGAAAAAGTTTCCGATGACGAGAGTGTAACTGGTTTTTATTTGAGCTACTAGCCACTTACTGTTAACTACTACCATTACCTTTCCACAGAAATCTACCGCACATATCGTGACATTGATACAACACAAAGTCGCAAAACTCCAGGAACACATCCTTTCTCACACAATCATACATGTGATTCTGAAGCACAGCATAGCTCACTTCACTTGCTCTATTTACTTTTGAGCATCAGGTTTTGACTGCAAAATCTTCATGATTGTCCGAATCTTTTACATCATGTTGCACCTTCGAATTCATCAAAGTTTCCCAGCTCTTCGTCGACTTCCGCTTTGCAATGAGAATATGCATCCTCCATCATCTGTTCGAATTCTTTATCGCCACCAAAGGGACAGCCATTTGCTACAAAATCAATCTTCGAACTTATATCATTTTCCTTGAACTCTCTACCTTTCCAAATCAATTCGCAGTGTCCTGATGGTTCTTCGTTCAAATCGCAGTTCACCTTATTCCTCTCAAATCGTGTCCAACACATTGCATCTAATTGACATTCATTTGGCTCCTTGCCAGGGTCTACGTCATTGCCATCAACCCATAACTCTGATGGAGCTGGAGTCCGATCCAAGCAACAATTTGCAGGCTTGCCCCAGTGATACTCATAAGCGTGAAGTACGGCCGATCGGGCCACGGCAAAGGATATGCACTATTCCGATTCACAGATAGATAATAAAATAATTAAAGTCAGTAGCCTTAGTCTGCAACGCACCATTCGATAGATGCCCTTATGATCATTATCTACTTACCTGCGGATCAGCATCGCACATTACTGAACATTATATAATTGTTCTAGTCAGCAAAGCGGAGACAAAAAGGATCAACAAGAAATTTCATTTGGCCACAAGCTGAATCACTTACATTTGCAATGATGAGCCAACTCATTTACCTCCATATAGTTGTTTCCCTCGAGTGGAAAGTGAGAATGCGGAAATTTAGCGCAGAAGAAGCATCCACCATCATCAACTTCTAAAGTTGAACGGCCAGGTTTCAATTGAGTGTAAGGGCTGCAGTTGTCGGCAGCGACAGCGCCGAAAAGGGAAGAAAGGGTAAGCCACGCCTTCATCATCGAAACACCAAAGAGTTTTCTTATTTCACCGCAGCGGCAGGCGGGAGAGCGAGGCGTCATATCTAAAAAAAGAGAGAGGGACCGGCAGTCATCGGTCATCGTGATTCTACTGGAGGAATAGTACGACTTCAGCGATGGAACGAAAGAAAGAAGCATCCATGACCAAAGATCCTACTTAAGTACTCATAGTATCGTCGTCAGTAAAATACTTATGCGCATGAGCCGCTTCTAGTGACACGTTGTGATTGGCAGCGATACCATGCAAGCACTTTGGAGCTGTTCAGAAGGATTGCGCTTATACTTATTACAACGACGTCATAGCTGATTTGAGAGGTCCAATTTGAGCTACCCAGCAGCACCTCATTTGACGGTATCGCGTCTATTCGTCAGTACAATACGTATACGCATGAGCCGCTTTTAGTGGCCAATTACACTTGTCGGTGATACTTACGTAGCACATTCTACTGTGCTGACGGAGTTCGTGAGAAGAAGCGATTCTACACCTTCGTAGTGATATGCTAGTTCCAAGCTGAACACATATTCAACACATAGGATACGACAAACTTTCTCTTCCTAATTGTTATGACTACTTAAAAAGCTAGGACATTGCGGTAGCCTTGCGGGTTCTTTGTTGGTTCGGGTCCTTTTCCAATTCCCTCAAAGTATTCAGCTCAATGAAAGGTGTATCGTATTTTTTTTCATGCTCTCCTTTCGCTTTCCAGATTCTTGATTTGAAAGTCTTTATGCGCGTGTTCATTCCCAAGATAACAGCTGACTTAGGCCTTTGTAGCTTCTCATTGGTTTGAATTGTCATGCCCTCAAATTCAAGTAATTTCGCATGCGCTGATGTTTCCAATCGAGAAGCTGCGTGCCTGCTTTCGTCAGCATCTGCTCCGACGAGAGAGCCCTAAATGTGCTAGAAGATAGAATAGATAAGCAGTGTAGGCGCCTGCACGCCAGCTGAAAGAGAGGCGGTAACCGCAGGAAGTCAGGCATCATCGTCATCGATTTTCGAGCGGCCGACCCCATGCCTGCGAAAGGCAGGCGATGGGGTCGGCCGGCGGCAGATTCGTCTCACTACAATACTCTATGTTGCTATTAAAAGTTATTTCTCTTTTCTTTCGCATTGCTAGCCGTTTCATTGCTTAAGCGGGCAGCGCATTGCTTTAAGTATTCTTTATTCGATCAATCGAATTGATTGTAGGTAGTATGAATGTGCGACGCGAAACGACTGTAACGAATCGACAGGTCCGTTCGCTAGTTCCCAGATTTATTTTTCAGGCGCTCGCGGGTCCCTCCCCGCACGCGCCGGTCTTTCGACGCCATCGGCGTAATTCACAGGGGGTGTTAGGCGATTCGAACAAGATCTTTTAGGTCTGATTCATCCCCTGCAAATTGAACAAGCTCCAAGCATCTAAAGAGTGAAGCCTTGTGTTTGTGCAACCTTTGAGGGTACCGGGATTCTTTCAATTCAGTGCAATTCAACATTTTTGCCTTGCCCGTCTCCACCAACACATCCTTTAAGCGCTCACATGCTTGCCAGTACCTTCTACAGCTTGTTTAGATTCGTTAAGTAGGAGGTTGGATAATTTCGGGGTTTGTGTGTGAAGAGGGGGTAAGTAGTGGTGCAGAGAGGCAGATACCCCAAACTTCACAGTTTTCAGCTTTCTCGTATTAGTGGCATGCATATAGGTACGTAAGGGTAGATAGATAGATTATTTTAGTCACTACTCTCTAGACACCGGTGTCAGTAGAGAAAGAAGAATTTAAACCTGGAGGGGCTCGGGCTGGTCCCGAAGACGCCTGTGCAGCCTGCTGGGAACTAACTGGTCGACGGATGTGGAAAGCGAACGCCTTGGTGCAGGCAAGGCCAAAGTTGAACCTACCGTACGATTGCTTTCAAAAGTCGAGCTTGACGTCAATGATCGTGAAAGCATCCGTTGGATTGCCCGCCGTCGTGTGACTGTGACAAAGCATTGATACATCGGATTACGCAGCAACTACTCTTGTTCAGGTTGCATACAAGGCATATATGATCTTGGTTTTCCTTTCACGTTTGGTGACTTAAAACCAGAAGGTGTTGGTGGTACTATTGTAGAATCTCAGAAGGTGAAAATGGATCAGATGGCGAATTGGCGTAGCAGCCCTTTCCTTACATACATGTGTGCAAGAAGGAGAAAACGTATTACAAGATTGTCAAGGAGCAATGCTTCACCAAAAATAGGATAGGAATAAAAAATGCTTCACCAATATTAATGCGCACGCAAGCCATGCTATGCAGAGCACGGAGCTCCTATGTTTTGCACGCAAGAAGTAGTAGATGTGAAGACATACGTAAATTTTAACGTGTAATTGATCCCCTAGTGATCGCCTTACTAAGTTACCTACTAGCCGAAACCTGAGGAGGGGGGTCTAAATTGTGATTTGGAGGGGGGTTAAGCCGACCAGGGGGGGTTTTAGTTCGCGGCGCAGGTCCCTTACAGGAGTAAGTACTTTGTTGAACAAGGGGGAAAATGGTCTGTCCGCGAGGGGCAGCCCATTCTTTTTTCAAATTTCCAGCCACCTGGTAAGTACCTCCTACCTACTAAATACTCCTAAGTAGGCAGCCGCAAGCCGCAAGTATTGACCATGATGTGACGCACACGTTTGTTCTTCTTTGCATCACCCTATCATCTTCGTCTCTACTCAAATTGCATCATTCTTCTTCTGCTCACAGTGGAGAGGACAGTACATTTGGCAGAGTACAGTAGTACATTATTTAGTGTTGCAAACATCGCATTAAATTATGATGAACAGAATCAGCACAACTTTTGCCATCATCACAATCATCAGTATCATGCAGTTTGCGAGCGCGTTTGCTCCATCAGTTAGATCTATTAGTGGCAGGGCCGGTGTTCTCCCTACATTCACACGTGCATTCACAACATCACAGAAATCGATAGTGCAAAGCGAGGTTTTGCTGAAGGCACATGATCCATCAAAATCATACGATGTGATCGTTATCGGTGGTGGGCATGCTGGTTCCGAAGCCGCAACTGCGAGCGCCCGAACCGGCGCGAGGACTCTTTTATTGACGCAGAAGGTATCTACATTGGGAGAACTATCATGCAACCCTTCCATTGGAGGCATTGGCAAGGGTCACCTAGTGAGAGAAATCGATGCCCTTAACGGTGTTATGGGCGACGTCGCCGATGCTAGTGGAATACACTTTCGGATGTTGAATCGAAGGAAGGGTCCAGCTGTTCGTGGTCCACGTGCTCAAATGGATCGAGATTTATACAAGGATAATATGCAAAATTTACTCCTCAATGGAGATTGGATGGGCATGGAGAATTTGTCAGTGTTGGAGGCAAGTGCTGAGGATTTGTTGCTTGATGAAGGAGAGGGAATTGAAACATTAACTCCATTTTCAGAACCTGGAAGCGATGATTTATCCTCTAGCAGTAACAGTGGCGAAGCATCTCGACTGGACAAAGCCAAGGCGTCTTCGTCTGCAAAAGCAACTGCAGATGATCGAAGGGCACGCATCCGTGGAGTTGTTGCAATTGATTCTGCCACTAATGAACGTATTGAAATTGAATCGTCGACAGTTGTACTCACAACGGGAACATTTCTCCGCGGTGTGCTTATGATTGGGCACGAGCGTTACAGCGGTGGCCGCCATCTCAGGGATTCTGAGGAAGTGGAACCCCCCAGCGTGGGTCTTGCGATGACATTGGAGCGGTTTGGGTTCCCTTTGGGCAGACTCAAGACTGGAACACCTGCCAGATTAGATGGCCGAACGATCGATTGGGATGCATGTAATATTCAACCTTCCGAACGACCCGCATTGCCATTTTCTCATCTTCGGCAGTCTCGAGGAGAGGAACCACCCCTTGCAGCTGTTGGAAACTTGATTGACTGTTATCAAACCGCTACAAATGAATTGACGCATAAGATGGTGATGGATTATGCGCATTTGCTGCCACGCTATGATGGTATGGAAGGAAAGGGCAACGGACCAAGATATTGCCCTAGTATTTACAAAAAGGTGGAGAGATTCGCTGAGAGGAAGAGCCACAATTCATTCTTGGAACCAGAGGGCCTTAATTCAGATGTAGTTTATCCCAACGGAATGTCAGGGCCGTACCCCGAGGAGATTCAACAAAAGATCTTTCGCTCTATGAAAGGTCTGGAGAATGTTGAAATTTTCCGCCCTGGTTATGATGTTGAATATGATTTTGTCAATCCGCAAGTTCTCACCCACACTCTTGAAACGAAATCAATTGCCGGTCTTTACCTCGCTGGACAAATCTGCGGTACTACTGGATACGAAGAAGCCGGTGCACAAGGTATTATTGCCGGTGCAAACGCAGGACGCGCTGCTGGAGCCGCGTATCGTGGCGAGAATGCTCCTATCCCATTTGTTTTGGGACGAGACGAGGCGTACATTGGAGTCTTGATTGATGATTTAGTTACAAAAGGTGCTTCTGAGCCCTACCGAATGTTCACATCACGTGCAGAGTATCGAATTAGTCTGAGGGCAGATAATGCAGACTTGAGACTCACAAGGAGAGGAGCGGAGCATGGTTTGGTGACAGATCCAGAACGGTTGGCAGCATTGGACATGCGCGAGACTTTGATTAGCGATAATATTGACAGACTAAGGACTTTCAAGCTGTTTGTGACTGACTGGGCAAAGAGAGGTGGCAATGATCTCATGGGTGGTGCTGCCGCTAACCGTCCTGGAAGAGAAGGACACAAAAAGAGTGCAGAGGAAATCCTCGGAATGCCCAATGTGAACTTGAAGGATGTTGAACAAATCATGGCGGACGTATTTGAAGAAGAGAAGGAAACAACTGAATCGGAGAGAGATTCCTTTGATTCCACTCCTTCATCTGTTTATGACACTGTCGAAGCTTCGGTGAAGTACAAGTCGTATGTTGTACGTCAAGAGAAAGATATTGAGAGCTGGCGAAAGGCTCAGGGAGCAAAAATCCCCCCTACAATTATCTACGACCATGCTATAATGCCTACTTTCAGCAAAGAAGAAATTGAAAAGTTGAATCGATTCAGGCCATCAACCTTTGCAGAGGCATCACAAATCAGTGGTTTAACACCGCAATCTATCGTTTATTTGTATCATCATGTGATGAAGCTGAACAAAGAAAGTAGACAGAAAGCTCGTGAAGTAGAAGCAACGAGATAGTAGAGAAATAAAATGAAAAGTGTACAAATGGTTAGTTTTGATAACCTCCTTCATCTTGCGTCTAACTATGCCATATATCTTTTTTATCAAAGCTCTCTGCTGATATCACCACGTCCATTATGAACTCTTAAACTTCCTGTTTTTGTTGTGTACCTTGTAATCCGGCAGGAAAGTTGAAGCCGCAGTAAACATTTCCGTAAAGAAGTTATAAGGAATAAAAAATGTACCAATACGAGTTCCCCAAGCCATACCTCCCAAGTCACGCAGCGCACAGCATCCAATGCTTCTTAGAATCTCATTTGGGAGGAGTTCAGGCCCAACAGCAGATTTCTGTGCTTGCTCCATAAGCTCAATCTTATGATCAACTTTTTCATAGAAATTACTTGCCACAGGAGAAGGGCTGTGGATAAATTAGTTCCAAGATAGAAACAAGTTGAACAACAGTGTATTCTCATGTGATAAAAATCAAAAATCATGCAAATGTTGTCAATACTTACTGAACGGCGCAAACATCAATACCAAGAGACTGTACTTCAATATGAAGAGAGCATGCCAATTGCGACACAAAAGCCTTAGTAGCAGCATAACTCGCAGCAAATGGCGTGGGAATGAATCCAGCCACAGATGATGTAAACACAATGCACCCCCTCTGCTTACTCGATACCATTTTGGCCAAGAAATGATGGGCAATGGCAAAACTTGCAGTAGCATTGCATTCTACGTTGGCCAACAATTTTCCAAGCGGAGTCTGATCGACAAATCCCGTGACTATGAAACCAGCATTGTTGAAGATGCACTGTACGGATATGTCCTTAGTGGCCTCATCAATCTTTTGAATGTAATCCACTCCAGGGGAAAATGTTACCCCCACCGATCGGAATTCCAGCTGTGGAAATTTGTCTTTCAATTGTTGGACTGTGTTTTTCAAATGTTCATCATCGAGTGACACCAGTACTACATTGAGCCCCTGACTGGCCAATTTGAAAGCGATTGCCTTGCCGATACCGCTGCCGCTTCCTGTTACGAGCGCCCACTTGGCGTCGTAGCGTTTCACGAGATTGGGAACTGGACGAAGCAGGGCCATGTAGATTTGAGGGATCAAGTACATTACTAGCCAGAAGGCCGTGGGAAAGGCGAGCACGTACAGTGCATAGGTGACGAGTGTTTCATTCATAGTCGCTGTTGTTACTTGAAAGATTTGCTATTGTACAATACTCTATCTACGGAGAAGATCTCAAGCAATGACAATAGAGAAGTATTGTATGAGCAATGCAAGAAGGCCATAAGCGAGGTTCCACTGGTACAAAATTCACGTAGAATCCGCTCACCGTAGGAATTAAGTTGTACCTGTATGTAGGAATTAAAAACCTTGATGAAACGGGACGGACCCCCCTCCCGCCAATTTTTTATTAGTGAAACGCTCTAGCTTTGGGTCTGAGCGGCCAAAATTAAGTTCCAGGGAAGTGGTTTATATGCTAGTCCCGAGATACTATCCTTTAGGTGATTATTATGTGAGTATATACTCTGCTGGGTAGGTGATGAAAGCGTATATTTTCGTCGATACATGCATTCGAAGGTACCCTCTAGCTTCATGCTAGTTGTGATGGCTGATGGCCGGCCAAATTTGTCTAGCTAAAACCTAGTGTACTCTTTTACATAGCATTTCTCAGCGAGGATTTGGAATTATCGGCCAACCAGTATATGTATAGAACCCCCATTACGGTCGACAAAAGGATGGTGCTACTGGAAAAGCATATGAAACAACCCCCCAAAACTTAATTTTGGCCATCATGGCCCAAAGTTAGAGCATTTCACTAATAAAAAATTGGCGGGAAGAGGGCCCGTCCCGTTTCGTCGATTTTTGTTTTTCAAGATGAGCTATCTTTGCTTCAAGAGGTGGAACAGAAGTAGAATGGACACCAACAGAAGAGGTGATACTGGCAGAAGTCCGCACGTCCACATCATGAATTTCTTCCACCGTGAAGGGCGATCCGGGGATGATGGTACCCTGTCGAGGACGCCCAGGAGGCGAGGAAGCGGGGGGGGAGTCCGACATGATGATGAGTCCCAATATGTATCCTCTGTGCAGAAAAAGTCCAATACGTCCAAAAATATCTGAAGGATGATGTGATGTGTGGAGCGTGTCAAAGTTCAATTTTTGATGGCGCCGGAAGGTGATAGCAATATATTCGTTTGTAGAGGAAGCACCGCCTACGGGAAAATTGTGGAGATTAATTCGAGAATTGATTGATGTCGTTCGACTATTACCATAGGCGTAATGACTAGGCGTCAAAACCTTAGGATATTTCCAGCCTTCTATGGCTGCACCGGAGTGCAACACAACACAGAAGAGAGAGAGGAAGATAAGTGAGGACTAGAGTAGTGATGTTACGAGCTATCTACGATCCTCGATACTGGTATTTTGTACCAGAGTTCTATACGTACAGGGCCGGCGGGTGAGCGTCTGGAACCCCGCTTATCGATCGCGTTCTTTTGAGCCAAGTGCAAAAATCTGAGGGAGCTTCGTGATCAGCCCCCTATCCCCCTCTCTATCCCTCTTTTCACATTCCAAGTGGAACCTAAAACCGAAGCTCCCAAAAAGGAAACCTCTTCTTTTTTTCATTTCATCAGCGCAATACGAAGACGAAGAGCATCAGATTCATAACTCTTCCATATTCAACAACTACTCTGCTGCACCCTTAAGAGCACCGGGGTACTAGCGATTACCTGTTTACATTCAAAAAATATCAAAGATGCAGATGATACAGTCATTAGTTCTTATGGCAATTTGCCTCTCACAAGTAGCGGCTTTCTCACCAGTAGCGAACATGCCAGCTGCTACCCAAATTACATCATCTAGAACACTATCCACACCAACAATCCTCCGAATGTCAGACTCTGGTGGTGGAGGAGGCGGCGGAGGAGGCGGCGGAGGAGGCATGGAAAAGGCCAAGGACAAAAAGAAAGGCCTCTCTACGATCGTAATTGACAAAACTGATACAGAAATGGAAGAAGCTGACACCCCAGAGGAAATGTGGCGAGTAGTCCTCCACAACGATGAAGTACACACTTTCAACTACGTTATTCGAAGTTTGCAAAAGGTCATGGGAACATTGGACAAGAAGAAGGCATTCGATATCTGTACTGTTACACATGGACAGGGCCAGGCTACAGTGGATGAGTGTTGGAAGGAACAGGCGATGAAGTATTGTCTTGGATTGCAGAGGCAGGGATTAACAGCGAGTATTGCTCCTGCGAATAAATTCGAAGGTGGTGGTAATGATGCTGGGGGAGGAGAGTCTGGATAATTTGTAGGTAGGCACTTTCTGTTCGATGATATAGAATAATACTTGACTTACGGTTCTATTCAGTTGCACAAGGCACAGTTGTTTGTTAAGTGGAATCTAAAAGCACACATATCTTTGCTCACATGGACAGCTCGCAGAAAGGACACTGGCAACGAATCACTAGAGACCTTAAATATAAACACTTCTATTTAATACTTGCTTTGCTTCAAAACTTATTTACTTGCGTCTATCAACAACGACAGCAGTGTTACTGAAAGAGGGTTGTTCCATAGCATCCATTTGTTCCTTCCAGTCTGCGGCACCAGTATCTTTCCAACTGGCAGTGACAGCATCAGGTGCTCTGTCTTTTCCTCCTCCCTCATTTCTTTGCCTGGGTGCAGGGCGAGCTTCCTCTTGTTCCTTAGAAATCATAGAAAGTGAGATTCTTCCAGCGTCGGCCTCAACAGATCGGACACGGACCTGAACCTTGTCTCCAATAGAAACAACATCCTCAACAGAGTTGGTGCGTCCCTCGGCGAGAGCGGAAATGTGCACAAGACCATCAACTTCACCGGTAAGTCCCTCTCCAAGCTGTGCCGAGTCAAAACGGACGAAAGCACCGAACGCAAGAGCAGATACAACCTCCCCCTCAACGAATACAGAGTCATCAAATCCCTTGTCTGAAAGAGCCTGGATGGCGGCAGCCTGGGAAGCTTGATCTCCACCAGATCTCTGTGGCCTCTCACGGCGCTTGGTTGGGCGTCCACCGCCGTTGGCGGCATTTTCCTCGGCCTCTACTGAGCGCATGGTGACACCAATTTGGTTCTTATCAGTGTCAACAGAAATAATACGGACAGAGATTTCGTCACCCTGCTTTACAACATCTTCAACGTTGGATACGAAGTCATCCGAAAGACGGGAGACGTGGATAAGAGCATCAGATTTGGCTCCAATATCAAGGAAGGCACCGTAAGAGGTGACAGTCTTGACCTTGGCGCTTACTTCAGCACCAATTTCAAGGTCCTTAAGCTCAACACGCTTTGGTTTATCACCCTCCTTATGCTTGCTAATTCCAGAATCACGAGCTGGGCGGTCTACGTTGTGTGCCTCCTCTTCAGATGCAACACCATCCATTGCCTCAACTTCCGCAGGTACATCCTCAACAGTGGACATACGGAGGGCGACTCCACCGCATGAATTGCAGTCACATCCCATAGTGTGGAAACCAATGCATGAAGGGCATGCGCATGTGCTTGCGTGTGTGCTCTGTAGTGAGGTTGTGAGGTGTATTTCATAAGTTAGAAATCAATCCGTTAATAAGAAGCCTTTCTTCATCAATGTAATAAAATAATTACGTACCTTGCCAACAACAACGTTTCCGCTTGTAGCGGCAGATGTGGCAACACCACGGCTGAAACCAGCGCTAGTGAAAGCTAAATTGCGAACAGAGACAATGGAGATAGAGTTAGAAATGGATGACGCATAGAAGATAGATCCGTGAAATTACGGAAGAAGCTACTCGTCAATTTCTTTGCAAATATAATGCGTTGATTTCCTCCTGACTGCACATTTCTCTCAACATGGCGCTACGATAACGATAGTCTGATTGAGCCATACCCGTTACCAAACTACCAAGGTACCATAATTTGTAATGACTGTTCGAAAAGAACTCCAAACCGCCGACCCGAATCCAACTCGACCAACATTTCGCTAAATTCTATTGTATAATATTCTCAAGAGACCAGTCCAGCAGCAGACGTACCCGAAACACTAGGAGCTGCAACGGCAAGAGCGACAGCAATAACAGAGGCAGTGAACTTCATGGTATCTATTAAGATGGTGACTAGTGGTAGCGTTAAGGTGGCAAGTTCCAAGAGGCAGTGTGCATCAGTGGAGATCAACCAACAAAAACAACACAACAACCCATCACTGACACAACGAGCACGACGTCGTGCGTCAGGCGGTGGGCGGAAGGACCTCCGGACATTCTTGGGAACTGAAAGGAAAAAATAAAGGACAAATTGTCCAAAGAGGTAGGATTGAAGCAAATCTTGACTTGAGTTGACAACAACCTGCCGTTTTCGTTCATTCCCTGCATTGCAATTGATGGGGTTGCTTGCATGCCCGCTATCGCACTACGAACAATCTAACTAATAATGATCATCTTCACCCTCTTATCAACTCTGTTCAAGCAGGCATATGATGTCACTCCGCCCGGTCTTGTGACATGCCTCGCATGCGCCTACATCGGAAGCGGGAGATACTTCGCTGCCTACCGCCATGAATTCATCGGCACTCTCCTCATGATCGGATTTACATTCTCTCCAGGAAAATGGATCGGTCAAGATGCTTTGATGGTAGCTTGGATTGCGCACGTGTGCGGTGTCGTCGCATCTGACAAGATTGGTGGAGGACCTCACGTCAATCCAGCTGTTACTGTGTCAATGTACGCGCTTGGAAAATGTAGCTACACAGAGGGCTTTGTGCGCATCATGGGTGCTATGGCTGGTGGACTTGTTGCATTCCCTCTCTACTCGGTAGTTGCTGATAAACTCGGCTTGACCCAGCTTGGAGGGCCAGAATTTTCATCAGTTGGCGATGTAGATGGTATTAACGCTGGATCCTCTGAGTTCTGGGCGGTAACAATTCTCATGATTATGATTTATGTATTGAATTGGGAGCTCAACTTTGGAAAGTACCATTACTGGATTAAGCAAACACTCACTGCACTTGGAATTCGATACCTCATTGAAACATTCCCTCTCGCAGGTCCTGCAATCAACCCAATGTTGGGAACTACCTGGTACATCTTTGCAAATGGGAAGTTCCCTGACGAAATTGGACATTACTTCACTTACTGGGTATGCCCTTTTGCTGCGGCTGTGTTTGCTAGCTGCTTGTATGCTGTGTATGCAGGTGGAAATGTATTTGGACACAAGTTACCACTTGGTCCTGTCAAAGGGGATGCTGCTGCTGCTGCGTCTTCATCCAAGAAGAACAAATAAATCTGACAATTGCAGGTTTTGATAGATATTCATTCTTTGTAACGTAGATAAGTAAAGGCTAATTCTTTGTAGAGTTGAATTGGTTAGTGCCTTCCTTCATATTTGTGCTCCTCGTTTTATTTTAGTGTTAGACCCAAACAACACGGACATCTATGCATAGAAAATTGTATAATTACAGACATTGACCTCCAGCATCAGCATATTCTTGGAGCGACTCAGCTAGTGCTGCATTAGTTTCCCAGATCTCATCGTCATCATCCAGTAAATAACACTGTTGATACACAAGAATGCATCTCAAGATTAACACTCGTTTCTCGTGGTCATTCATCTTCTTGCAGTTTGCTGCCATCTTGGTCAAAACATCCGCTTTATCCCTTTCATTATTCTGGTAGGTGTTCTCTTGCAGCTGGACACATGCTTTGTAAGTATCAAAAGATGCTTTGTGCTGCTTCGTTTGATAATAGATGAATCCCATCGTGCTTAGGGTTGATATATTCATAATCTGGTTGTTAAACTCTGGGATGATCCGCTGCAACTCAAATGAAGAGTCGATCAAATCAGTCGCATCATCGAACTGCCGAAACTTAATCAGCAAGTATGCCTAAGTTAAACAGTAAATGTCAAGAAGTGAGAAGGATAGATTGGATCTGTAGCTCAGCATAACAAGTAGCCTATTCTCACCATGTTGTTCATAATTGATGCTTGATCTAAAGTACAAGCGGTCCACGAAGCATAGTCTTCATTCTCATCATTGCAAAGCTCCATAGCACGTTGCCAAGTCTTCATTGCCTTGTCATATTTCTTCATCTCGAAGTAGACACATCCCATGTTGTTGAATAATTTGGTGCAGTGCAAAATGTATTCAGGAGAAGAAGCTGTAATCATTTTCTTCAGCTCGTCTCCAGCACGCTGATAGATCTCCAGCGCGGATTCAAACTTGCCTAGCGCATAATAAGCACTGGCAACAATCATCAATGATAGTCCATCTTTTGTAGAGGATGACGTCAACTTTTCATCAGCAATGATCTCACGATATCCGGAGCTGAGAAACTTAGCGGAGAGTAAGTTGCGTCGACCAACTTCAGTCTTTGTAAACGACTTATCAGTGCTATCTTTGATCTCCTAGTCATACGATCGATGCATCCAAACAAAATGTTAGGCTTGGCAAAAATGATTGTGTCAGACAAGCCAGCAGAGAATACAACTTACCTCAACTGCTTCACGTGCAACTTTGACAATATCTTGCGATTTGTCCACAAAAGTCGATTCTTTATTTGCAATACAATCATACAGCGTATTGTTCAACTTGGCAACAACTTCCTCTTGATCAAGCTGGCTCTTCTTTCCACCCGCATTTTCTTGTTTTGCCCATGACTTCTTTTTGATCTCTTGTATCAAATGAAGCACCAAGCTTGTTCTCATCCTCTCGAAGGGCATCCGCCCGCTCCGCATACCGGTACCCAATCTTGGAACAATACTAATTGTTACCACAGAAAGATGAGATAGGTCAACGCAGTTCGTTTTGGACGGACTGATGTGTGGCTTCTTTATCATTGGCTTTGGCACACTCTTCTTCACTTGTTCCATACTCTTTCGAAGCTTGGCCTTCCTCTCCTCCAATGCTTCTTTTACCTTGTTTGAATTTACAGATGACATATTCTTTCTGACCTGCTCTCGAAATAAGGCTGTCTTTTCTCCAAACTTGCCCTTACCCTTGTCACTCGATGGTAAAGCATTCTCTTCCGAGACATCGATATTTGTGGATGGAGGAATAGAAGTAGAGTTTTCTTTGTCAGACTTGACAGTCACAGGTGTATCCCATCCATCGATATTTGTTGATGGCTTAATAGGAATGAACGCCGATCCAACTGCTGATCCAGGAGTTCTCATAGCATCTAATGGACTATCCTGGGAGGAAAGTCTGCTGTACTCATCGGAGATGGGGCTGTCGAAGAATGGGTTTGGCTTCGTTTCATTGGCGTAGACAACCAGCTCTGATGGGCTGTCAAGAAATGGGTTCGGCTCCGACTTTGCCGCAGCCGTGAGCGGGATGATAGCCTTTGGCTTCAAGACGTTGCTCATGATGAAGATGAAGATGTTTGCTTCTGTTTGCAAGCGCTTGATTGGTATATAGTTGCTCGAGCAGTTGGTGGAAGGTTATGTAGTTACAAAAGATCCAAGGAAATCAATTTTGTCGTGAAAATGGTACAGTACATAATTCCTACGTAGGTGGTATTCATGTTCAAATTTTTTGACGAACCCCCTCTTTGAACAGAAAATAGGATTCATTCCGGCCTGGGGCGTGATGACCGAGCGACTGCAGTCTTGGACCTTGGTCACCAGCTACCAAATAGACCACTGTGGCATCGTTAGGACGCCTTGATTGGACGCTTACTCATCAGCTGCTCTCTAGAGGCTTACAAAAACATAACACAAGATATTTGCGAAAAGACGATATCGTAAAATGGCTGCAGCAGATCTTGCACGAGAAATCATATTACAATCAATTCCACCGGATCGAAAATCGCCATTCTTCCTCTATTTCCACAGCCCATCCATGTCTGCTGGACAACGTGATGCTCTAAAGATAACTGCACCGCTTGAAAATGGCAAAACAATAATATGTGTAGAGTTTGTATCCAAGCAGGTGTCGATGAAGTTTGACGTTTCCACAGGATTGGAATCTGCAGCATTAATTTGTGAAGGATTCATGCACAACAGAACAGGGTATATCCCTGCGCAATGGACCATGTTCTTGTTCAAGTCAACAGAAACTGATGATATAAATTGGGACGAAGTTTTGAGCAGATGGACTATGAATCAAGAAGAATCACCAGAATCAGAACGTGGTATTGGCGTAGCTGGTAAGGTGAAGAAGTTATTGAAGGTGCTTCTTGTTGAATGAAGAAAGAACAATGTTGCTCATGTAAAAATATGTTTCAAACTAGCAACATTCTTCGAGAAGCAAATAGTGCCGATGCACAAATTGTAAACTAGTTCGTGTAATACCGTTGTACTGTCAAATAGCAACGTCCGGAGTAAAACACTCCGAAATCGTACCACGTTGCTACACGCCTTTTACACCAATGGATGGGATTGTAACCGAAAAGCTGTCAGATGAGTACACATAACCATCACCACCAACCTCAGATTGTATCATGTCAGATTTCTCTTGTTCCTTAAGCACTGCCTCTATGCAAAATTTCAGATCCGATAATGACTCAACACAAAGACTGGGTGTTCGTTCCATTATCTCTGATTCCGAGTCACCAACAGCATAACCAGAATCTGTATCTAATTGGCACCCACCTGGTTGCAACAAGACAGCACCTCCACAACCAGCACGATTGGCGGCCGACATATCATCATTTGCCGAGTCACCGACGAAAATAACATCCCTAGGTTCACAACCCCACAGTTTGCATATGTGAAGAATTCCAGCTGGATCAGGTTTGCTTTTAAGTGGTTCGTCGTCATCAGGATGAGCTTTTGTATTTCTGGCGACTATTGGCTCAAAGATTGTAACGTCATTCTTTATACACATTTCACTCTCATATAATTCCATCATATGGGCAACATTCTTTTCCACATTCCTCGTCAAAACAGCAGTTTTTAGTCCAGACTCTATCAGGAATTGTACCAACTCAGCACCACCATCTTGCGATTGCATGTTATCGATTGCGCGTTGTTCAATATCTGCAAAGATTTCATGGCACCGACGCTCCCCCTCTTCAGTCAAATGTCGAGGCATTTCCAAGACACAACCCTTTTCGAGATCCTTTCCGATCGGATCAGCATCAACGACGTCGTAGATGCGCTGTCGCATCTCGGCAAAGTTAATAGAATGTTTTATGAGCGTACCGTCCATGTCGAAGATCACGCCAAATGGTTTCGACAGCAATAGCAGCTCGTCGTCATTTGATTTTATTTGACTGGCATCGTTGAGTTCAGGAATTAGTTGAGGCGCAGCTGAGTAGTTGTCCAATCCGACAGCGCTCCCTACAGAATTTCTATTCGTAGGTGTTGACGAGAAGCAAACTGCACTGGGTACCAATAGCAGGACAGTACCAGCATAATATGATAGAAGTAGCATCGTGGAGGATCGTTTGTCTTCCTCAATCTCTCTGGACTGTAACTGTGTAAGATTGTAACTGCGATGCAAATCATAAGCGAAGAGCAAAGCGTGACGGTGCTGGATGGAGGCTGGAGGTGCGGTGCGTAATATCTATCGTACATACTGATTGATGCAAGCTTGCGGCGGCTGGGAGGCTTTCTGATGACTCATCGAAGGAAGAAATCTCTACATACTAAGGAATTGCTATATTCTGCTTCATTCGAAAACATGAAAAGCAGCAACATCACGACGCTCGCATCATGAGATGATGTTGTCCTGCTCTCTAGAGAGAGTGTAGCCTTAGCGTAGCCATAAACAATGAGATCTCCAGCCGTGATACCTCTCCAAATTACTCTGGCAACCCTCACAGCGAGAGCGCATGGATGGGGCAACGACGGATACAACGAGCCGAAGCAGAAACAGCAGGAAGCTGTCGCTGTCAACTGCACCACTACCTTTTGCAAGACGCAACTATCCAATGACCTCGAGAAGAGGTGGCGTGTCAATGTACCTTCTGATTATGACCCCAGTGATGATATGTATGCTCAGTGCAAGATTACAGTCCAATTGATTTACGACGGATATACTTGGCTTGGATACGGAGTGAGCCCTGATGGCAGCATGGTTGGGTCCACTGTTGTCATTGGCAGCCCTTCTGATTCTGAAGAACAGCCAACAGTCTATGAGCTCAAAGATAAGGTACCAATGCGTGAATGGTTTACAGGAGGTTTCAACTTGGAGGATGCGTCTATCAAATATGACAATGAAAATGCACAAACCATCATGGAGTTCACAACCCCGTTCAATACCTTTGGAGTAACGGAAGAGGACGCTGAATATCGGGTGGGCATCTCCTTGAATAGCCCAACTTACTTCATTTATGCTCATGGTAGCGAAGGAAAGATTGAACCGCAATATCATGGAGTTAACAACAAAGGTTCAAGAACGTTGGAAAATCTAGTTAATCCAGAGGCCGCATCCGCATCGTTGGCAGATGATGATGAGGCAAGTGATGCATCAAGAAAACATGCATGGATGTGTTACGGTGTTCTTGCTTTCTTAGCTTGGGCGTATATGCTACAATAGCGTTTTAGTGGCAGTGCCATAATGTACATATAACAAAACCCTACTATCTCCATACAAATCACTACATACAGTAACAGGTTGACCAATGGGAAGCAATGACTGATTCAAGCTCGCAAAACAGTGTATTTCGCCACAAAATACACCCTCAATACTGATTCTGTAAAATGAATTAATGAATTATGAAGTACCTAGGCCCTCAACAGCATCATTCCCACATAGTACTGTAACCATTCACGACAGCAACATCATTTCATGAGATTTTTGTGAGTTTGTGAGTACCGTAAACTGGTGTTGTGCAGGGTGCTGCGGGAAATTACAGTTTCGTAGATTTTCTTACGTAAGTACTGTAGCGGTACCGACGCTACTTACGTACTTTTTCTTTTTTTTTTGAATTTCTCGTACTCACTTTACATGCTCAACCGAAAAATGTAAAGTGAGTCCGACTACGAGTTCGTACTCAGCCTCACTTTACAAGAGCGATTTCGTACTTAGCCTCACTTTACATAGTGACGAAGGCGGCATCCACAGCAATGGCTGGTTGCAACGATATAGGAACCCCTCCAATCCCCCCTCATTCAGATAACATTATTACCTAGCCCCCTCGCTCTGATTCCACCGCCGCCGTCGCTCCCGCCGTTGGCGTTGGGTGGTATTAATTATTATATTTTTATTATGAAAGACCCATCGCCACAAGTTTTCGTCACTGCAGTGAACTTGGATTCCAACCGCAAATACATGCTTCCATTCAACAATGTCCAGGAGCGCCGGTGGAAACATTTTTATGGGGTGTTGCCGGATCTTTGCTGTATCATATGGCGAAAATTAGATGCCCACAACTCAATCCACGGAGGTGATTTCAACATCTCAGTGGGCACTTTATTTTCTCAAGGTTTATGGTAAGGAGGAAGATAACTCGAATTATTCAGGTGGAGTGGACGAGAAGACATTCCGGAAATGGACGCATATTTTTGTTGAAGCTATTTCCTTTCTAGAATCATCAGTGGTGAGTGTCGTTTCTTTCCTATTTGTAACTCATATCTCCCCTCAATGACCTCATGCCCTGCGACAGATAATCTGGGACGCACGGATCATCGAAGAACGTAGTTGGGGCTTGATTGCGAATTAGTAGGAGTATTTATTGTCTGTCGTGTTTTTCATGCCATACTTGTACGAGGGAGAAGGAAAGGGACCACTCTTACTTGTTCGTTGGGTGGGAATGGGAGTACAATAGAGGAAGGGACGAAGAGACGCAGCATAGGATAAACCTAGATTACAATAATCAATTAATTAGAAAAAAAATCCCACCCACCCACCTCTGGCAACATCGTCTATCCGTAAAGGTCATCGAAATCTTTCAAGCGTTTATTGACCGTCTCATGTCGTGCTCTTGCTTTGTCTTACATTGCTTGTTCATCCTCGGTTCCAACTTGCGGTGTTCTGATGTGGTGAGGCTCACCAACGTAGCCACTATCAGCAACAGCAGACTCGCCATAGTCAAGAGCTCCAAGCAGAGCTGTCCTCGAAATATTGAGGTCATTTTGACCGCATCTAAATGGGCCATTTATCCATACAATGTACCCCGTTGCGATGCAAACCCCAACTTCTTACTTCAGACCACAATGATTAAATTTAACTCCACAGAATTCTTTATTGAAACCGATTTCTGCTGGCATATTCGTGCCGTCGATTGTTACAAGCGACCGGCTGTCGCCGATGATCCGTGCGTCCCAGATTATCTGTCGCAGGGCATGAGGTCATTGAGGGGAGATATGAGTTACAAATAGGAAAGACACGACACTCACCACTGATGATTCTAGAAAGGAAATAGCTTCAACAAAAATATGCGTCCATTTCCGGAATGTCTTCTCGTCCACTCCACCTGAATAATTCGAGTTATCTTCCTCCTTACCATAAACCTTGAGAAAATAAAGTGCCCACATGAGATGTTTGAAATCACCTCCGTGGATTGAGTTGTGGGCATCTAATTTTCGCCATATGATACAGCAAAGATCCGGCAACACCCCATAAAAATGTTTCCACCGGCGCTCCTGGACATTGTTGAATGGAAGCATGTATTTGCGGTTGGAATCCAAGTTCACTGCAGTGACGAAAACTTGTGGCGATGGGTCTTTCATAATAAAAATATAATAATTAATACCACCCAACGCCAACGGCGGGAGCGACGGCGGCGGTGGAATCAGAGCGAGGGGGCTAGGTAATAATGTTATCTGAATGAGGGGGGATTGGAGGGGTTCCTATATCGTTGCAACCAGCCATTGCTGTGGATGCCGCCTTCGTCACTATGTAAAGTGAGGCTGAGTACGAAATCGCTCATGTAAAGTGAGGCTGAGTACGAACTCGTAGTCGGACTCTTGTTGTGACGGACGGACGATAATGGAGGGCGCAGATCTCGATCGTTCCTCTCATTCGATCTTTTGGGATCGGCATGCAACCTCCATGTCGATTGGCACGCCTAGACGTTTGGGTTTAGCTGTTAGTTTGTAGAAAAATATGAGCCCCCACAGGATCTTCTTTTGGGTAAAGAGTGGTAAATACCTTTCACGATAACCTTCCGATTGTTCTTGGTTTGAGAGCGTCAGTAGTTTTTTTTCGCATGAAAATTCGAACTCGCTCCCTAAAGAGGTCCGTTGGGTAAGGATCGGTATATTGCTCCGGCGTTCTTCTCTGCTATGTGTATGAATTTATTTCACGCTGCATTATGGAATTGCACCTCCCCCCCAATGAAGGGTTAGGGTTGGGTGGCCGCAGGCACATTGAGGGGAGACGGCAACAACCTATGAGTGCATGGAAGAGATCGCCGGGTATTGGGAATTGGGACAACACTGCACCCGACGGGGTAACAACACAAAACACTGAGGGGGAAAAATTATACGGTGATAAACCTGCAGTCTTCTCCCAAAAGGTACGTTATGTCTGTAAAACTTTCGTTTTTTTTCCATGACTAATGTCATTATTTATTGTGGTGGTGAAAATCTCTGGAGAACTCTCCCTCAACAGCAATGGCTTGTGGGACCACACGTGCAACTGCAAGTAGTGGTAAAACCGCAGGAGTGTCAGTACAATCAGGCCTTTCTCCATCATCAACAACCGCTGGTGGTGGCAACTTTCCAACAATGGCTAGTGGCGAAACCTCGTCGGCGCGGGCAACTGCACGTGACGACAAAAGCTACTCCATATCTATGGCAAGTGGCTGTGGCAACTTCGCAACAGCGAGTGTCATCAACTTCCCTGTCCGGGCAAGTTGTGGTAAAACTAGCGCAGGGTTGTCTTGGCGTGCAGACGATTCTCCAACCTCAGCAACTGCTGTCGATGGTAAATTCCCAACAAAGGGAAGTGGCGAAAAATTCGGCAACCCCACAACTGTGGCAGGAAGCATCCATCCCACAACTGTGGGTGGACACAACGCAGGGAAGCTTTCCTCATCTGCAACTGCAGTTAGTGGAAACTTTCCAACCAGGTTTCCCACTGGAAGTAATCCTTCACCTTCGGCACCTGCCGGAGATGATAACTTCCAACCTACGGCAAACCTCGTCGGCGCGGGCAACTGCACGTGACGACAAAAGCTGCTCCATATCTATGGCAAGTGGCTGTGGCAACTTCGCAACAGCGAGTGTCATCAACTTCCCTGTCCGGGCAAGTTGTGGTAAAACTAGCGCAGGGTCGTCTTGGCGTGCAGACGATTCTCCAACCTCAGCAACTGCTGTCGATGGTAAATTCCCAACAAAGGGAAGTGGCGAAAAATTCGGCAACCCCACAACTGTGGCAGGAAGCATCCACACAGGTGGACACAACGCTGGAAGTCATCCTTCACCTTCGGCAACTGCCGGAGATGATAACTTCCATCCTAAGGCAAGTGATAAGACTGCGTCTGATCGAACCACTGGAAGTCATCCTTCACCTTTGGCAACTGCCCGAGATGATAACTTCCAACCTACGGCGAGTGATATGATTGCGTCTGAGCGGGCAACGGCACGGGAAGAAAGGCTACCATCCACATCGGAAAGTTTGAGTGAAGCAGAAGACGACCGAGTTCGCTATGGCAGGGTTGGAAAAACGAGGCCACATTGGCAACTGCCGGAGATGATAACTTCCAACCTATGGCGAGTGATATGATGCCCAGTGGAAACTGGCCCAAATTGGACGATGGAACAATTGGAAGCAGCCGTGGCACGAGGCCCTCACAGCTCAGCGTTGGTACCAGAGGCTAGAAGCAACGTGCAGAGAAATTGGCAGTCTTCTCCGAACAGTTTCAGGAACTCCTCCCAAGTATGAGTATGGAGAGACACAACGCGATTCAGGTCTCAGAGAAAGGAGTGGCTCGAAGCCCAGAAAGAGTTTGTTCTGTGATGCTGGCCCCGACACAGCCTCCATCACATCCAAACTTCCTTCTGTGCAGGTGGGGTATTCTTCGAAAATCTCATCACTCCCTCCTCCTTGCCCTGAGGTTGTGTACACGCAACTGGGTGGGGCACAAAAGCTCAGCTAAGATTCCAAATGGAACCCCAGCATAGCTTGTGTCAGGGCAAGGGGGTCAAACTGAGAGTTTAACCCAATTTTCGCACCACTCCTGTCTCTCTCTTCTGAAGTGTCTCTCCTCTCTTGTGTCCGGTTAGGTGTACCGATCGAGTCCGCCCGCAAGCAGGGAGTAAGGAACGTAAGTCCAGTACTGAAAGTACTTGATTGTTGTGACGGACGGACGATAATGGAGGGCGCAGATCTCGATCGTTCCTCTCATTCGATCTTTTGGGATCGGCATGCAACCTCCATGTCGATTGGCACGCCTAGACGTTTGGGTTTAGCTGTTAGTTTGTAGAAAATAATCGACCCACTCCCCACCCTTTAACCAACGGGGGCACAAAAGCTCAGCTAAGATTCCAAATGGAACCCCAGCATAGCTTGTGTCAGGGCAAGGGGGTCAAACTGAGAGTTTAACCCAATTTTCGCACCACTCCTGTCTCTCTCTTCTGAAGTGTCTCTCCTCTCTTGTGTCCGGTTAGGTGTACCGATCGAGTCCGCCCGCAAGCAGGGAGTAAGGAACGTAAGTCCAATACTGAAAGTACTTGAACTTTACATTTTTCGGTTGAGCATGTAAAGTGAGTACGAGAAATTCAAAAAAAAAAGAAAAAGTACGTAAGTAGCGTCGGTACCGCTACAGTACTTACGTAAGAAAATACTACGAAACTGTAATTTCCCGCAGCACCCAGTACTTTCGCCTGAAAAGCTTCGCAGCCAGCACCAGCTTCTTTTTTCGGTGCGCGATCTTGGATCTTGTCCGTCTTCACCTCACACCTCCTTCGCCCACTTCTTAGCCTACCATTACATATCAATTGCTTCCGCTCTGAGCGACAGGAGCGACCGCGCTGCACTCATTTGTATCATCCACGCTAACAATGAGATTGCTAGCCTTAGTGAGCCTCATAACTACAGCATTGCCGTCCACCCTTGCAGGAGGAACGCACGGCAACCCCCATGGCCATGGTCACTCCCATGGCGATAATGGATTTCATGAGCATGACGTGCAGCATGGAACTGTCGACTGCACCACTACCTTTTGCAAGACGCAACTATCCAATGACCTCGAGAAGAGGTGGCATGTGCATATGGCTGCTGATTATGACCCCAGTGATGATATGTGTGCTCAATGCAAGATTACAGTCCAATTGATTTACGACGGATATACTTGGCTTGGATACGGCGTATCTCCTGACGGTGGGATGGTTGGGTCTACCGTTGTCATTGGCAGACCTTCTGAAGAACAGCCAACAGTCTATGAGCTCGAGGGCAAAATGAAGATGCGTGTACGACCTGTCACAGGGTTCAACTTGGAGGATGCGTCTATCAAATATGACAATGAAAATGCACAAACCATCATGGAGTTCACAACCCCGTTCAATACCTTTGGAGTAACGGAAGAGGATGATGAATATCGGGTTGGTATCTCCTTGAATAGCCCAACCTACTTCATTTATGCTCATGGTAATGAAGGAAATATCGAACTTGACTACCATGGGGGCAACAACAAAGGTTCAAGAACGTTGGAAAATCTAGTTAGTCCAGAGGCCGCATCGTTGGCAGATGATGATGAGGCAACTGCTAGTGCAATGACAATCATTCAAACCAAATCAACAAAGAACGCCTGGATGGCACACGGTATTCTTGCTTTCTTAGCTTGGGGCATATGCGCTCCAATGGCAATCTCAGCTGCAGTATTGCGTGACTTGGATTGGGATAGACTCCCCTTCAAAAACTTTCTTGCCAAGTTCTGGTTATACACACATGCTGGGTTGAATTCTCTGAATTTTATATTTACCGTGGTGGCGTTTTCGGTCGCTGTAAAAACTACTTCGACTGAAATGGATGATCACTTTGATAATACGCATCCTCAAATAGGCCTGTCTATTTTCATATTGGTCTCCTTTCAAGTCTTGGGTGGGCTCTTACGCCCATCAAAGGAAATCAAGTCGACTCGCAGAAAGACATGGGAGAATGTCCATCATCTTTTGGGAGTTACACTGTTTTGTATGGGGGTGTATCAATTATATTCTGGTCTAAGCATGTACCGTGATAGATATAGTGAGGTCAATAGCGTACTTTACGTTGTGTTGGGTCTGTTGGTGTTTCTTTGGGCCTTTATTATTCTGGGCGGTTCATTGTATAAACTGGTCCTTTACTTACGGGGAGGTGGGAAAGAAAAGATTACTGAGCCTACCAAGGAACCTGGCAGTGAAGACGGGGAGAAATCTACGACTGGGGATATACATGACTTGAAATTCAAGGAGGAGGAAGTTATGGAGAGTGTGGATTCTATCGAGAATGAAGTCATTTAGCTTCTTCTCACTCAAAACAAAGAGAAGAAAGAACAGAAACACTCCATACAGTCATTAAAATAAATAGATCCTTATTTTACCAACTTATAGTATTACATTTTAAGATTACTCATATATTATTACCTTGTCTTGCTTTATCTTTCATCTTGTAGAAAGGATTCAATTGTGGAGATTTGTTTCAGCCTTGGCCCCTGCTATTCTATCTTCCTCGTAAATAACTAGTCTCTCCAACAAAATAAAGTTCATATCTTCACAACATGAAGCAGTTTACATCCAGAGAGCGTCACCACCTTGTGCGGTTGTCCAGAACCCAATCACCTCCTCCTTATTGTCCACCAAAGGGAGGTTGCATGAGGTTACTTGGTCAGCACTTGGCAATGCGCGACCCTCAACTAAGCGACTTCCAACGATGGGATATACTACTTCACCTTCAGCATGATGAGCGTGGGTTAGAGTTGGAGTGATCTCATCGTTGCTGCGAGACTCCTTGCCAACGAGACGAGTTACCAAATTCGTTGCCACAGCAGTGAAGCTGTTCCTCCTGCGTCGAGGAGAAGATCGAGAAGAAGAGAGTTGCGAGGCCTTGGAGGCACTTTCCTTGGCCTTCTTTGCAAAATAGTCTTGAGAAAAGGCTACGAGCTGCCTACTCTGCTCAGGGACAAGGTTGACAGCAGTTGCTGATGAAGCTCGTGCGGCGGTGTTGGTCGAGGACGCAGGGGCGAAGGCAACCGCAGATTGGATGAAAAGGAAAGCTGCAAGCGAGATGCAACGCATTTTGAGGATGTTACCCTTAGTTGTGGAAATAGTGAACGTAGATATTCGAACGGAAGATTCCTCAAAATCTTAGGATTGTGGCATCAAAAGTAGAAAGGGAAGAAGCGCCAATGATGCAGATCCAACGTTGCTTTGATACCGTCAATATCTTGATATTATGGAATGGTACGAAGGAGTGTTTTATGCAGCTTTGAAAAGAATATCGATAGCTACTTAGTGTGGACGTGGCAGAACTGGCAAGGAAGATGTGGCCATCACCATCTGGATCGAATTGTACGCACAAAGGAAGGGCTACAAAGTACGTGTTCGAAGCCTGTCCGTCGTTTCTACTATTCCTTAGTGTGTAGACGATTGGACAGATACCACGACCAAAGTTGATGTTGGTGAATTCAACATTCAATTCAATCAGCTTGACACATGACAGCAACGTGACGTCGATCAAGGAATCACAGACTGTGGCACCATGCCATCGAACTTCATTGTCAGCTGTTCGCAGCACCTGCTCCCTACCCTGAAAAAGATATATGATCAAATCATGGAGTAGTAGGATTAAAATCATACTTACGGGTTAAAATTGAAATGAATGAGACTGAGAAACATGAAGCTACATTATTGAGGAGTCTGATTCCGAGAGCAACAACTACTAAGTACTCCAATTAATTGATTGAGACACAGTATCTTTCCAACCTAACACCAGCATTTCCACAATTCACTTAAGAGGTAATGAAGCACATCCATTACTAATCGTCCTTCTAACCTACTCATCAGCTTTTTATTTCAACAGCTCATTGATTACCTCTGGTAACTGACTCAAAGTTTGAATCCTGGCATCCACTTTATCCATTGCATTCTCTGACATCTTCTTATGAGCGACCAATTCATCTTCAGACTCAGTGGACCATTCTGGAGTCTTTCCCTCCAATCGTAGTCGAGCAGTCTGCCCATATTCAGGTGAAAGGTCTACCAGTACTGTCTTCGCACCACATGTTGCCGCGCCTCCCACATCATAGGCCAGGTCATCTCCCACATGCACCCAGCACCATTCAATATCATCATTTTCTTTACTATCATTCTTCTTTTTAATTTCACTCGTGAGAGCACTCATCTCTTTTCCCTTCTGCACTGCCAATCGATAAATCCAACTCAATTCATCACTCTTATCCACTGCACTCAATTCCTGAAACTGTTCCATCTGTTGGACATTGGCAATATCATCCTCCCAACTGACAGTGAAATCGAAGAGGGGCATAAGACTGAACACCATGAGCATCGGATTGGCACTCCCATCGGTGACTGCGCCGATAATAACGTTGGGGTTGTCCGATTGGATTTGTTTAATGGCGGAAATTGCATCAGGGAAGAGGTGACGTTCCGCAGCGTGATGACGCTCCATTTCCCAGGCATTGTAGACTGCTTGAACGACACTGGAGTGGACTGTGGTTCGTGCCCACCTATTATTATTGTGTTAGTTTCGTCATGTTTGGTTTTATTGTGTATAATGTGTGTGTGCGTGTGTGTGTTTTGGATGCAAACAGTCGGGCAACGCGAGACATGTACAGGAGTGAAAGATGCGTTATTAGCGAGAGGTCAATGATACGCACGTTCATCAATACATGAAGAGATACACAAATCATCAGCACGACAATACTATGGCACAATAAAACTCACTTTTCCGCCGACTTAATCACAGGAGCAGTCAAATCATCTACATCAGTAGCCCAATCATCCGCAGTCTGTTTCAACTTTGTATCTAAAATAAATTCCTCCATTTTCTTCCGAATAGCCGCTAAACGAATTTCCTTGTGATTGACGGTAGTTGGTTTCAGTGGATCTTCGGCCTTGTCGGAAGCGCCAACAGTTGCAGCTCCTTCCGCAATGTCCATACGGATTCGTTTTCCCGCCGCGACAATGTCAGAGGGTTGGATGCCGACGTATCCAAAGTTGGACATGGCGGTAGAAAATGCAGTGTTTGCCTCTCCAAGGACTGGAGCAATTGGATAGAGTGTGTCGTCTGATGTTATTATGCAACGCACATTTGATTGTTTCGTTCCGTGAGCAACATTATTATTATGGGTCACATGATATGTACATTTTTAAACTGGAGATCATACTTACCAAGATCAAATGTAAGAAGACCAAGCTTCTTTTTCTTCTTTTGTGTCGCTGTAGCTGATGCTGTTTCATTATCTTCAGTGGTTGTAGAGAAAAGTGCCCCCTCCAGCCGCAGCAGCCGTTGTTGATGGCCACTACTGACGTTGCTTCTTGTGGGGGCAGCTACTCTTCCTCCTGCAGATGGAGAAACGTGAAAACCCAGCGAGAACGATGGGGCTTGTAATGATATCGATGCCAGTAGGGCGACGGTGGTCGGTGATACTCTCATTTTGCTTTCCTTTGCTTCAATTACGCCGATAGTGTTCGTAGAAGGAGATCTATCACTAGTGCTGTAGCGCTGTAACTCGAACTCGAACTCGAAACTCGAACTCCTACCTCTCTCGCTCGCTCGGCGAAAAAGATTTGACTTCATTTTTCTTGTCGAGAGAAAAGAGGAGAAGAGAAAATTTTCTTCGTGTCCGTTCGTGATTCTACATCGGAATTAGTATTACGACTTACGACCGTTAGCTCGGAACCCCGATGCCGGCTGGATTTGGCTGGATCTTGGTGCTTCAAAAATTCGAGTTCTGAGAACAACATCAACCTCATGCTGCTCATGGTGGCGCTCTTCGGATCGATCATAACAAACTTTGAATAAATCTTGTGAGTAACAACAATGCCGATACTATTAGTAGCCGCCCTGGTCGGGACTTTGTCCAATCATCACCATGCAGAGGCCTTTTCTCTTCAAATGAATGCCAAAAGTAGCAGCAGCGATGGTATCCCACCTCCATTTCGAGCAGTGGCAAGCCAGCCGCCATCAACGTCAACTCTCGGATTTCAGCCGCCCCCAAAATCAGTGCTTTCACTCCGCCTCGCTTCAACTGCAACCGATGTAGCTCACACATCATCAACGTCATCCGAAACGAAGCAGGGCACGCTAGGTCTGCTCACCTTCGATCTCGATGACAGTCTCTATCCAATCGAACCGGTTCTCAACGACGCCAACAACGCCTTTGTCCAAAAGATGGCCCAGTACGGATACTTCATCAACCCCCAAGATATTGTCGAGACTGGAAAACGCATTCGGGAATCTGCAGGCAAGATTGGCGTGGCCATGTCACATACCGAAGTGCGCATGGAAGCCATCCGATCGGAAATGGAGCGCAACATGTTACAAAAGAAGCTTGTCGAGTGTGCAGAGGATTGGGCGACTGATGTGAAAGACCTCACCGCACCGCTCAAGGCTAGTGCGGAGAAATGGGCCAAGGGTGCGGTAGCGGAGAGTGTTGTGGAGAGTATCTACTCTGCTTGGGAGAGAGAACGCCACCACTCGGCAGAGAGGCATTTATATCCCGAGATTATTACAGCATTACAGCAAATTCGGGAGGAGCATCCCAATGTCGTTATTGGCGCCGTCACGGATGGAAAGGCCAATCCTATGCTCATGGTCTTTAGTCTCGCTCCATACTTTGATTTTTGCATGAGTTGGGAGGACGATGCAGCGGGACGTACTGAATTCTACAAGGAGCTTGGAAATGTCGACGGGAATGCGGATCTGCAGTGGATCTACAAGGCGGCTGTTGAAAAGGGGAAAGAAATAGCTGACAATAAGAAAGAATTGAAAAAAGACGTCGATGCAGATGACGCACCGCCAGTCTGGGTACATGTCGGTGATGACTTGGCTTATGATGTTGGTGGTTCTGCATCTTGTGGAGCGAAAACTATCCTCCTGGATTTAGATGAAGAGTATCATCAGACTGCAAAATTGAGATTTCCTCCATACAATAACATCCCTGCCTGGAACACTGCGTCTAGTGACGAGATTGCTCACAGAAAGGCGATGAATGATGAGGCCGAAAGCATGGTTGATAAGAGAGTATCGAGGTTATCGATGCTTCCTGATGCAATCAATGAGATTTTGAACAATGAATGAGAAGAATGGTGAACATTTTTTTCTGTTGTTGATTAGTTCGGTTTGTGTATAGTAGATTAGACGGAGAAAAAGTACAGCCAGAATAATATAATGATTAAATAGAATCTCTGTCAGTAAGGAAGAAACAAGGACCTCCTCATTCATCACTCGCTCTCCTTTTGAAATTTCAATGCTGCTCCATTCACGCAATACCTTGGCATTCTCGAGAAGGATGAATTAATGTCATTTTTGACTTTGTAACCAATTTGAGGATCCGTTTCCGGCACGGAAGCCAACTCCATTGCATTGAGAGAACCTCTCTGTGGCCCATCTGGGAACACATGCCCTAAATGGCCTTTGCATTTTTTGCACCTACATTCAATTCTTCCGTCCCATTCTTTTTTCAATTCAACACGGTTAGATGATATGGTTTTCCAAAATGACGGCCATCCACTACCCGAATCAAACTTTCCACTAGAAGAAAACAACGAAGTACCACAACTTGCACATTTATATGTGCCTGTAGCTTTTTGGTAGTTGAGTGGAGAGGTCCAAGCAGGTTCAGTGAAGCCAAGTCTTAGCACTGCTAGAGACAATGGATTCCAAGTTCCAGAGCCCGCATTATCAGCATTATTTGTTGAATCATCGAGTCCATTTCTTTTCGTAATATCAGGCTCAGATTCATTCTGCCCTTCTGCCAATGAAAGGGAAGATTGTCTTGGTGATGATGAGCGGCATGCTGCGAAAGCTGAGCATTCACCGTTCATTGCGGCACATAATAACAGACCTGTCAGCAGTGATCTCATGTTTTAGTTGTCAATAAATACTCAAGTTACTACTTTAGTGGAGTGAAAGAGTGGATGGAAGAATTGTACTATGGAAGCGTGTGAGTTGT
The DNA here is from genome assembly GCA_037178625.1 of Skeletonema tropicum. Classification (NCBI taxonomy): domain Eukaryota; phylum Bacillariophyta; class Thalassiosirophyceae; order Thalassiosirales; family Thalassiosiraceae; genus Skeletonema; species Skeletonema tropicum. The sequence continues at coordinate 2,034,508 of CM074130.1, forward strand.
GAGTGTGAGCAAGCGAGCACGCAAAAGATAGAATGGAAGAGGAAACGGGAGAAGAGTACATCTACATAGAGGTAATCGAGCGACACATCCCTGAAGCAGATTATGGCTGATTTTTTTACACACTATTCATACTTCTTTTTATGCTACCACTGCATTGTACTCCTACTCCTTAGTATCCATTCTTACTACTCAAGAGAGGGGCGCTCAACCCAGAGTCGACGAGTTCTGGACGTTTGACGGGATATAGCGCAGCCCTGAATGTGATCATTGTCATAGCACAGATACAGAGAGCGAAACACGAACCGTAGAGCCATGTGAACCCGTCTACAGCTTCCGTACATGTCGCATCATAAACTAAAGAAGTGTAGATCGGATTGATGTTTTGACAAGAAACGATTCCCTTAAAGCTGCTCAATAACTTCACAAGTTCTTGCGATAATCCGGAAATCAGCTGGACGCCTTTTTGGAGAGCAATGGCTCCGGCCTTGTCGAGACCGCAGTCAGCTGCCAAATTGTCAACGCTCTCACTTGCAATTTTGTCAGCAAGATCGTTTGCATGAATTAGCATTGTTTTTACCATTGCGGTTAATTTGGCGATATCATTCATAGCTTGCGGAACGACAGCACATCCAGACACGTAAAAGATTAGGATGGCAAAAATCACTGAGTCAAACTTGTCCATGTACTGGTTGAGAAACGCCATCACAATATCGTCCGGTTTGTAGCAGAAGTCGCTACCTGCCAGAGAAAAGACAAGGAACACAGTTGCAAAAATCCATGATGAAACCAGCAGCAAGACGAAAATCGGCCAGATGAGTGAGCAAGTCACACATTTCGTGAAGCAGTTTGAAATGTCTTTGGCAGAAAAGACAGTGACTGCCAACATGATGCAAATAAGCACATCAATTACGATGCTAATCAAGATCAAGGCGTAGAAAAACCCACTTGCTGTTTCAAGATCATTGCTCACTCCTCTTGCCGTGTTAGCCACAGTCATTAGGTCAGTACTGAAACTCTTGAGAGACTCGTCCACCGCTAAACTGATCTCATTGATATTTGATATCAGCAGTTTTCCTGCTTCTCTGATCTCGTTTGAGACTTGACTCGGTCCCTGGCAAAGTCCTGCACCTGTGTCCGACATCGTTTCATTAAGAGCTGATAAAAGATCATGCTTCGCATTCAGCACCGATAGTGTAAGGTTCGTACTTTCGACAGCAGTGCTTTCTACTATGAGGAGGCTATTTTGAACATCTTTCAAACTGTTTTGAAATGCTGTTACGCCCAGTGAATAGAATAAGATGCCAGCTATCATAACGCATATCCCGCTTATAAAGAAAACGACCCTCACCATTAAAGCCTTCCTGTTGAATTTATTGTCGATTTCAGATACCGAGAAGTTTTCTGGACCAGAGCTGGCATTATGGTGCCCAACAGGCTGAGTCGAGAAATTTTCATCTTCTTCCGTCAAACAATCTTCAATGGGGTGTAGAGATGGCTGCAATTCGGGGCATTCCAGTCTTCCTGCGAGGAAGCCTACCCTTTTCTTTCCCGCACACTTGAAACTCATTATAACAATAAGCCAGAGTAAAGCAATACCCAATATAATCATTGATGCCGATGTAACGCCGACGATGTAATCAGTGGCCACATCATTACTACCCCGTGGTTCCAAAATGAGTGCTTCGAGATCGTTGGTGTGGCCAAAACGGAAAGAATGATGTTGTTGTTGGACATTAGCAGTTGGAACATACTCTTCAGGTTGGAATGCTGTTTCGTTAGCTTCATAAGAGGTGATGGATCCTATCACTGGCTGCTGCTGCTGATAATAGTTATTATTCATAGTTGCATTTATTGTATTTGGTATTATTGCCTTTCACCATGAAGATTGAAGATGCAAGATGCATGAACTATGTACACTAATAAAAGTATTGTTCGTGCTTGGCTTGTGCTTTATGTCAAGATCGCTGATCTCTGCATGGCTAGCTAGATAAGTAAGTACCGAGTATATAATGTAGCGAGCTCAGTACCAACTTTTGGTAGTTCGCTTTTGGGGCTGCGCCCACGTTGGCCCAACAACAGTGGAAAATCGGGTAAGATCAGCTCAAAATAGGGAAAACCTTATATGGAGGTGGTTTTTGTACTGGGACTCCTCAATTTCTGGGACCCACACAAACCAACAATCTGGACACACACCACGCCGTAGGCATAGGGCTGGACTCGGGAGGGGGTCTATTAGGGTGTTATTATGGTGTAGTAATTGTTTTACATGATGCCAAAGGCGTAGGGCTGGATTATACAGGGAGGGTTGGGTTAGGATTGGTTTTCGGCAGCCAAAAAAAATTAGGGTTAACCCTAACAAAAAGCAAAAAAAATCTCAGAGACAAATCACCTAATAAAATTTTCCAGGAGGGTTCACATCCACGGAGTCCCAATACAAAAACCACCTCCATATAAAATTTCAAAATGACCCAACATCTCCGTGAAACCAGGTGAAACCTCTCCCCACAGACTATGTTGTGGGCACGCCCCCATTCCCGCTCTCCCTGTAGGCCTTTGCGAGCCTTTGCGGTCTCTACATCATTAATTAAGTAGTACAATAAGAAGGTAAAATCATATTGTAGCAAGTAGCAAAAGAAGACAAAGGCGTCGTTTCATTTCGAAAACATTGGCGTGCAGAAAGGAATCATCCGAACGAGGCAAATAGGTTTCTGCATTGCTTGCAACTTCCAGCTTGATCAACGCATCCCAAGCTGGGAATCCTACTTTTTGAAACAATAATGAAGGAGACAGAGGAAGTGAAGCAAGGCATGCTCTTGCCTCGTGCAGGAAACTCAAGCTGAAGTTGGATAATTACTGAGTTTGTGGATTCGATGGAGATGGTGCATGAACCTCTTCTACCATAAGAGCGATCAGCGTCTTTAGCATGAAGTTGGTCTGTTTCGAGCTGCTCTATACCCTGCAAACCCAGGTCTAGAAGCCCCGATATTCTCAATTCTATCCAAGTTCAAGTGGATCACTCCGACATTGCAGGTAATTTCTTCGAAAGTTTCCAAACAGTTTTTTATTCTTAGCTCTATTATCTCTTCAAGCACGGGAAGGAGTCGTTTAAAGGTGATATGTACACTATGTTCAATGTAGTAGGTTTTGCGTTTTAAGTTGCTGACCGAGAGCCAAAGGGTTACAATTCAAGCTCGAAGATACCGCTATCTATATCGTGTGTAGCCTCGGTAGAGCCATCAGTATGCGATGTTAAACAAGAGAGGGATGACGTAGAAGTATTCGTTCTTAGACTTTCAATCTCACTTGAAGTTGAGGAAGTGAAGCTGAGCCTGTGGCTTGATGGTTCTCTTTCAGGGAAGGAACGGGGTTGAGATTGGTCGTCGTCAATAAGGTCATCATCATCGATGGTTCCGCGCCTAGAAAGACTCCTGAAGTCTTGCATCTTGGTGTTCATGATGTTCTCCAACGAAGAACTTGTTTTGGGATGGCACATGCCCGTCTCATCGCAACGCCTCAGTATACCAATCACTGAAATAGCAGAAAGCGAAGGGCATTAGTTAGATTATTTATACCAGACACAAGGAGATAATTAGCTGTTGATGTGGATGCAGAACATGAGCTAACTTACGTATTCTTTCATACATTTTGCCGTCTTGGTAATCAGCAAGAAGTTGGTCTTGAGCAAGCTGAAGTTCCGAGTGGGTTCGAGGAATATGAGAAGTCGGCAGAGGAATAGGCGCCGCAGCTTCTTTCTGTCGTGTAGCGTTTATGCTCTTCTTCGTCATCATGGGGGGCGTGAACTTGCTGGTTGTTTGTGTTGCGTTCTTAAAACCCAACTTGACTTTTTATGGTGAACTATTCACGAAGGTACATAATACTTGAATCGATGAAGGCTGCATGGCGGATCGTTGGTGCCAAAGATTTGTTGAGAATTGGGTAAAAAATGCCTCAAAACAGCTGGTTTTCCACGTCAGACATTTTGAAAACCCAGTCAGACGTTTTTGAAAACCCAGTCAGCAATACTCCACCCCAAATTCAAAAGTAAAAAATTTTGTGAGAAAAATAATTAGATTAGCAACAGGCACAATAACAAAAGAAAGTATATTATTCGCAGGACTACTAATTCGGCGAGTCAGAACGGAGTACTCGGATCGAGGCAATGTGGCAGCCAACAACTTCAATGTTCCCTTTGAATTGTTTCTCCGAGGGCATGCATCCGCTCCAGGGTTCCAGACCTAACAGGGACAATACGTAGTACCTAATTAATAGATTGATTCAATCTAGCCAAGCGAATGCAATGTTCTCTACAAATTTACTCCGATCCGCGAACAAAAGCATATTCCTAATCCTATCAGCATCTAGAACACTTTCGATCGGTTCTACTTCTTAGTACCGTTTAGATATTGTAGCGAGAAGCATTAAACTTCATTAGCCCACTGCGACTTACAATATTTATTCCTCGCTCTACGTAAACGCAGAAGTTCAAGCGGCTTTCAACGAGTACCATGGTGTGGTGGTGGGCGGGCACGCACGCACCTCAACGCACATGATGTTGTAAACAAAAAATATCGTACTTACTCAACAACCTTCCTCAATCACCACTCAAACCAACAGGGCGGTCTCAGCTTTGATGGAATGTGTCTGATTTGTGATTTGGTCTTTGAGCGAGAGTCTCGTGCTGAAAACGAACCGAAAAGTCCCTCGCTATCAAGTTGTTCCCACGACTGTACTCACACGCATCAAGCGGTAGAAGTTTCTGGTCACCATATAATATAGGAGTATTATGTTGCAGCTGAGAGGACACATTGGAGGTTCTATTAGATCTAGGTGATATTACTTCTCATTAGATGTGGAGCATGAATGAACTAAAAAGAGTTACGTCTCATACTTCTTTTAATTCAATTTTCACAAGTAACTAAATTGATCTCCAACCTTGCTTGTAATGCTTCTATTTATCAATGTCAGATAGGAATTCATCGCCTTTACCAAATACCCATAACATATCTCAGCGTCCTTCTGGTCTCCCTTCTGCAAAGCACTCTTGTAATCACCAATTCTCAAAAACATTTCATTGATATACCAGCGAGCTAGCATAAGTTCATTAGTCGTTCCAGTGTTCTCCGTGGCCAGAAATGAATTTGCCAACAGTCCCAAAGCTCTTAGCTGGTACGCTGGATCATCCGAGTCTGGCACGTCGGAACCAGATGACATGCTTCCAATCTTCACTATTTGATCTTTGCTAGTCTGAACACGCCCATTGAACTTCTTTAATGCATCATATCGTAGCTGACTTGGAACAAATGGCATGGTTTTTGGAAATTCTGTGCTCCCCGCTTCAATCCACTGAGCAGCGGACCCAAATTTGTAGTAATTGTCCTGTGAAAACAGTACGTTGGAGTTATTCGGGGCACGAGAAGGCGACGCCTCACTGTTCCCATATGTCACATAGACAGGCCTGTCGAGGAGTGTGCCACCGGGAGCAAAATCGGCATTAGCGGGCAATGACGATGAAAGTAGGGTTGATAGAGTAGTCCCAATTACACCAATGGAGAGGATAGATCGTCTCGTGAATTCCTCTGATATAGGTTGGAGTTTACGTTTCACAACAACTTCCTGCTGTAAAAAAGACTCATCATCGTCAGATTTTCCCTCGAACCTGCCATCCAATCTATTGGCCCAGTGATATAACTTAGTTGATGAGAAGTCGATAGCAGCGGTTGTGATACGTTGTGAGGACGAACTAGGTACGAATGCAAATGCCGAGTTGGACAGCGAAAACACCGACATGAGACTAGCCACAAAAAAAGCTGCTGCCAACTTTCTCCCTCTTCTAGCTTCGCTTTTCATTGTTGCTTTTTTGTGTTTCAATTTTTATAGTGATTTTTATAGTGGCCCAGGCCCAATGTTGATAGGATTAGGAGAGATGGCAGCCTTGGCTTGGTTCGCTGGTGGCTGGTTGCTGGTTGCTGGCAACTGGTAGCTGGCCTTTACCTCTACTCTCGCTCGGGCGGAGCGGAGGCGGAGGCAAAGCAAGAGCAAAAGAGTGACGTCAGCACGCAGCCGACCTTGTCCCGCCAGATTCACCCCGCCCTCACTCCATCACCCATCCGCCATCCGCATCACCCATATGTACGCATCATGCCGCACGCACCGACGCGCCACACCCGCCAACCATCAAAAGCCCACTTTTACTTTTGCTTTTGTCAGTTTAGCTACTTCTACTTATGCCATCAAAAGTCTTATTATGTCACCCACAGCTCTACGACACGGGCTGCAGGGCAGCTGTAGTATGTTAGACACGATGAATATGAGCATCAGTAGAAGGAGAGCACCGGCTGCTATTTCGAGGGGCCGCAGACACAAACGCACTGGCGGTAAACAGCAAATTCAAATGCTTGTGTTGGTGCTCGTCGGTTCACTGGTTCATCATATTTCTGCATTTGTTCCGGCCCATACATCCATGTCAAGAAACTCCATACACAGCATAGATGACGACAAGAAGCAAAGTCATGCATCAACAACACAACTATGGGCGCGGAATAATAGTAATGCAAAACGAAAAGTACCCAAAATGCCCACACTTCCAGTGTCATCATCTTCTAAGCGCGAAACCGATGAGTTTTACTCCACATCCAAAACAATCTCAGCTCCCATGGTAGTGATGGATGTAGAAAATATTCGTGGTGCAACAAGCTTTCGTATCAGTCATGAAGCTCTGTTATCACGAATTCGTTTGTGGAGAGAGGATCGATTGTCAATGGCATCAACACCATCATCATCAGATGATGTTGATGGCGACTGCAATCTGCTGGAACCATTGGTTTGGGTATGTGATCATGGATTATCGCCTTCTATTCACTATTATTCACTGTTTCCAAATCAGAATGATGAAATTGGGCGTCTTCCACACAACTTTGGAGCCATATTTTCCGGTGGAAGAACGGCAGATGATGTTATTGTTGATTTAGTTCACCTACGATGCGGTGGAACACCTTCGTTTTACAATAATAAGGACGACGATGGTGTAGATTTCGACGATATTGACAATCGGCAGGTTCTTGATGACAACATCGAGATGACGAGAAACACCACAATTGTCATAACCGGCGATGCTCGACTTATCTCTCGTTGCCAACAAGCTCGCAGGCAGGGTAGCTCGCTATCAGACGTTATCTTTGTCGAACCTGCTTCTTTGTTGCAACAATTGGAAAGATATAGAACCAATCCGCAAGACGAGGAAACTCTATTTGGAGAGGCTTTTTCGCAAGCGTCTGCTCATCGCGTTAGAGTACCACCTCCAACAACTACGGATGGGAGCGGTAAAAGTAAAGATGGGAAGACAGCATCCATGACGTCCTTCAAAAGCAGTTCCATCGCTGCACAGCAACACGCAAGGTTTCAAGCGCGCTTTCAAAACCAAGCTACAGCAAAAGAAGATGACGTTGAAAAACCACAAGTGAACACTCAAGAAGTTACCGACAACAATTCAAATGCAGAAGAAGTGGACAATCACGCTGCTTCTATTGCAGCTCAACTAAAAACTGAACAAATACGTCGACAAATGCTCTTATCCGACGCATATTACCTTGCTCGTCCATCGAAAAATAGAGGACGTAAATCTCAAGCTTCCATGGCGGCAATTCATGCAAAGTATAAGGATCGCAACATATCCAAGAAACAGCATAAGAAGTTGTATGCGAAACGATTCAGCAAGAAGAGAAAAGAAGATATGGCAGAGGCAGCTTTGAAGAGAAAGGAGTTAGCAGCGAAGCTGCAACGAAATTTGGAGCGTGCAAGTAAAGATAAATTGGATGAGAACGATGAAGAGAAGACCATTGATCAATCCAGAAGTGTTCAAGGTGGAGCCGAGTTATTGGTGACACTTCTTGGTTGGTTTGAGGAGAGAAGAATCATGATTGACAACAAGAGTATTGGTCCCATAATCAGGAATGCTAATGAGAATGACCCCACATCATTACTAGGATTAAACTCCGGCCAGATCAGTTCAGACGACAAGTTTGATCCCCTAGGGTCTGTTGTTGCCGTTCCTCTACGTGACGGAGATGAAAGCGGCAATAGCGTGGCACCACTACGTATGGTTGTTATCTCTGATACACACGGCTTCGAAGGTGCATTATCAAAGTTTGCGTCAGAAGAAGAGGGGAATCATCACAGCAATGATTTCCTCCTTCCTCGTGCCGACGTCCTTCTTCATTGTGGAGACTTCGCAGCGTCTGGATCTAGGAAGACACAACGTGCTGCTGCTCGTCGTCTTGATGAGTTCCTTGCACGCCAAACACATATCCCTGAAAAGATTGTAGTGCAAGGCAACCATGACCCCGATTCTACCGCGAAGGTATTATTCCCTAGCTCAAAAGCTATTTATGTCAGGTCATCATCAACTATAACGGTGAATGGTGTTCATTTTGCTCTTGAACCCTTTTCAAGAAGGATGGCTTATCGGAATGCAAGGAGACAATCTGCATCAGCATCAAGTGCTGCCTCATCTTTTCCCAAATGTGACATCCTAGTGTCACACGAGCCCCCAAAGCATGTCTTGGATCTAACATACCATGGATTCTCTGCGGGATCATTCTACTTGAAGGATTTAGTAGAACGTGCTGAACACAAACCGCGTCTTTGGCTATGCGGGCACATCCACGAAAGTAGAGGTATTGTCACGAAACAGTTCCAAACTAATGAAGAAGATGAATCTGAATCAACCATAGTGATAAATGCATCAAATGCAAACAGTGGAAGAGCCAACCGTATTGTTTCTGGGGCAGTAGTTGTTGAGGTTGAGCGTCTCTCGTCCAAAATAGATGGTCATATATCTGCAGAAAGTACGTTACAAAGTAGAAAGAGTAACGACTTCGATGACTATCTTGTCAGTCCTCCTACCAATGGTGATTTGAACGCCGCTGGGATGGATGGAATGGAAGTAAACGACTACGTTTCTCGACCGGGTGTTCGACGACGAAAAGGAATACCACTATCAGCAAGACAAAAAATGAAGCAGATTCGATCTACACTAGTGCAGCCGCAAAAAGAAAGTGCGTAAATTATAGAGAAGAGTCAGCAAGGAACCAAAGTCAAAACGTAACTACATTATTCAGATTAGAGTCAAATCACAATGTGTATAATTGCTTGCACTCTAGTCTAGAGTGTGTGCAGCTATTAACTAACTAAACCCCACACTTACAGATCAAAATGGCCAACGCCTTTAAGCAATAGCCCTAAAAAAGGGAATGATAAAACTACACGAGCTCATCAGCACTGCTCAGTAGGATTGCGCTCGTATTCTTGATGCTACGATGAGACAGCTGATTTGAGAGGTCCAGTGTGGGCTGGCCAGCAGCAACTCCTAAAACTCTTTTGTATCTAGCGTCGCCAATATGCGCATGAGCCGCTTCTAGTGGCTCATAATCAGTGGCGGTACTATACATGCTCATTAGCACTGCTCAGTAGGATTGCGCTTGTATTCTTGATGCTACGATGTGACAGCTGATTTAAGAGGTCCAGTGTGGGCTGGCCAGCAGCAACTCATAAAACGCTTTTGTATCTAGCGACGTCAACATGCGCATGAGCCGCTTCTAGTGGCCCATTATACTCTTTGGCGATACTATACAAGCTCATTAGCACTGCTCAGTAGGATTGCGCTTGTATTCTTGATGCTACGATGTGACAGCTGATTTAAGAGGTCCAGTGTGGGCTGGTTAACTTTGTATTTATTTATTGGGCTGGCCAGCAGCACCTCAGTATGCCGTCTCGTATCTAGCGTCGCCAATATGCGCATGAGCCGCTTCTAGTGGCCCATTATACTCTGTGGCGATACTATACAAGCTCATTAGCACTGCTCAGTAGGATTGCGCTTGTATTCTTGATGCTACGATGTGACAGCTGATTTAAGAGGTCCAGTGTGGGCTGGCCAGCAGCACCTCAGTATGCCGTCTCGTATCTAGCGTCGCCAATATGCGCATGAGCCGCTTCTAGTGGCCCATTATACTCTGTGGCAATACTATACATGCTCATTAGCACTGCTCAGTAGGATTGCGCTTGTATTCTTGATGCTACGATGTGACAGCTGATTTGAGAGGTCCAGTGTGGGCTGGCCAGCAGCACCTCAGTAATGCCGTCTTCGTATCTAGCGACGTCAATATGCGCATGAGCCGCTTCTAGTGTCCCATTATACTCTTTGGCGATACTTATACAAGCTCATTAGCACTGCTCAGTAGGATTGCGCTTGTATTCTTGATGCTACGATGTGACAGCTGATTTGAGAGGTCCAGTGTGGGCTGGCCAGCAGCACCTCATAAAACTCTTTTGTATCTAGCGACGTCAATATGCGCATGAGCCGCTTCTAGTGGCCCATTATACTCTGTGGCGATACTATACAAGCTCATTAGCACTGCTCATGTAGGATTGCGCTTGTATTCTTGATGCTACGATGTGACAGCTGATTTGAGAGGTCCAGTGTGGGCTGGCCAGCAGCACCTCATAAAACTCTTTTGTATCTAGCGACGTCAATATGCGCATGAGCCGCTTCTAGTGGCCCACTTATACATCTGTGGCGATACTATACAAGCTCATTAGCACTGCTCAGTAGGATTGCGCTTGTATTCTTGATGCTACGATGTGACAGCTGATTTGAGAGGTCCAGTGTGGGCTGGCCAGCAGCAACTCAGTAAACTCTTTTGTATCTAGCGTCGCCAATATGCGCATGAGCCGCTTCTAGTGGCCCATTATACTCTGTGGCGATACTATACAATGCTCATTAGCACTGCTCAGTAGGATTGCGCTTGTATTCTTGATGCTACGATGTGACAGCTGATTTGAGAGGTCCAGTGTGGGCTGGCCAGCAGCACCTCAGTAATGCCGTCTCGTATCTAGCGTCGCCAATATGCGCATGAGCCGCTTCTAGTGGCCCATTATACTCTGTGGCGATACTATACAAGCTCATTAGCACTGCTCAGTAGGATTGCGCTTGTATTCTTGATGCTACGATGTGACAGCTGATTTGAGAGGTCCAGTGTGGGCTGGCCAGCAGCACCTCAGTATGCCGTCTCGTATCTAGCGTCGCCAATATGCGCATGAGCCGCTTCTAGTGGCCCATTATACTCTGTGGCGATACTATACAAGCTCATTAGCACTGCTCAGTAGGATTGCGCTTGTATTCTTGATGCTACGATGTGACAGCTGATTTGAGAGGTCCAGTGTGGGCTGGCCAGCAGCACCTCATGAAACTCTTTTGTATCTAGCGACGTCCAATATGCGCATGAGCCGCTTCTAGTGGCCCATTATACTCTGTGGCGATACTATACAAGCTCATTAGCACTGCTCAGTAGGATTGCGCTTGTATTCTTGATGCTACGATGTGACAGCTGATTTGAGAGGTCCAGTGTGGGCTGGCCAGCAGCACCTCATAAACTCTTTTGTATCTAGCGACGTCAATATGCGCATGAGCCGCTTCTAGTGGCCCATTATACATTTTGGCGATACTATACATGCTCATTAGCACTGCTCAGTAGGATTGCGCTTGTATTCTTGATGCTACGATGTGACAGCTGATTTGAGAGGTCCAGTGTGGGCTGGCCAGCAGCACCTCAGTAATGCCGTCTCGTATCTAGCGTCGCCAATATGCGCATGAGCCGCTTCTAGTGGCCCATTATACATTTGGCGATATTATACAAGCTCATTAGCACTGCTCAGTAGGATTGCGCTTGTATTCTTGATGCTACGATGTGACAGCTGATTTAAGAGGTCCAGTGTGGGCTGGCCAGCAGCACCTCATATAACGCTTTTGTATCTAGCGACGTCAATATGCGCATGAGCCGCTTCTAGTGGCCCATTATACTCTGTGGCGATACTATACAAGCTCATTAGCACTGCTCATGTAGGATTGCGCTTGTATTCTTGATGCTACGATGTGACAGCTGATTTGAGAGGTCCAGTGTGGGCTGGCCAGCAGCACCTCAGTATGCCGTCTCGTATCTAGCGTCGCCAATATGCGCATGAGCCGCTTCTAGTGGCCCATTATACTCTGTGGCGATACTATACAAGCTCATTAGCACTGCTCAGTAGGATTGCGCTTGTATTCTTGATGCTACGATGTGACAGCTGATTTGAGAGGTCCAGTGTGGGCTGGCCAGCAGCACCTCATGAAACTCTTTGTATCTAGCGACGTCAATATGCGCATGAGCCGCTTCTAGTGGCCCATTATACTCTGTGGCGATACTATACAAGCTCATTAGCACTGCTCAGTAGGATTGCGCTTGTATTCTTGATGCTACGATGTGACAGCTGATTTGAGAGGTCCAGTGTGGGCTGGCCAGCAGCACCTCAGTATGCCGTCTCGTATCTAGCGTCGCCAATATGCGCATGAGCCGCTTCTAGTGGCCCATTATACATCTTTGGCGATACTTATACAAGCTCATTAGCACTGCTCAGTAGGATTGCGCTTGTATTCTTGATGCTACGATGTGACAGCTGATTTGAGAGGTCCAGTGTGGGCTGGCCAGCAGCACCTCATAAAACTCTTTTGTATCTAGCGACGTCAATATGCGCATGAGCCGCTTCTAGTGGCCCATTATACTCTGTGGCGATACTATACAAGCTCATTAGCACTGCTCAGTAGGATTGCGCTTGTATTCTTGATGCTACGATGTGACAGCTGATTTGAGAGGTCCAGTGTGGGCTGGCCAGCAGCACCTCATAAAACTCTTTTGTATCTAGCGACGTCAATATGCGCATGAGCCGCTTCTAGTGGCCCATTATACTCTGTGGCGATACTATACAAGCTCATTAGCACTGCTCAGTAGGATTGCGCTTGTATTCTTGATGCTACGATGTGACAGCTGATTTAAGAGGTCCAGTGTGGGCTGGCCAGCAGCACCTCATAAAACTCTTTTGTATCTAGCGACGTCAACATGCGCATGAGCCGCTTCTAGTGGCCCATTATACTCTTTGGCGATACTATACAAGCTCATTAGCACTGCTCAGTAGGATTGCGCTTGTATTCTTGATGCTACGATGTGACAGCTGATTTGAGAGGTCCAGTGTGGGCTGGCCAGCAGCACCTCATGAAACTCTTTTGTATCTAGCGACGTCAATATGCGCATGAGCCGCTTCTAGTGGCCCATTATACTCTGTGGCGATACTATACAAGCTCATTAGCACTGCTCAGTAGGATTGCGCTTGTATTCTTGATGCTACGATGTGACAGCTGATTTGAGAGGTCCAGTGTGGGCTGGCCAGCAGCACCTCATAAAACTCTTTTGTATCTAGCGACGTCAATATGCGCATGAGCCGCTTCTAGTGGCCCATTATACATTTTGGCGATACTATACATGCTCATTAGCACTGCTCAGTAGGATTGCGCTTGTATTCTTGATGCTACGATGTGACAGCTGATTTGAGAGGTCCAGTGTGGGCTGGCCAGCAGCACCTCAGTATGCCGTCTCGTATCTAGCGTCGCCAATATGCGCATGAGCCGCTTCTAGTGGCCCATTATACATTTTGGCGATATTATACAAGCTCATTAGCACTGCTCAGTAGGATTGCGCTTGTATTCTTGATGCTACGATGTGACAGCTGATTTAAGAGGTCCAGTGTGGGCTGGCCAGCAGCACCTCATATAACGCTTTTGTATCTAGCGACGTCAATATGCGCATGAGCCGCTTCTAGTGGCCCATTATACTCTGTGGCGATACTATACAAGCTCATTAGCACTGCTCTGTAGGATTGCGCTTGTATTCTTGATGCTACGATGTGACAGCTGATTTGAGAGGTCCAGTGTGGGCTGGCCAGCAGCACCTCAGTATGCCGTCTCGTATCTAGCGTCGCCAATATGCGCATGAGCCGCTTCTAGTGGCCCATTATACTCTGTGGCGATACTATACAAGCTCATTAGCACTGCTCAGTAGGATTGCGCTTGTATTCTTGATGCTACGATGTGACAGCTGATTTGAGAGGTCCAGTGTGGGCTGGCCAGCAGCACCTCATGAAACTCTTTTGTATCTAGCGACGTCAATATGCGCATGAGCCGCTTCTAGTGGCCCATTATACTCTGTGGCGATACTATACAAGCTCATTAGCACTGCTCAGTAGGATTGCGCTTGTATTCTTGATGCTACGATGTGACAGCTGATTTGAGAGGTCCAGTGTGGGCTGGCCAGCAGCACCTCAGTATGCCGTCTCGTATCTAGCGTCGCCAATATGCGCATGAGCCGCTTCTAGTGGCCCATTATGAGCCGCTTCTAGTGGCCCATTATACTCTGTGGCGATACTATACAAGCTCATTAGCACTGCTCAGTAGGATTGCGCTTGTATTCTTGATGCTACGATGTGACAGCTGATTTGAGAGGTCCAGTGTGGGCTGGCCAGTACCACCTCAGTATGCCGTCTCGTATCTAGCGTCGCCAATATGCGCATGAGCCGCTTCTAGTGGCCCATTATACTCTTTGGCGATACTATACGTATTCTTGATGATGCTACGATGTGACAGCTGATTTGAGAGGTCCAGTGTGGGCTGGCCAGCAGCACCTCATAAAACTCTTTTGTATCTAGCGACGTCAATATGCGCATGAGCCGCTTCTAGTGGCTCACTATACATTTTGGCGATACTATACATGCTCATTAGCACTGCTCAGTAGGATTGCGCTCGTATTCTTGATGCTACGATGTGACAGCTGATTTAAGAGGTCCAGTGTGGGCTGGCCAGCAGCACCTCATAAAACTCTTTTGTATCTAGCGACGTCAACATGCGCATGAGCCGCTTCTAGTGGCCCATTATACTCTTTGGCGATACTATACAAGCTCATTAGCACTGCTCAGTAGGATTGCGCTTGTATTCTTGATGCTACGATGTGACAGCTGATTTGAGAGGTCCAGTGTGGGCTGGCCAGCAGCACCTCATGAAACTCTTTTGTATCTAGCGACGTCAATATGCTCATAAGCCGCTTCTAGTGTCCCATTGTACTCTTTGGCGATACTATACAAGCTCATTAGCACTGCTCAGTAGGATTGCGCTTGTATTCTTGATGCTACGATGTGACAGCTGATTTGAGAGGTCCAGTGTGGGCTGGCCAGCAGCACCTCATAAAACTCTTTTGTATCTAGCGATGTCAATATGCGCATGAGCCTAATGTTACATTTGAGTTGCTGAATATGCTTTTCTTGTTACATCATTTTTCGTTGACTACATTGGGAGTTTTGATATGTGTTGGGTGGCCGATAATTCCATATCCTTGCTGAGAAATGCATGTGAGAGTCACTAGATTTTGCTAGACAATTTGGCAAGCCGTCAGCTACCAAAGCTTGTACCAATATAGAGAGAGATCACTTTCAAATGCATATATCTCGACGAAAATATACGCTCCTAGTAAATTTACTAACATAATAGTCACCGAAAGGATAGTAAGTCGGGAAAAGAATCTTCCCTGAAAGCTCTAGAGCATTTCACTAACAAAAAATTGCGGGAAAGGCTCCGGGTGCAAAAAATAAAAAATCGATTATCGACCTACCTGCTTGCCTATCATAGTATGGTGATGTTGTTGTGGCTTCGTAATAGCAGCGCGGCGTGCAACATCACACCACAGATCAGACGGTAGAGTATTGCAATATAATATTGTTAGGATGATACGTCTGCCTCTACGAGTGCACTCCTCCTCAACAGCAGCGCACCTAATTCGCAGCTGCAGCAGCTGCCCATCACTTTTTCATCATCAATCATTCTCAACACACACTGCCGCTGCCGCTGCCACTGCCACTGCCGAGAAGAAGGAATCAAAGTCCCCGCATTCCAAGTTGTTGCGGGTATGTTCTAGCCGCAATGTTAATCCTCACTTTGCAGCCATCGAAGGTGAAAGTGAGTGATTTATTTGAATTAGTGCATAGGTATGAATGTTTTTCTATCTTATGTACACTTCATAATGCACAACTTCCTGTACTCACAACATCGTCATTATACATCATAATCATCACTGCAGTGCTCCGCTTAAATTGGGATAAATCGATGAAAATGCTCGTGGCTGATTGGGCAAAG
Organism: Skeletonema tropicum; assembly: GCA_037178625.1. NCBI lineage: Eukaryota > Bacillariophyta > Thalassiosirophyceae > Thalassiosirales > Thalassiosiraceae > Skeletonema > Skeletonema tropicum. The sequence goes on from CM074130.1 coordinate 2,050,550, forward strand.
AACAAAAGATTTGATGAATTTGTTGAACTGGAAATGAATGTCAAAAGTTATGTTGAAAAGAATCTTCCCTTCATAACACTCGACAGAGAAGACAATAATCATACCAAAAGTAGCGTATTGATGGAACATTATCCGTACGAGAGTATCATCTCGAGCTGTGTCCGATTCGCCATATCCACCCCTGACAAAGGCAGCGAAGACACTACTAGTGACAAATTTGATAAGAACGAAGCAAAGATAGCAATTTTTGATCTTCTGAAGAGAATGGAGGCATTGACAACAGCCGGAAAGTTGCTCGAAGCCCTAACCTCAACCCTAGAAACAGAACAAACAGACGATGGAGATGAAACTGCTGATACGCTCAATTTATATCACAAATCATGTACAAATTGCTACCGACTGGTAGTTTCAGGATGGTTTCTTCTATTTAGGCAGCAAAGAATCCTGCATGATAAGATCATTGCAGAGTTGAATGCTAGTGATATCTTAAGCACCACGTCCAGATTGAAGATACTTCCAGATGGCGAGGCTTATGCATGGGCAAATACTTGGATTTCGTTCAACTCTAGAAGTGGAAGAGGTGGTATTCTACCGTCCGACGAACCTATATTTCGTGCAATTTCGAAAGTATTGCTGACGAATCGGCAAGATGTGGCGTCGGAATTTGACGAAAAGCTGAAGCAATTATTTCCAGAAGACAATAACAAGACAAACTAATAGCATTGTCTCTTTAGCTAAATGACAATTACTAAAAACTCTCTCCAGTAAGCATTGCCACAACCATGTCATAAAAAGTCTCATCTACAGATCGACATGTAATGCCCAACTCATCTCTCAATAATTCAGCGCATTCCACTTCTTGATCTCCAATTTTGATTGCTCCCCCATCAAACTCTGTATCGCAGCTAATTTTTGACGTGTCAATATGCGAGCTGCCGCTCTGTTCTACAGCTCTTTTGAGAGCATCTGCAGTCAATTGTGAACTCAGCCGTGCCTCGGTTGACAAAATGTATCTTCTCGGATCATTATTATCACCTACGTCCATTTGACCAGCGGCAATATGAGCTAAAGCAACATCTCTAACATCTACACACAATCGAGATTGTACCTGTGATGCTCCATCGAGCGAGAGCCACTGCTTGATGAGTGAAATTGAATATGAAGTGCTGCCGCTGCTATTTTCACCAGCGTCTTCCGAAGTTTGTGATTGAAGTTGTGTCGGTAGTGGAGGAGGAGGCCCAAACACAAAAGAGGGACAAAGTGCGATGAACTCAAGTTGATTTGGACATTTTGCCACCATCTCCAATGCTCTTCTTTCAGACTCTGCCTTTGAGTATTGATAGCATGATCCCCAATTGTTAGGATCTAAAGTCGAGAGGGTATTCCAGTCCTTATTTGTATAGTATTTGTTGTTTAGCGGTGTTTGATTAGTAGCTCTGACTGCAGCCATTGATGATGTCAAGACTAGGCGAGCTGGTACTGCTGAAGAAGAATGTTTCTTGCCTCTCACGAATAAAGTCTTGCATTGCTTCAACAACAATCTCTGCAGACTTTACATTGTCGTTTGCAGTTTGAACTGGGTCTTCGGTTGGGCCAAATACACTTGCAGTATGATACACACATATTTTGGATGATGGGGATGAAGTTGAAGCAGCATTGCAATGCACTTTTCAACGTGCCACCATCATCAAGCATATCATATGGCAATACCTTGACTGAACATTGCTCTGACCCTTTCAGATCTGACAGATGCGCATCCCAATAAGACTTCTCGCACTCAACTTTGCTATCTCGAACCTAGACAAATGATTACATCTTCACTTTGTCGCTGTTGTATGAGTGAATGGACTATGTGTCTACCTACAAAGCCGTTTGCTCCAGTCACAATGGAAGACGATGGTATTGCCAACCCAGAGCAGCAGAATGATATGGCAAGTAAAATCAAAGAGATACTGAGTACTTGAGGTGACATCATTATCTCGCTGTTGTTTGGGTGTTGCCAACGTGATCTTAGTGACTGCCTACGATACAATTTGTGGCCATGAACAACGCATCTCGTCTCCTCGTTGATTGTTGAAGCAAGGAGAAGGAGAGGGGTGCGTATTTAGCGCCAATTGATCATACTAATTCCGTTGTACGTAATCGCATTCCGAATGCTACTATTGAAGAATTTTTTCCTCCCCTTCTTTGAACAACTTACACCCGCACCCTGGTGGAATAGTAAGCGAAGCACGAAGCCGTCTCGAAACCTATGCCCATCGAAGTAACAGAATTTGCCCTGATGCCCGCCATCATCCGGCTTGAGCAACGTGATTGCCGGCTGTTCGCTATTGACTTGCGCGGCAAAGGGAAGAGAAGAATTGATGATGATGATGATGATGCCCTGACAGCAGCAGCACCGAACCCTCTGATTGAAAAGTTCGCTCTTGCACTCAAATGCTATGATCGGCATCAGCTGAAATCGCTGGCGCTGCACAACCATTTCCTTGACCCAATCGATCTTCCCTTAATGTTTGATGCGCTCAAGTTTATCCCTGCTCTGGACTCGCTTGTGCTGTTCCATCACGATTTGAGTGATGATGGGATACAATTGCTGATGCAGGCGCTTCTTGGGAGCAAAGAAACTGCTCCATTGAGGGAATTGTATCTCTCTCACTGTGGCATAACGTGTAAGGGGGCAGAAGCAATTGCTGATGCGTTACTCCAATCGTCAAGTACTGGTGACAAATTGAGTTGTCTGCAAGTCCTGAGCTTGGGATCCAATCTGATCAAAGCTGAAGGTACTCTCTGTCTCGCTAGGGCATTCGCGAAGTACCCATCATTGCATCGTCTAGTCTTGCATGGTAATAAGGGCATTCCTGATGAAATGAAGGATGAAGAATCGAAGAAGCACATTTTTTATCAGGCTATATCTCCTACAGGGTGGCAAAGAAAGACACCCAGAATTGAGCAAAAAGCAACATCGAAAACAAACACCAATCCTTCAACAGTCGCCATGGCTGTACTCTCTCCTCTCATCTTACCACACGTTCAACGAAGATGGGAAAAGGATCGAGTTTTGATTCGACCTTATGAAGAATTACGTCGCCAACTCAAGCATGTTATCTATAAAAAAGACTCCACCTTTGTGGACTCTGAGTCGCAACTGAAGCTAATGCCGGATGTTCTAGCTTATATGGCTCGTGAAGGATTGTGTCACAAGCAGACAAGCTTGAATTCTCACTTTGACTATCTCAAAGGTGGGGCAAAAATGTGTCATTCAGAAGGATGCGACATTATTTGCCCAGCTTGTGCGTGCACCGGATTAAACGACGTTTACGACCTGCTTCATCGAATGCCGCATCTTCTATGCTTGCTTCGTAATACAGTGCAATCTTGATCAGTCTACGTAGTTGTTTGCATCAAAGTCGTGAATACATAAAGATGTAAAATAGATCAATATACAAAAAAACGGAAAGATTCTATTATTTAGTTGACTACTCACAGAAACAAACATGTCTAACCACACGACACATCAAACTTTCAGCGCACGTATCATGACAGAAACATCTTGGACTTCGATATCTGACTTGCGAAATTGCTCAAACGCACGCTGAACTGATCTTGGGTGAACAAACCGAACAAACCCAAATCCTTTATTACTCGAGGCGATAGCTGCCGACTCGATATCTCCAAATGGCTCAAATGCCTTAATCAAGTATTGCCGACCTTGAGTGGTATCCTTCGTTTTCAAAAGACCAGTAACGAGAAGGACATTGTTAGGTAAATCATTTTCGAGTTGTAGCCCCAACATGGCTGCACAACTGTGGATTATTGAAGTTCCGTCCGATGGATTCAATCCTTGTCGGACAGTGTAGACCATTTTATTCAGAATTTGCTGGAAGAAAGCATTCCTGTGCATGTGAGTGAGAAAGAGAGAGCAGCAAAAGTTTGTTATACAAGAGATACACTTGTTCTGAATGGTATTGTGCACAAGTGAGGGAACCTACCTTTCTTCCAATGATGACTTCTCATTCTTCCTCAACCAATCGTAAGTTTCACAAAGTGCATTGGCCTCTATGTATTCCGGATCATCCATTCCCACTCTACCTCGCCTGCCATTACCCCATTGATTTTTGTCCATGTTATCTTCATTTTCCATCAAAGCCCGAGTCATCGCCAATGATGCATCACCTGTAATGGGATCCATGTTCTGATTCTTGTGCATGTCAAATTCCTCTTGTAGTGATTTCAATCCATTGTCTTCATGATTATGATCCGAATCAGAGCTAAACGATCTTGACCCCCCTCCACTCACCATGGATGGGTTAGACAGGATGGTCCTGTCTTCTTTAGAAAAGATGGAATCAGTATTTCTGTCTCCCATTACTATCACAGAATTATTACCTTTTCCATCAGGGGAATCTGCACTAATTACTTCGATAGACTCGTTGTTCTCTCCACCATCTTGAGCAATTCGGCGTTTACGTTCTTCCCTGATCCTAGCATTCCTTCGCCTCATATACCAAATCATTAAAACAACAATCAGCGTTGCCCCACTAAGTCCTGCTGCTAAACCAATGATGAAACTCTCCCTCTGCTGATCGGTGGGATTTCCATCAGAAGGTGGTTTCGTTTGACTAGGCGGGGTAATTGGTAGCGTTGGAGACAATGATGGTAATTGAGTCGGATTCACCACCGATGGACTCAATGTAGTCGCTTTCGTGGTGGGCGTCATTGTTGGTTTTGAGCTCTCACTATTACTAAATAAAATCACTGTGCCGGCTTCTGCCACGGGCAAAAACTTATTTTGCATATCCAAGGTGACAGCCTGCAAATTACCTATTGATGTAAGTTTTGAAGAAGTCTGGGTAATCCGAAACATCAATGCCATACCGACTTGCGTAGGTCATGGTAAATCTCAATACGAGATCAAGATTGTCATCAGTTTGCAACTGACGGTCTTCTTCTTGTTGTTCACTATGTTGAATGTAATTCTCTTTACTGCCCAGTCTACGTATCGGCTCTTTATCACCAGCATTATTAAAGTGAGATCTTTTCCTCCTCCCCGCTAACTCTTGCCCAGTAATACTACATCCAGTCACGACAAAAGGAACACTAACCATTTCACCAAAATTGACTGTATAAGTCGGCATCACGGCCTTTTCAAAAATGTCTTTTTCAACATCATCAAAAATTTTCCCATTAGTGACTTCTAGTATTTGCATAAATCGCCCTGATTTCGTGATTGTTGAGTTCCAAGATGGTGCTGCCGATGGTGCAACCAGAGGTGAAGCTGTGGGCAGTGGAACGGGTGCACTTGTCGGTGTGCCTGATGTGGGTACACTTGAAGGCTCTGACGATATGGACGGCTTTGATGTAGGCTCTGATGAGATTGTCGGCAATGACGACGGTTTTGACGAAGGAGATGACGTCGGACTGGTTGACGTTGTGGGCGTTAAACTTGGTCTCCACGATGTTGTTGGAAATGAACTGGGTGAGCGAGATATCGAGGGTGATGGACTCGGTGCCATGGATGGACTGAGTGTTGGAGACGTCGTAGGAGAGACTATTGGTGATCCCGTAGGTGACATTGTTGGTGAAACTATTGGCGATCCCGTAGGTGTCATTGTTGGAGAAATTATTGGTGATATGGTTGGTGATGTTGATGATGCATTGCTTGGTCGCGTAGAAGGAGTAGCCGTGATTTGAATGCTCGGTTGCGCTGAAGGATTAGTTGTAATTTGAATGCTCGGCTGCGCTGTAGGAGTGGTTGTATTTTGAATGCTCGGCTGCGTCGTTATAGTAGCATTTTCATTTTGAGCCACAGCCACCGGCAACCAAATGAAAGACAGCAGAATTGTAAACGCAACCATTTTTGAGAACATTTGGTCAATCAGAGGCATCAATTAAATTTAGTCAATTCCCGTCAAATTTGTGCATAAGATATGAGTGCAAATTTAAATCGAATCGCTTGAAAGCCCTAGTATCAATTTAGCATCAAAGGTGCCTCCTATCGAGCCTGCTGCGCCGTCAACAGTCTCACCACCCTCAAAAGTGGCGAACAAGTGCATTCGTAGCAAAGGCTCTGCTGCTAGCCCCGCGTCGCTGTCCTTTCTCATCGCGTGCAGAAAAATGACAGTGAGGATGGGGGGCTTACTGTAGGAGTACTTATGCGACATTCCAATGGTACAAAATACACGTAGAGTCTGCTCACTGTAGGAACTTAAGCTGTACCTGTAGGAATTAAAAAACCGAAGTAAAGGGACGGAGCGCCTTCCCGCCAATTTTTTATTAGTGAAGTGCTCTAGCTTTGGGCCATGGTGGCCAAAATTAAGTTTCAGGGAAGTGGTTTACATGCCAGTCCTGAGATACTATATATCCTTTAGGTGACTATTATCTGAATATGGTGTGCTGGGTAGGTTATGAAAGCGTACATATTTTCGTCGAGATATGCATCCTGTACATAGTATATAGCTTTTTTATAGCTCTAGTTGTAATGCTGCTGTGATGGCTGATGGCCGGCCTTTTATTTTTCTACGTGGATTTTGTACCAGTACATGTCAGCTGCTTTTTCTGTTTGCCTTTTTGCCCACTATTTCGCCCACAGTACAGCTATTTACCCGTAGTTTACATCTTATTATCCGGACCTCCCTACTTCCTCTCTCTAGAGAGGAGTACTTACCTACTCCTACTTCTCAAACTGGCTTGCCGGGATAGCGGGCGAGGGGCGTGCCCACAAGAGGGACTAGTTTGAGGTTAGGCTTCACGGGAGATTTTGGGTGGTTTTTGGCCGATATATGAGCATTTTGCCTTATTTCAGCTCATTTACACCTGATTTTCCACAGTTGTTGTTGGCCCCTCGTGGTATGTGCCCTGCATCGTGGGGACTGCCCGCAAGAGGGTAGAAAAGCGCCCGCTATCCCACGCCTACTACAATCAAGGCTCAAATTTCAAATTTCAAAACATACGAAGCTGTGCCCTTCTTTCAAAAGTAGTACCTCTAGTAGCCTTTATCAATTACTAGTAGTACCCATGATGATGGACCCCGCCGTCCTAGCTCTCGCCACGCTCGGCTTGGTAGATTCAATATCATTCATGATCGTCGCTCCATCATTGGCTTTTTATGTGGAGAAACTTGGAGGAACACAAGATGCATACGGATTCATATTGGCGGTGTACTCTTTTGCTTCATTTTGTGGCAAGCCGATATTAGGTAGATGGAGTGATGCTCATGGTTTCCTTGTGCCGTACATGGTATCAATTTCATTGTCGAATTTAGGAGGTCTTCTTTATGCACTGGCACCGGCATTTACATATTCACGACTAACATTTGTAGCACTTGGCAGAATATTAGGAGGTTTAGGAAGGGCCAATTCAGCATTGGGGTTCGCCTATGTAGCACGTGCTTTACCAGCATCCAAAAGGACATCTGTCACTGCTGCACTAGGTGGGGTCCAAATGATTGGAATGGCGATTGCACCACTCTTCAGTGCATTGCTTGCAGATGTGAATTTTGATCTATTTGGAATTCATTTTGACAATTTGAATAGTGTTGGTCTGTTGCTGTTCGTTATCAATTTCTTATCACAAGTCTTGGTGTATTTTCTCTTGCCAGATCTTGCACCCAACAATTCAGACGAAGAATTTGATCAAGATAACAAAGAGTCAGAGTGGTCGAAAATGCTTCGATTTATAGTGACAATACCACATATCGGCATTCCATTTTTGACAATATTCACTTTCAATTTTAATTGGCAATTCATTGAAACTGCATTGGCTCCTGCATCTGCTGATGCACTTGGTTGGGTGAGATTATTTTTCATGATTTGCCTATTCTATCTTTCTGTTGGGGAATCATTACTCATTGTTTGAGCATTTCTTTTTACTCAACCTAAATCATCAGAGTCCAGTTCAAGTGTCTTACGTTCTGGGTGCGATGGCTATTCTTGTATTTCTTGGTATGACATCTGTTCATAAGTTTTCTCAAATGGGAGTGACTGACTTCACCCTATTATGCTACGGCCTTTCGGCAAATGCACTTGGATACCTACTTCTCTATATTTCTTGGCAACGAGATGCCTCAGTTGCTGCTTTCGTCATTCCGGTTTTCATTTCTGCTGGGTCTTTCGCTTTCTTAGGCGCTCCAAATAGAAGCTTATTTTCGAAATCTGTCGACGCAACACCTGAACTTAGCGGGCTGGAAGGTACAATGCAGGCATTACTATCCATGGCATCCTCAGTTGGTGGGTTTACCGCGCCGAGTATGGTTGCTCATTACTGCTTGCGAACGCCTGCGATGGTGGATGCTAGTAGCGACGCCCGGGAGTTTACTCCAGTTGCCTTGCTCTCTCCCGCTTTGGGTTTTGTCATTTTTGTCGCCAACATGGTTGTAGGTGAGCCCGAAGAGAAAATAGCAGAGATGACAGACTCTGACGAAAGTATATGTCACAAGGGCGAAGATATGAACGGTACAGAAGTAATGAGTGAAACGACCCCTCTGAATGGGGATAGACGGAAAAGCGACGGGGATAGCCCTCACAAATCGACTGGCAAAATTTACCAATCGAGACGGCGTAGCCTTTTGGAGACTTCATTTATTCGTGGCTCTTGCAACATAGGCCCAAGTAGTGATGTCGACATTTTCACAGTAGATCCATAGATAATAACACTTAATTCATTATTACAAGTCGCTTCTTATACTGTTTTTTACTTCTATCGTTGATGTAGCTTACAGATCATCACGGACACGCCTTGGACCTCGATTTCAGCAGTGCGGAAGCGCTCCAATGCTAGATCTACAGATCCTGACTGTACAAAACGCACAAAACCGAAACCTCTATCTAAAGCGACTGCTGCACCATCTATTGCTCCAAATTCCTTCAATGCATCGACTAAGTAGGCTCGACCGTGAGATGCATCGTTTGTCTTCCTCATCCCGGACACAAGGAGCACATCATTAGGGAAATCTTTCAACAGCTTCAAGCCTAAAATGGTAGCACAACAAAAGATAATCCTAGCTGCATCAAGAGGATGGAGAATACCAATTCGAACCATCAAGACCATTTTGTTCAGTATTTCCTCGAAGAATTCGTTCGAATCACCTGTAGATTGATGCTTTTTCAGCCAATCATATGTCTCAAACAAGAAATTCGCTTCTATTTCGCTTGGATTTGAGGCTCCATCCAAGATATCCTCAGCTGTTGAGTCACTTTCACCAACCAGTACTTGTGTCATCGCAAGGCTCATCATACCTTCAGTATCAGCTAGCTGTGAAGTCACAGCCTCTCTCAGCTCCTCCAGTGAGGTGTCTATGTAACTGTCAAAAATGTCTGCGTCATTGCTTTGACTGAATTCACCAAGCATATCACTAGAAGTATCAGAACCATCTAAGTCTGTCATCAACATTGGAACGACAACATTGCCTTGCTCGGGCATATCTCCAGTTGTATAATGGTCAACTTGGATTGGATCAGTCTGTGCTGCCTCTATATCTACTGTCTCAATGTCTATTACGTGGGATTCTTCATCTGCACAACTTTCGGGAGATTCTTTGTCTGGTTTGTCTGGAGGAACTTCTTGTACCTCGTCATCGATGACAATTGCAGTAGACAGTGCTTCTTCATTAGAGGTTTGCTCATTTTTCTTATGGTGCATCCATGTGAACATAAGAGCAACACAAACGACTGTTGAAACAAAAATCCCTACACCAAGACCAACTCCTAGACCTGACTTATCGGCAAGAGTTTTTGCAGACAAATCATCAATCGGTTGTAACGGTGAGGGAGCAAGCGTATCGGTAGTTTGTTGTGTGACTTCAGACTCGCCACTCATTCCAGCATTGGAGGAAAGTTCGGCAGTTGGTGATGCATTATCTGTGCCTTGGTTCTCATTTACATTTTCGTTATATACACTTTCTCCATCTCCAGCTGCAAGGGATGCGACAGAGCCTTTTGTCGGTGACCCCGTTATCATCCGTATAGGAGAAATAGTTGGACTCAACGACGCTACAGGACTGAGAGTTGGCACCTCCGTCGGATTTATTTCATTTTCATCAAGCATTACAAGTTCTATTGCAACCAATCCAGGGGGGAAATTTCGTAGAGCCAATTCCTTCGTGAGAACAGTCATATTTTGACTGGCGTAAAACTGATCTGGATACTCTACTACGTTCTGAAAGAGCATATATCTGGTTGTATAAGTCATGGAATAACTTATCGATAGAATACTGGTCGTTTGATTGAAATCTTGGTCTACTTTGCAATTTGTGACAATATGATTTGTAACTCCATATTCGAGCTTGTCAGTAAACGATTCCATGAACCTTTGAAAAATGGACAACTCAACAGGTTCAAATTCCTTTTCTGCCTGAAATATTTGATCATAATAGCCTTTAGCGGTGATAGTTATGTTGAGTGAGGGCATGGAACTTGGCATCGAAGATGGTTTCGAAGACGGTTCGGGTGATATCGTAGGACTAAATGACAAGGTAGGTTGCAATGACGGAATTGCCGACGGCGAAGCAGATCGGGAAGCCGTCGGTATCGGAGACACTGTAGGAGAGACTGACGAGGTTGGGGACTGCGTTGGCCCCATCGTCGGTGACTGTGCATATGTTTCATTCTGTCCATAAGTACACCGGCCCTCAATCAGAAGGAGAAAAAGAATCATGAACATCTTCATCTTTTTAAGATATGGGCGGCCAGTTCAATGGTATAAAAGAAGAAGATAGCATTACAACGCAGCGTTTCCCTCGCTCTCTCTCTCTCTAGCTGCAATCGATCAGTGTGTTTTTGGTTCTTGATCTTGCTCAACTTTTTTGACTGTTTTCGGTTAGCCTACTCCTTGAGAGATCGTGCGAAAGGCGTTTCTATTCAGTCATAGTGCGTGTAGTGCAAAACGTGAGAAAGCCCGTTGAAAACGATGCATCGGGACTGGAAAGATACTAAGTAAGTAGGAGTAAGTATTCCTTTAATCTATCTATCTCTAAGTACTTATGAGGTAGGAGTGGAGAGTCTTCATTCGGGACAGTCTTCGGGTCATTTGTCATTTTTTTGATTATTGTCGGGCGGGGCGGGGCGGCGGGGTCGAAGATACCTCTATCATAGATAAGTAATAAGAGGTACAAGTAGGGTAAATGTAGCCATTTATTTTGTGGCGCTTTGAAGTTGTGTTGTTGTTGTTCCTGTACTTATGTTCCAAGTTCCAAGTTCCAAGCAAAGGGCTTGTTCGGTCATCAGTCATGGAAACAAAGTCATTTTTATCATCACAAGTATCAATTTACAGGGAGGAAAAAAGGCGTTGCTGAGATGGCACAGCGTCGTTCAGCAGATGATTGCCCTACAACGCCATCCAAAGCAGACAAACGCATCTTCAATTCACCAGCAAATAATCGCGCTAACAACATGAGTTCACTGTTGAGCAACAAAATTGAGGCACTACCAAGATCAGTTCAATTTATAACTTTGGCACTATCTGTCTTTTTCTTTTTTGGAATTCACAATGTTTTGCAAGAGGCAATGATAAATACCCAAGGATTTACTTTTGGTGTCATGTTGGGATGGATGGAAGTACTTGGTGTCACGCTCTGCAGCGGTCTAGAACGATCATCATTACCTTTCATTGGAAACGGCGAGTCTAAGAAAAAGATGGTTGCACCAATATGCGCATATCCTCTGCTGACTCTCTGTCTATCGATGAGCTCGAGTCTTGCTAGCTGGAGCCTAAATTACATCAACTTTCCTACCAAGGTGGTGTTTCGAAGCTGTAAATTGCTGCCTACAATGTTATTGGCAGTCGTCATGGGAAATTCAAAACGGTTCACTGTTATCGAGATTGCGAGTGCCATAGCAGTATGTGCTGGATTAATAATATTTGCTGCAGGTGATTGGTCGTTGAGCAAGCCTCAATTTCATCCGTTTGGTTTGACACTTGTTACACTGAGTGTATTTGCCGATGCAGTTCTTCCAAATGCACAGGAGAAAATCTTTCGTACGTATGATGCTTCAAAAAGTGAAGTGATGTTTTTTACCAACGTCTTCACTTTGATGCTCCAGACAGGAAGCACTTTGTTGAGTGGAGATCTGATGGGATTCGTCCATTTCGTGATGGGCAAGCCAAAGGTGGAAGAGACTAATTATTTTTCATTCCTGATGGCAACAACACCTGAACAACAACACCGCAATCTACTTGAAGAAGAATCATTAGAGTTGCCTCATGGAACTGGTCTAAGACGGACATTCTTGTTATATGTGATTGCTTATGTGCTCATTTCTCACATTGCAGTGAGTGCGCACACTCAAGTAGTCAGAAAGTTTGGTGGAGTCGCTGCTGTTTTCGTTGGAACAGCACGAAAGGGTATGACGCTAGTTCTGAGCTTTGTTTTATTTCCAAAAGAGAGTAATTGGAAGTATGCAGCAGGTGCCGTATTAGTATTAGGAGGCTTGACTGTGGCAAGCTTGGAAAAGCAGCGCAATAGAAAGAAGAAGGACAGCACAATTGAAGCGGATGGTAATCAATTGCCCTTCCCGGAAGGTGGCAAACGCAGTGATCCGCTTGAACTACCAAGTCTTCCACTTGATTTAGATCATAACCCAGGCGGTGGAAGCGACACCGATATTGAAAGCAGGCCATTGCTTGATGTAGAGATGGGTAGTCATCGATCTCCTCCGTCAAGTTCCAATGCACCTCAGCGCAGACGATGAAGAATACATGTAAATAAGAAGTTATACAAATAATTCAGCTAATGACGTATCAGATCTATCTTCCAGCAACAAAGGTGAACATTCTAAGCTCGAGAGAAAAGTATGAGGAAAACAGCATTTGAAGGAACACCAAGCCTCGAATTCTACAACACTGCAGAGCAGCGCTACATCAAAAAAGAGATCCCGTTCACTTCTACGTACTGCATACACCTTATTGATATTCCAGAACACCTATGAAGTCATTATGAAGAGAACCCAAGTACACTTTTCCATCCCGACCCTCCGTAACTCCTGTTATGAAACCAATATCGACCCCTGTTGGATCCTGATATATTTGCTTGACGGTAGGTCTGCTTGATTCATCTCCACGATGAACGATTGCAACCCCACCGTAGGGCTTGGGTTTTGGGGTTAGCCCACGAGGAAGGAGCATCAGGATTGACCTAACGAACCTACTCAGAACTGGAGGTTGCATGTTGAATAGTGCCTTCAAGTCAGGTGTGTAAGGCACAGGCATTGCAACAAAGCAGAGCGAACTATGGAAGGAACAATCAATACCATCTAAAAATCCTGGAAAATCAGTCAGTATTGTTTCAAGCTGTCCCTCTTGTTCACCTGTCAAATGGTACTTCATCACCTTGCCTTCGAAAGTGGATGTAAAAAGAACAAAACTTTCATTTGCATCCACAGCAACACCATTTGCAAAAAGTGCCGCACCAGAAGCAAGCACGTCAACCTCTCCAGTTTCGGGTTTGTAGCGTAACAATCTTCCACTTTTCAATCCCCGAATGCCTTCCAGCTTGGAAGGATACATAGAATCCCACTTTCCAGTGTTTGGATCGCGATCTATCTTGATGTCAGTTGCATCAGAGAAATACACATGCCCGGTCCTCGGCCCGACATCAACATCATCTGCATACGCTATATCAGACCACGACCCATCTTGTAGTTGGAATCTTGAAGCTACCAATTCCACAATAGGTTGGGGTTTACGATCTAAGCAAATTCGACAAAGACCTTTCAAATTATCAGCAAAGTAAAGGCAGCTGTTGCTGTCAAACTTTCCTCCAAGTGCTTGACCGATACCGAGGTCTACAACTAATGTAACTTTTGCCGTCATGATCGATGCATCATCTTCACTTTTTTGCTGAATGTCGGTAATCGAAACTAACTTGGATGGCTGTTCTGTCAACGTGTACATGGTACCGCTATTATCGAATATGATAGTTTCAGGAGCTACCAAAAGACGTGTCGATCCCTCTTCCCCGACTCGCTCGTAAATTTTTGTAAGCTTTCCACTAGATAGACGCAAAGATACATTTGATGAATCTAATGGTGCACCAGAATGACGATTGCTTGGAGCCAAGTCGACAGCTCGTCCATGAGGAAACTGCGTTGAGACGAGTTGATGTATGCATACAGCAACGATGATTACTGAGGCGATAGCTATGGGATTGCCAACCATATCTTATGTTGTTTATGTCCTGAACAATACCACAAACTTATTCTAGAGGAGTACATCATGAACAAACAAAGCAACAGCTAGCTCAGGCAGGCTGCATCGCATATCTTGACCGAGACCAAGACCCATCAAGGCAAGACCTCGCTCTGCATGCATTTTTGCCCTTCTGACTTTTGATACTTACCCGATCTTACCCCGCCCCCTGCTTTGCCCTACGATGTCGTAATGGGGTACTTCTACTCCCCAAATCTGGCGGTTCCCTTCTCTGAAGAGTTCCCCCTCTTCGCTCGGCGGAGAAGAACAGACGGAGACCGCGCCTCCTCCCCTTTTTTGCACGCACCTCCATGTCTCTCTCCGCGCCGCCTCTAGTGCTCTCACTCCAGCTAACACGGTTGCTGTTGGTAGCTGTGTACACAACCGGCAATTGCAACGAAGTACTATTACAATGACCCGCACCATCCTCGTCGGCAAAGCACGCCGAATCACTCTCGATGAGCTCGCCTCCATCGCCACCGGCTCTGCGAAGTTGGAAATGCAGCAGCAACAAAACGAGGGAGAGGAGGAGGCGGAACAGCCGCAACCGTTGGTAGATGTAGCTGCTGCACTCCAGAAATTGTCATTAGATACTTCTTCTAGTGGAGATTTGCTATCTTCTGAGGCAACTATTGCATCTCTTACCCTTTTGGCGTTAACAATCTCGCAGGGTCGGATTATTCGAGGCGATTGTGCTGCGAAACTTTCTTCGGCGATTGTCGATATTGTGAACAGTGGGGAATCTCTTCGATTACCATCTAATGCTGATGGATTCGCTTCCAGCGTCAATGAGTTGGTAGGGGGAGAACTGGCAATTTTGGAGAACGGACCTTATTTGGGACGTTTGATTTCGATTGCTAGGATCTCGTTGTGTCTGAACAAAGCACGTACGCTCTCGTCCAAATCCATTTCTGATCCGATTGCATCCCTATCCATTGAGCGTTTGGGCTCTACACTCTCTATTGAATCGTTCTCTTCAACCAACTATGATGAGCTTCGCCCTCACCGCGGTTGCATTGAAAGCGCCTCAGTCATCCGTGCTTGCTTGCAAGGATCTACAATTGTAGCGGCCAATGAAAAGAGTGTGACACCCAGCTCTGATGATAACTGCAAGTATGCCAAGTCAACTCCTCAATACCATGGTCCTTCCCGGGAATCTATTGCTAGTGCTTGTAAGACTATGGAATTGGAAATGAATTGCTCTGAAATGAATGGTTCTGCTTCCTTGGATGATACCGTCGCACTGTTGGCTGCAAAGAGTGTCTTGGAAAGTGTGCTGACGTTGACTACAGGATCCTTGATGCGATGCGGAAGTAACACTGAAACTGCACAGACAGGCACAATCTGCAACTTGGCGGAAGTGGCACCATCTTTGGAAGCTGCTATTGTGGCTCTACAGAATAGTCTTGAGAGCGAAGCCAAGTTGGGCTGTCAGTTCGTTGCCGATGAACTAGCAAAGAAAGAGGCTGAGCTGAAAGCCAAAGAAGAGGAGAAAGCCAAACGTATTGCAGCCCGTGGTGCCAACAACAATCCCAATGCGTCTGGTGACGGGAAAGATGAATTTGCTGGAATGTCTGAGGCACAGAAAGCCAAAATATTGAAGAAACGTGCAGAGAAGGAGGCAAAGGCTGCTAAAAAGGCAAAAGCAAAGAAGGCCAAGGCTGCTGGTGGAGCGGCTGCACTTACTTCTATCTTTGGTGCTGGTACCGCTGCGATTTATCCATTGTTAAGTGCAAAATCAGACCTCGGAGATGAGGCACTCCTTGCAGAGCTGGAACAGGCGATCGAAACCTTGTTATCAGGAGGAATGCAACGGAAGCCCAAGGTTGCTAAGGGTACGCGTGACTATCTTCCTGAACAGATGGCTATCCGTGATAAAGCATTTACTATTATTCGACGAGTGTTCAAGCGTCACGGAGCTGTTGAAATCGATACGCCAGTGTTCGAGTTGAAGGAAACCCTAACTGGAAAATACGGTGAAGATTCCAAACTGATTTATGACTTGGCTGATCAAGGTGGTGAGCTTTTGGCGTTGAGGTATGACTTAACTGTACCCTTTGCTCGCTTTTTGGCTGTCAACGCAGTTGGAAATATTAAGAGGTTCCACATTGGAAAAGTTTACAGGCGAGACCAACCGCAGCTATCCAAAGGACGTTATCGCGAGTTTTATCAATGTGACTTTGATATTGCTGGTGTGTATGGAAGGATGGTGCCTGACTCAGAGTGTCTAGCAGTTGCATGCGAAATCTTGGACTCCTTGCCCATTGGAGACTTTGGTATCAAGTTGAATCACCGCAGATTGTTGGATGCCATCCTAGACTTGTGTGGTGTTCCCGCTGATAAGTTTAGGACTATCTGTAGTGCAGTTGACAAGTTAGACAAGGAGCCCTGGAGCGAGGTCCGCCGTGAAATGGTCGAAGACAAGGGATTAACTGGAGATGTCGCAGACAAAATTGGAGAATTTGTTGTGCTGAAGGGAAAGCCCTGGGACTTGTACAATTCACTCATGGATTCCAAGAGGTTTGGAAACCACAAGGGTGCTTCGGAAGCAATGGAAGATTTGCGAATCTTGTTTGAATATTTGGAAGCCATGGACAAACTCAAATTCATCTCATTCGACTTGAGTTTGGCACGTGGATTGGATTACTACACTGGCGTAATTTATGAGGCAGTGTGTATGAATGGAAATACGCAGGTAGGAAGTATTGGAGGTGGTGGCAGATATGATACACTCGTGTCTATGTTCCAAGAAGCTGGTAAAGTTACACCTTGTGTAGGTGTTAGTGTTGGTATTGAGCGTGTATTCACTCTGATGGAGGAACGCCTTCGTCAAGAGCAAGGCGGATCGATCAAACAACCCAACGTAACAGTCCTTGTCGCATCAGCGGGAGACAACATGTTGCGTGAGCGTATGAAGCTGACTAACGTTTTGTGGGATGCCAATATCTCAGCTGAATTCAGTCAGCAGGAGAATCCCAAACTCAAATTTGAGATTGCGAATGCTTTGGATAGACAAATTCCTTTCATGGTGATCGTTGGTGAAGAGGAAGCCAAGCAAGGCAAATGCAAGGTAAAGGATTTGAACGCAAGAACAGAGGAAACCGTGTGCGTAAGTGACCTTGTGAAGACACTCCGTTCCAAGGGTGTTGTTCCAGTTGGATGTGAGTTCGCAATGGAGATGCTGAATGGCGAAAGTGATTAAGTAGTAGCGACTGCTGCAGTGAACAGAAGTAACTAATCATTTGCTGCATTGTATGATATTTCTATATGTTACACTCCCCTTATTGCTTTATGATGCACATCATAGTGATCCTCTAACAATCCATTTCCAGCAGAAAGTCAAGCATTTCTTCATCATATTCTTCTTTTGTTTGAACTTTGACGATCTTATTGTCTTCTATCGTGAGAATATTGTGAAAGGAAGTATTCTCTTGTTTATTCACTACTCGGATCTTTACATTCACCGTATTCAAACCTTCTTTTCTGAAGTGTATCAACGTCATCTTGGATCCAAGTGAAAGATGAATTTCATGGAGGTGCTCGATCTGGCCTTCGATTGATGGGGTAGCCTCCATACTCGGTACTTTGAACGTTACCGTAAATCGCATTGAACTTTTCCTTCGCAAGGGAAACTGCATGTTCATCTTTCATCTCTCCATTAAAGATTGAGATGTATTGGCGATACTGCTGCTCGAAATTTGTCTCCATAATAGGCGAAGGGGCAGAATAATTCATGTGGACAATCGTTTGTACCTTTCCCATCAATTATTGCTCACATTTATGAGAAGTCTGCGCCATGAAATTGCAAATAATTGATGACATAAGCAAGTACTTGGAGAGTAGTGACTAAAATAATCTATCAGCCCAAGTGATGCTCTCTTGCTTGCTTTACATGATTGATTGATCTTGGATGTGAGTCGCAATGACTACTCCTACATAAGTATCTAGGAGTACTTACTTATCTATCTATCTATTCGGGAGTCTTCTTAATTGGTACACAATGGTGGAAAAGCAAGATAAGAAGTATTGTATTTTGTACTTATTGTACAATACGTACTGTAGAGGAAGGCCTTCATCAGAGCACACTCTTACTACTTTATCTACTCCTATCAACTTGTACACATCAAATCTTCCACATGGGAAGAGACTAGATCAAGCTCGTTGTTGAGAATAGTGCTCTTCCTCGTATGGTGTAGAAGAGATGCAACTGGTTACCCAATTTCAAGTGTATGGTGACGTTCAAATTCAAATGCTTGCTACTTAAGCAAATTACCACCTCAGTAAGATATTTGTCCTTTGGTAAACATGATGCTCATTACAATAATTGATAATCTTATTCTTTTATCATGTTACATGTATACAAGCTGACATCATCCCTACAAACTCCACTCGCTAATTCATGGAACATTGATGAAGACCTTGCCGCCTTGCTCACCAAGACCATATACAGGAAGTTCCTTTGCCTCAGTCTTGCTGAACAAAAAGCCAAACAATTTTCCACCTTCCTTCTCAACAGGTGCACCCGTTCTTAAATTGTATGTAGCTCCACAAAAGTCGCATTGTAAACGAGCCTCGTTGTTAGTCTCATCATTTGGTGCCAACACATTACCCTTGGTGAGAGGAATTTGACAGCTGGCGCAACTGGAACTGAAGCAATAGGTTTTATCTTCGTAGTTAACAACAGATACTGCGCCAGTAGGATTTGTTTGTTTGTTGATCAATGAAGGAACTTGTGTGTCAATAAGCTTCACAACGTTTTTCTCTGAAGGTAGAGATTTGATAGAAGGGATGCTTGTCTGTACCCAATTACTCTTCGGCTTGCTATCTGCATCAGTTTCAGATCCGCCAATTGATTTAGGTTTGTTCAGTTTACTATTACCGCCGCTGGTCAAACCGCCGCGTCTACCTTTTGCCATAAGTGCAGAAGACGACTGATCTGGCAGAACGGGAGCGAAACCAGACACGGTAGCTGCACATGAGAGAAGAATGAGGGTAGAAAGCTTCATGTTGTTGTGCGTACGATTATTGTGAAGGAGCGGAATGTGTTAGAATTTGTGTGCAGGAGGAACTTCGCTATGATATGCATATGTACTGAGGAGTTGAGTGACATGGTTGAATGAGGGGTATCAAGAGTGAGTCACAACTCACAACGTGGCGCCAAAAAAGCTCATTTCGAGGAGCACCGCACATCGAACATCGACTTTCCTTCGGAAAGTCGGCGTAGGGCGTAGCGCCTTGATCCTCCGGAAACACATCATGATGCGATGTTTGCACCGCCATCCGCCATCTCCACTACTCTTGCAACCTCCTTGGACTTTCAGCTCATATTGCATCATGTTTAAAGCTTCCAGCTACTACAGCTGATTGGACTCTTGTCATCCCAAGTAGCATCAAGCATTAGATCCCTGATCGAACGATGTATGAAGATTTCTCTGCTTGCTTTTCTCCGCTATGGATGTGTAGGCAAGCATCGATATCATGTGACTAAATCCAGTTGCAAAACAATGTTACATGAGTCAAATCAAGTTTCCTATTGGACCGGGATAAATTGCATCAAAAAGCTTGCTTTTCGGCATGACGAGCCAGGAGCTGACGATTACGCAACAAGAAGCAATACAACTGTGATGTTCGTAAACGGACTACTGAGCAGTATGAATGGCACGAAATGCAGTGCCTTGCAAAAATACTGCAAAAAGAACAATGTCAGCTTTCTCTGTTTTGATTATAGAGGACATGGTCAGAGCTCAGGTCAATTCATTGACTGCACCATGCATGACTGGGTTGCAGATGCATCTGACATGTTGAATTACATAGTTTCTCTCACAAAGGAGCAAAATCAAGAATCAAATATCATATTGATAGGCTCTTCATTAGGTGGATGGATATCATTAGTTACTTGCAATGCAAAAGCCAGATGCAATATCCGCAGTGATTGGGATTGGCTCTGCAATCGATTACACTTCCGATACTTATGACAAATTATCAGATGAACAACGTACCATATGGGAGAATTCAATGGAAACCAGCGCCAGTTCGAATCACTTCAGAATCTTATCTCCATACTTGGACGTTGCATTTCCTTTTTCACGCGATTTATACCTCAGTGGAAATGACTATTTAATCTGCCAAGACAACCATCTTTCAAAGGGTATTGCAAACTGTGAATTGAGATGCCCAGTGAGATTCCTTCATGGAGATGAAGACGATGTAGTTCCTTTTACAAAGATCTACGAGGCAGCTAGTGCTCTTCGATCCAAATATTCTGGGACGGATATTACCATAACGTTGTTCAAAGGTGGAGATCATCGACTATCGACAGCAGATGATGTAGCAGCCATCCTAGACACACTTGATGAATTTGTAAAAAAATACAACTCTAAATAAAATAAGTATGCCAACACTTACTTGCAGTCATCGAGACACCCGTAATTCTTTGCTCGATATCATATCATTATCTGGCGATGGATGTCTGACTTCCACTTGGATCAATGCAATTCTGTATTCTGCCTTCAATTATTCCTCTGCATGCTCGCTGGAAATCGAAGAGAAGTCAAAGAGGAAATTTCATCACACTCACATGTTTCGCATCTAGTCACCTTCCTTCTGCAGCCTTCACTTTCACGCTACCATCTTACGATACAAATTCACGACAAAATCTTCCGCATCTTCGTCTAGAACCATCTTCATCTCATCCAACATTGAGCTGGTACTACATCCTCCGTCCTTGGCCAATTCTTTCATAATGAAATCAATGAGAGTTGTTTCCTCCTCACCTAAGTAGTCCACAATTTGAGCAGTGATGTATGTCTTCAAAGAATCGAGAGCTGTTGGAAGAGGAGGGAACTTGCAATCAGAAGATAATATACCTTCTTTCGTGGTGTGTACAACACTCGTTGAAGATGAAGCTGCTGCAGCGGTAGCTTGTTTGTCTGCAGCTTCGTTCGCAGCACGTATTTCGCTGAGACTTTGTCCACCTTCAACATCCAAGCGTTGTTTACGAACATTGATGTCACGATTGGCTTCAGACGGGATAAACTTTCGTTTCCTAGTGCCTTCCTCTTCGTCATCCTGTGATTTTGTCTGCGACGTCGATGCTGTTGTTGATTCTGTAACTCCACTATTGGCTTTGGTCATCCATGCGGGCAAATTCGACACGCCACGTTGTCCTGAATCCGCCACATCGGCTGTCGCGGTAGCAGAACTTTCTATTGATTGCTGCTGCTGCTGCTGCTCTTGTTGTCGCTTCAGCTCCTCTCGTTTCTTCCTCTCATTACGCCCCAGTTCAATAAACTGTCGGACCTTCTTCGACATTCGATCTGTAATAATATCTACACGTCTCCGCCTACTAGTCACATCCCGAGTTTCCAACTTCCGCTTAAACTCCAACACAGCATTCACAACGTCAGGAGCATTGAGCGGATCTGCATCCTCATCATATGCTCCACCACCAGCCGCGGCAGCAATTTTGTCCTTGTCTAGTCGGAGCCCACCATGATGGTCATTATCGGCATTATTATCTCCCGTGGCGGCGGCTGCATGCCCACCCCACTGATCGTCATAGTGTTTTTGTTGTTCAACCCCGCCGCCATTCTTCGTTGTGCCATCTTCCTCGTATCGCAATCGCATTGCCGTTAATGACTCTAGTAAACGAAATGTAATTGTCGGATCTTGGGGGACAGGATCAGGTTGGGGAATAGTCATATCAGGTGGAATGTTGGGAAGATCTGGGATGTGGTAATTTGCCAGATGGTAAATGTGCATATGTTGTAATTGTTGAAGGGTTGCCAAGTGTTGCGCTTCTTCCTCTTTTGTGTATTTTGATTGTTTCAATTCTTTTTGTGCTGCTACTATTGTTTGCTGTTCATTAGATTTTGTTACGGTTTGCTCTTTCTCTACCGCGGCATCAGCTGGTTTCATTTCGTAGGATTTTTCATTACTTGTTGCGTCGGTTGCAACCTCGTTTGTTTGTTCCGCGCCCCCTTGCCCTTCATTAGTAGCATCAGTATCAGCTGCTGATGACGGAGGTTCCGTTACTTTCGCAGGCAATACAGGCAGTGCACCCTTCCCGTCATTCTCCAGACTACACTTTCTCAGTGCCAGCAATCCCCCAGCAAAATTCTTTGCACCAATGTAATGATTCATTTTGATCACTGCCAATCCTCCCCTGGCACCTGTCCAGTTCAATGCCTCCATGATTTGCGTCTCATTATTTCTATTAGTAGTACCATTGGTAGTATTGCTCTTCTCCTCCTCATCCAGCAGTCCCAATATTCCACGCTCCTTCATCTTTCTCCACTCCTCACTCTTGACCGGAGCACAGCACCCCAAATGAACCGTGCGCGCCGTCGCCCCACACGCTGGAAATACAGCCTCTCGGATGGTTCGTATGGATCGAAGGAATTGGGGTAGATTGGTGACAAGGACGACTTGGGCGGAATTTTGTGGGTGAAGGTTGAGAGTGCGATCTGCCGTGGCTAGTAGGTGTGATGGTGGCGGCGGGAGTGATGATGTCGACGGACCAGAAGAAGGTGGAGGTGGTGGGAGCGGAGGAATGCCTGGCGGGGGGAGGGGGAGTGGTGGTGGTGGCATACCTGGTGGTGGCACTCCTGGAGGAAGAGGAGGCGGCGGAAACGATGGAGGGTTCATCTTCCAGATGATGTAAGTACGATATTTGCGAATATGTAGTTCAGAATTTTCTGCGGTGATTGCAAATCCAAAGTGACAGTCGCTTCTCTTTTGTGCTGAGAGGAAGCCGCCTTCGAGAATAAGTATATGTTGTATTGATGTGCAACTCTATTCAACAACAACACGACAATGGGAAAATACGATAGCCAGGAAGTAAAGCTAACAGTAGTAAGTACTTAACCAGAAGATGCCCACACCCCGGATCCACCCCGGGTGGCGTCTTTACCACGTAACTGTGTCAATAATAGGTCGATTCTTTTGGTTCAAAGACCAACAACCTTCCATTTAGTTAGTTTAGAACGCCTCTGCAACGTGACATGGTGGTATTCCGACCATTCTCCAAGATATTGGGGGTACTAATTCAGTAGCACTGGCATCGTCGGCCCGGGGTGCTCGCTCGGCCATCACGCATCACACACTAACAAAAAACATCTCCTCCATGACGAATCCGACGGCAAACCATGGTACTATTGGGCCAATATTCCCAAAATCAACATAAACAACATAGTGCCGGACCCCATTTTTTATGCAGATTCCGATTCTGTAAGCGGTGGCGGCCGAATCGGCGTCGTTGTGATGGTATACGGCTCTAACCGCCAGAGACACAAAATCTGCACATGCCGGGCAACATCATGACATACTCATATTTAATAGATTTCGGCTATTTAATAGCCATGGTGCATTGCAGACACCTTCTGAATACTATGATGATTGATTATTATTATCAGTTTTATTGATTACATACAAATTAGACGTAATAATTGAGTAGTAGGTCAAATCATCCGCTGTTGCTTTGATCCCATCGGGTAGGAATGGTGCTGTTAGGAGTCATATGATACCCTCAAACCACTGTATAATGCTCGCAACAGATGGCTATTGGTGTTGTGTGGTGAAAAGGCCCCCAACTTGCAGGATGAATACACTCAATATCACTTCAAATACTCGTGTATGTAATTGCATTCGGCTCTTCATTTTCCACCAAAATATGCTACATATCAACCAGTCCAATAATGTCGTAGCCGCAATGAAATAGAGATATCTACACCAACCACGTTGATTGTTATATTATAGTCATCACCTCACAGACTTTTGGCACCCTCTCATTTCATTTTCTGTCAGATATATGCATTCTCCTTTTTGATGTATTTTGTGGAAATTGTTGAAGATAAAATCCGGTCAGGGCCCAACGACGAAGACTACCGCTCCAGCCTATTACCACCGACAAGATGCTCTATCCAGTAAACAAACGTATTACTATGTTATTCACGAAGCACTAACATAGTTGATAAAGTAAGAGCATCCTTGGCTGTTGAGGCTCATGGTGCTCATCCTCCGTATCTTGAGGTCTTCCTCCATATCTTGGCTCTTCAAGATGAGCCTTTTACTACGTCACAGTAAGATAGTTTCTTGTTGGGTTTGATTATCCGAGGCATTAGTCGACAACATCAGTTGCATCGACCAATTTCCGTTACGTTGTGGGCATGGCTATTCTCTCCTACAGTAAGTCGTACCAAGCGACAATTTTGTTGCAGCCGATCTACAAATAGGCTTGTCTAGCAAATATCTCATTATTGTCGCTTGGTAGAATGGCGATTTTGTGCTAATAGGCAGTCCACAATGGCATCATGGTGGTTGTGTCTTTGGCCGTTTGTGGTTGGTGAATGTCAGAGAAAGTGTGAAGAAGCAAACGGCCACTTTTCCTGCCCGTGGGCAAAAAGGTTGATGCGTGACTTGATTTGGCCGAATTTGTTTTCGCACGGGGGTATATTAATTCCTATTGTAGGTCTACGGAGGCATCTTCACTAGATAAACAGCTACTTTTACTAGGCAAAAAGTTAGTTCTGCCGCGGTGCTCGTTCGGTGCTCGTTTCGACTTCTAGCCATAACTACGCCAATAATAGGCCGATTCTTATGGTTCAAAGACCAATAACTTTCCATTCAGTGAGTTTAGAATGCCTCTGCAACGTGACATGTTGGTATTCCGACCATTCCCCGAGATATTGGGGGTGCCATTTCAGTAGTATCGACATTGGCCGGCGGCGGTGCTCGGCCATCACGCATCACACACCACAAAAAAACACCTCCACCATGACGAATCCGACGGCAAACCATGGTACTATTGGACCAGAAACCACAAGATCAACATATACAAGATGATTTCTAAATCAGATTTTTATGCTGATTTCGATTATGTAAGCGGCGGCATCCGATTCGAAGTCGTTGTGATGGTATACGGCTCTAACCTACGCAGACATGAAATCCGCACATGCCGGGCAACATCATAATATACTCATATTTAATACAATTCGGTAATTTAATAGCCATGGTGCATTACACACTCCTTCTATATATTATGATAATGGATATTTATTATCAGTTTTATTGATTACATGCCAATTTATCATCCTCTGTTGTTTTGATGCCATCCGTTAGGAATGGTGTTGTTAGCAGTCGTATAATACCCTGAAACCACTGTATAATGCTCACAATAGATCGCTATTGGTGTTGTGTGGTGAAAGGGTCCCCAACTTACAGGGTGAATACACTTAATATCACTTCAAATACTCGTGTTTGTGATGGCATTGGGCTCCTCATTTCCCCCAAAAAAATGCTATTTCCCAACTAGTCTAATATTGTTGTAGCCGCAATGAAATAGAGACATCTGGCGCAACCACGTTGATTGTCATATAATAGTCATCGCCTCACCGACTTTTGGCACCGTTTCATTTGATTCTCTGTCAGATATATGCATTCTTCTTTTTGATGTATTTTGTGGAAAATATCCATTTTCACCCTCGATATTCACCATGCCACTGCATGCGTCATAGAACGCCATTACATGTTATCAAAGGGATAGATCGCCGCCTGACAGTATAATGTTGGCGTCTGCAAACCAGGTCGGTGGCGTAGCAACTCCTACTATTCACCTTAAGACCATGACGGAAGTGCATCATCACACCGATGTCAACATGCCATTTTCCGGCACCTCTACTTTGGTGCCATGATATGTAGCGATGGCGTCGGCCGAAAAAGAATCAAGGGCACCACTTCATAGATATGCTATTGGAGAGTGAGTTGCTGCAGTGTGGCCGTCTAAATTTATGTTTACGTAGTGCATTATTGTGTCGGCATGTAGTGGGTGGAGGTGCGCCATGGTGATGGACGAAAAAAAAAAGAGGCGCGCTGCGGCAGGGATGGGTTAAAAACAGATATGTACAATACCCTGATTTATGGTGATAACGAGACTGGTCTCGTTTTGACTTTTTGCCTGGTCTCGTTACCAAGGCCACCTCGAGACACTAGTCTCGTTATTGAAAAGTGGTCTCGTTATAAAGAAGAGATCTCGTTTCTCCTACAAACAACCCTACAAACAGCACGTATTTACACGTGCACTAGTCTCGTTTTCACCTGTTGATGGACTTGTCTCGTTATCAAAACAAGACTCGATCACTGGTCTCGTTTTCTGGAAGTGGTCTCGTTATCACCATAAATCAGGGTACGATACAGTGAGGACACGACTGTTGCATGGTACTGTACGAATGGGTTCAATGGGACACTTTTCCGTCAATCTCGGGAGTTAGTGGACAAGTAAGGTATCAATGAGCTTCTACGGACCAAAATAATAACATTGACGCTTTGAATTAGGGTCAACGCCCATGTAGTTGCCGAGATAGGGCAGGTCGTAGGGAGCTGATTTCACCATGGTGAATGTGTCTTTAGATGACCATTTTTGAGAGTCGAGTCAATTAATATTCCTTGTACGTAGGAATTCATATTTGGGTACCGTTTTCTGACGATTACTCAAGACTAATTTTGTCTATCCTTATTAACCCTATTTACCTGAAATTCATTCGAGCTCACTTTTAAGTCAACTAAATAATAAAAAAATAAAAATTTGGGCTCTGCTACGCCACGCTACTAATTCCGGCGCGTGGCGTAGCAGGAAGAAATTTTTCGAAACTCCTTCTGGAAGCTGAGTTATGTGAGCTCGAAGATTTCGGCTGGCCTATTGAACCCATTCGTACAGTACCATGCATGGCCAGCTTATCATGCAGCAACCGTGACCTGCCTTCAACCATGCAACTTTGAAAAGTACAAGTATACGCATTATTACTAGTAAATAACGGACGACGGACAGGACCATGACAGCCTTCCAAATCATGCAGCAACTGAAACCATGCAACTCAGAAACCATGCAACAATCGTGTCCTCACTGTACTTAGAGTAAAACAGTATTCACAGGGAGGCTCTACCCGCTCATTCTCATCAAGCTATTGTCTATCATCGTTGCGCCGACAAGGCATAGATCCTACTTTTATCTCACATACATCGTCACGCTCCAACCATGCCGTCGAAAACAAGAAAGGCACAGGAAAAGGAGTCCAAAAAGGCTCTCCAAAAGAAGAAGGAAAAGATGCTCGAAGACAAAACATTCGGGCTCAAAAACAAGAACAAATCATCCAAGGTTAAAAGTTACGTCCAATCTCAGGAACGTTCCATCATGAACACAGGTACCGATGCCCGATCGCGACGTGAGGATGCACAAAAGAAAGAAGCGGCCAAGGCACGCAAGGCACTGCGAAAGGCCAAGGAGGCGGAGCAGGCAGCACTATTCGGTGAGGCACTCATGGCTGTATCAAAGAAGGGACCCAAGTTTGGAAATTCCAAGGCAGGCAAAGTCGAGGCCAAGGGACGTGATGCCAACGATGAAAATGAAAAGAAGGGAGGGACGTCCCGCGCAATGAAAATGATGTTTCAAATGGATGCAAAAGAAATGGAAGATAAACTCAAAGAAGATCCAAATTATGTGCCCACTCTAGAAGATGAGGTAGAAGCACAACGGCAGAAGAAGTTGAGGGAAATGAAAGCATCTGGTAAGAAGCTCACACCAGTCACGGAGGAAAGTTTCAAGGCATGGCAGGAAAAGAAGAGAAAACGAAAGGCGGCTGAAACCAAAAAGATGGTCGAGAAAGAAATGAAAAAGAAGAAGGGTGGGAAGGGTCTCAGTATTCTATCTGGAAGAGAGTTGTATAATTATAAGAAGGATCTCTTTCAGGATCAAGAGGGAGATGATGGCGGTGTTGTGGATGTGAATGCTGAAGCTGAGATTGCCATGAAGGTAGAAATGGACCTATTTTTGGAAGGAGATGATGATTTGGATGATCTTGAAGACTAAACATAATCACAATAATATGTAAGCAAGGTAGTGAAGATGGAACGACGTTCATAGCTTATCTTACACAAAAATAATGATAATACGTTTAGTCGTCCTCCAACTCTTCATCATCATCTACACCGGGATGCAACTGCGCAAAATGAGCATGCTCCGCTTTTTCAGGCTTCTTCTCCAAATTCCTCCTCATCTCTTCCAGCTTTTCCGGTGTAAATTCACCGCGAATAGCCCTCTCATGCAACTCCGTCCTCAATTTGACCAAGTGCTCATGCAGTTCCGCTTTTGTCCAAGCACTCTTGGGCTTTTCGAGTGTGTAATCATACCAGCTTGGGATGTATTTCTTTTTGAATTCTTCGTCATAGGCTATTTTACGTCCAATGAATGGAGTTGCGAGGAAACTGCACAAAAGAGACATTCCCAGACCTAGTTGCAGATAAAAGTCCTTTCCTCTGTGTCGATTGTTAAACCGTGCTTTCTTGGCTGCAATTACTTTCTCAACTGGATACTGATAGTATGCCTTCATTGATTCATTTGCCTTTTCTAAAGCTGCATCTACTTCTTCAGCAGTCATTGCTTTTCTACCATTATTTGCTGTTGTTGTTGATGATGATGTAGGCGAAGAGAATTTTCTTTGAATAACTCCTAGTCTGCTACTGTTAATAAGTCTCCGACGGGACAAGAAGCCGCCCAACGGAGACACTGATGCTGCAAATATACTTAAACTCATTGCTGCTGCTATTGTTTCAATGTAAGTATTTTGTAATATCACGAGTTGCTACTTCTTAATCACCCACGGTTCATACTTACTGGGTAATCCAGGGGTAATCCTCTGTAACTTGTGCCACCGCAGAAAAATGAAAAATAATGAGAAGGAAATGAGGTAGAACCGAGAAGGAAAAAAGAGAATTGAAGGGCTCATCATGAGCGTCATGTCGGAATTGCTACGTCATATTGCGCCTGATGTAGGCGGCATTTTAAGCGTAGATGCTTCTGTGTCGATGAAATTCATAAGTTTTCATAAACACTATTCACAAGATAAAAGATATGACTTATTTTGGTGTTTTAAGCTCACTTACAGTCTGTCTGTGCTCAGCGTTGGAAGTGGTCTCGAGTCAAAACAAGCTGCGCTCAGCGGATTTCTTTTTCCACAAGCCAACAGGCTGAAAATGAAAGTGATCCCATTGATGTTGATTGTGGATATCAATATCGCATATGTCATTTTGGGATCTGCCACCTTTCATTACTGATCCCTTCATTATTATTTTTAGAGCTGAGGTGGATTTTTTGCAGCCAACAAGCAAGGTTAGTGGTGAAGATGATGCACTGAACGATATGGTCAGACATCAATTTTACGTCGATACCGAAACTTGAAAATAAATCTCTGTGGCGAAGGCAATTAAGAAAATGCCTCCTTACCAACAACCTCAAACTCCGTCATCTACTCCCCCGCCATCAATGAGTTCTGCTGGTCTGCCCACGTTGTCGTCTTCTACAGCTCAGGTACTACTCGGACAACGAGATAGTTGCAATGCAGCCGACAACAACACCACGGTGTCCACGTCTGCTGACAGTGGCTTAGAGGAAGTCGAAATTCCACCAAACTTTCGTCCACCTCCGCCTCCTCGTGAGGTAGCCTCTGGTGTGGCCAATCTTGGTAATACATGTTACATGAATGCAGCTCTCCAGGCATTAGCACATGCACCTGAGTTGTGTCATGCCCTCGACGCAGAATCCCATATGAAGAGATGCCCAGTGGCATTGAGGAATGAGCGTAGAAGAAGAAAGTTTCATAGCAAACATGCTGCTGCTAGCGCAAGTAATGCTGCCATGAATGCAAAATCTCATCGTCGCACATCATCAGGGTCATCCAAGGGGAGTACTAATTCCAAGAAGCAGCGCAGCAAGAAGAATACGAATAAGTTGAATAGAAAAGGATCCCCAGCAGGGAGCACGTCGGGAGAAGAAACAGACTCCAACGCTGGTTTGCAGAACGAGGAAGACGAGTATGAATACTGTACTCTTTGTGAAGTAGAACGTCTTTTGGGGAGGGTGCATTCCCGACCTGATGAGGCGATAGACATTATTGATGATGATGTGGGCAACAACAAGTTCGAGGATACTGCTGGAAATATCAGTGTCAACTACCCTCATGAGTTGGAAGACAGTGGTGGAGGACCTGTTGTCCCTGAAGCATTTGTGTCGGGTTTTATGTCATCTGTCGCTCCCTGGTTCCGAAGGGGGGTACAAGAGGACTCTCATGAATTCCTTCGTCTGTTGATTGACGCTATGCAAAACAGTTGCAAGAGAGCCCGCCGTGAGGAGGGCAGCGATGACGGTAGCACGCCCTCTCCCATTAAGAGTGAAGGCAAAGGTGTTCATGACTCTTCATTGGAAGATAGTGAGTATCCCTTCCGCCTTTTCCGAGGGACCGTTGAGTCTAATGTCACTTGCTCTGCCTGTAGTGCCACGTCCTGCAAGATCGATCCAATAGAGGATATTGGGTTAGATATCTTACCAGTGACTAAGCCGTCGTCAGCTTCAGCCCCATCACGTGGTGGATTTGCGTCCTCTTCCACCCGATACACAAGCTCTTCTCGATCAACATCACCAACATCTAATTTGGCCCTGGCTGATGTGACTCAAGCCCTTGATAGATACATCTCCCAAGAGCGCCTCGATTCTGGATACAAGTGCGAGAAGTGTGGAAAGGTAGGCAAGGCCACGAAGACGTCCAAGTTGGCTTCCATACCTCCGATTTTGACCCTGCACCTAAAGAGATTCCGTTACGGTGGTAGCGGCCGTGCGGCACGCAGTGCCTCTGGAAACAATCATGATAACGGAGTGAGTGACTACGTCGGCCCCTCTGGCTCTGCCAAGGTTGAAGGCCACGTGAAGTTCCAAAGTATTTTGGATATAAAGCCCTATTTGACCCCCAAGTTGCAAGATACTGATTTCAAGAAGGCCATCTGTAGACTTTTTGCCGTAGTGGTCCACTCAGGTAAGAATAGCCACAGTGGACACTATGTCACTTACGTTGCCAATATGAAGGGAAAGGATTGGTGGAAGATGGACGACGGAAAGGTCGTTCGTGCGAGTCTCAATGAAGTGATGCAAGCGGAAGCTTACATGCTTTTCTATCGCGTCACAAATCATCCTGTGGCAATGGAACTCAAAGAAGCTGTAGATGCTAAATCAGCTGCTTCTGTAAGGATCATGGAAGCGATCAAACGCAAAGAAGAACAAGCCAAGGCAGCAGAGGAGAAGAAGCGCGCACAGGCGAAGTCTGCAGCACTTGCTCTGAAACAGCTTGTTGAAGCAGATGGAGAAGGGATCCCTGATGTCCACCCTTCGAGTGATAACTCTGACGCTCCATCTCTTGGGAAGAGGAAGCGCCCAGAGCTTGCTTCGGGAAAAGAGTGGATGGATGGAACTACATCACTCTCTCCAGAGTTCTTGCCTCTTCTCCATCGAATTCAGGATTTCATTTCAGAGAATGTCACGTTCAACTCTGAATTTTTCGGATACATCACAGAAGAATACAACCGTATGTCTTCCAAGCTTACCGTCGGCCGCCGGGTGAAGAATAGCAAGAGGATTAAAAGTCTACTTGGGAAGGGCCCAAGTGGTATTTATCCTTTAGAAGACGTGAATGAAGATATGAGTGGAGGGATTCTCGATTTGTTCCATCAAATCTCAAGTTTGTACAGACAAGAACATCCCGATTCCCCATCTTTCATCATTCCCAAAACAGTGGAGGTTGAAGCTTCAGCTGAGGAAGTTGGCGCTCCAACCTTGACTATAGACAACGACGAATTGATCATTCCAGACGCCACTGAGAGCTACGACGGCGCACTCTAATTGAAAGTAGTAGGAAAGTAGAACCATAGAATAGAGGGGATTGTAAAACTATATTGTCGAGATTATCGCAGTATTTGTTTAGCTTTATAGTGTTACGATAACGATATACTCTAGAGCTTTTCATTCCACCAACTTTTTGATGACATTTCCAGAATACGGCTCGCAGCCCTGCGGAATGCAAATGATAATTCTCTAACGCTAGCTAAACTACTCAGCGCAGTGCCCCGTGATTGTGCAACATCAACTGCTAACATGGTGCCGTCTGGACTGGTATCATTCGTTGTTGACTTGTTTGAGTTTGCGCTGCTCTCCTCCTTTTCTGATGAGTTCCCAACAAACAATTGGTCTGGAACGTCAACTGCACTGCACACTAAGCAACACTCAGCCTCATACAGCTCATCAATCAAAGTGATGAATCTTCTTGCTCGGTCTGGGTGCTTTAGGTTGAGATGGGGAATATTTTCGAGCATGACAATCCGGAAGTGGTTTGCAATGGCACTGTAGTCTGAACTTCCAAGCTCTGTAGTGCATAGTTCATCAAATGTAAATCGTGCAATGACATCAGAATGTGACCGATGGACGGCCATTGTTCGTTTGAAATTGACTTGCAAATGTATTGGTTGTTCATTACTTTCAGCCGGATGATTCTCTTGATAGTGTAAAAATAAACGATCTAATTCTTGTGCAGCCTGTTCTTCGTTTTGATTGTTTGTAGTGAGGTGGAAATAGTCACCATGATTGTTGTGTTCGTCCGTATTAGCCCCAGACCTTACACGGCGATAATCTATACCAGAGTTGTCAGTATCTCCTGCGTTGTTTTTATCTGCCAAATGGTACACGGCACAATACTTCTCCAGCAGATCTATGAATGGAAGGAAGTATTCTCTATTGAGGCCGCCCTCGTATAATGCACCAGGAGATCGATTGCTCGTAGCAGCAACAATGACACCTTGTCTCCACAATTCACCAAAAAACTGGGCCAGTATCATTGCATCTGCAATATCTGTTACCTGGAACTCATCAATGCAGAGCAGGGTAACTTCCTCTGCAACCTGTTGTGCGATGCGTAGGATAGGATTTCGTGACTTGTCGGTATCCACGTGAAAACTACGACCATGTTCATCTAGAAGCTGTTTATTCAAAACATGTATTCTTTGGTGTATCTCTTGAAGAAAGGAATGGAAATGTAACCTTCGTTTTTTGTGAGTTGGCGCATGTTCATAAAATACATTCATCATCATTGATTTCCCTGTGCCAACAGGTCCGTGAATGTAAAATCCTCTGGGCACTTGAATTGATATCGATGGAGGCTTTTCGTTTATGTTGTTGAGTTCCATGTTGTTTTGTGTTGTGTCATCCTGCTGCTTTTGCTGTTGTAATTGATGCTGTATATGGTGGACTTCTACACGTTGCAATTGCTGTCTGTACAGAGAATGATCATACGATGCCAGAGTACTTTGGATTCCATTCAATTTTTTGGCTGCTTGCTGCTGCAATGGATCAAATAATAACTTTCCTTCATCTACATCATCTTGAATAGCGCTTGCAACCCCTTTCCATATTGCTTTGGTGCTGCTGCTAGCGGATCGGCTGGGAACAGCAGAGAAATGACGCATGCGCCGACATGCAATAGATGTGTTGCGGCAAAAGAGACCTGCTACGAACATTCTATCAGTGGAGTGTGTGAATTAGTCGTAAGGTATGAAACTATGGTATCAATTTATGTGTACGGTCATTAACTATGTCTCCCATGCTGTACCATCACCATATAATATATATACTTTTATCAACACCTACACCGACGACACCGACATTATTTATGTACACCAACACCAACAAAGCACATGACTCTATCTCTATCGCGGTGATTTCCACCAAATCCCTTTCTTTGTTCCTCTGATGGAGAATTCTGCCGTTGTGATGGCCCAGAAGAATCTTCTTGGAGCTTTGTCCCTTCCTCTCTCTTGTTTGAGGGTGTTTGCGTGGTCTTAGGTTCCGTCAATCGCCCATAATCGCCAGAAAATCGTACATAAGGTACATAAGTCAAGCTACTACTACATTTCCTGGCCAGAAAAACCGTTGTTCGCTTTCGACAATCCGTCTCGGATGCCCGCCTAAATCTTCTTTGAGCGATTCAGTAGT
Organism: Skeletonema tropicum; assembly: GCA_037178625.1. NCBI lineage: Eukaryota > Bacillariophyta > Thalassiosirophyceae > Thalassiosirales > Thalassiosiraceae > Skeletonema > Skeletonema tropicum. Next base: position 2,084,586 of record CM074130.1, read on the forward strand.
ATTCCTACCGTGGGCTCGTTCAACAGGATCCAGTTTTTTGTCAGGTTGAATTATTCGAAATTTCCCCAACGCAAAACGCCACTTGCGCTCTGCCTTTCCTGAATGCAGTCAGCATATTTCAGACTTGAACTGTTTGTTGATTGGGGCGAAAGCGTTAATCGGCAAAGTAGCACAAGAGAGATAGCATCGCATTGTCTCTCGAACAACATCGAGAGGAAGGGCCACAACCAAGTTGGTGGTGCAATTGGTATCCTTCATCCTCCATGCGGAGCAGCTAAAACAAATCTTTTCATATCACGTCCTCCGCCCCTTCACATAACATCATGATGAACCCAGACGACTACGACTCTCCCAGGAAACGGAAGAAGATCAAGATAAAGGAGTCGGTGATTGACCACACGTACAGGGATTACTCTCAAGTGGAGGTGCCTCCTGAAGATGACGACGGTGATGGCTCTCAGCGCCCCATTCAGCCGAACTTCCCTGCCAAACTTCACGACATTGTTAGCAATCCCGAGTATCGACACATCATCGCATGGCAGCCACATGGTAGATGCTGGAAGGTTATAGACAAATACCTCTTGTCGACAGTGATATGCCCCAAATACTTCTCGCACTCCAAGTTTGAGAGTTTCAATAGGTCTGTCAACGGATGGGGCTTCAAGGTAAGTTTTCATGTGATTAACGGTCATTATTTCGTGTTTATTGTCTGTTATTAACGAATCCTTCCTCTTCATTATTAACAGCGTCTATTGAACCAAGGGCCGGACTACAAATGCTACTACCATGAATGCTTCTTGAGAGGACGTCCGGAATTGACGAAGATGATGCAGCGGCTTATCAACCCCGGGAAGAGGTTGCCTGACAAGGCAGGAGAGCCAGATTTCTATGAAATTAGTAGACAATACCCTCTTCCTGCCGGTCCAGCCGTTAGTGAGTCAAATCCCATGCTTCGTACTCCAGCTCCCTTTGCAGGTGGATACCAAAAACCTCCTGCTCCATCGACTACTCCAGCTGCTGGCGGAGGTGGTGAAGGTGCTGGTGCCCCACCTGCACCTGGGCAAATGCCGGGTCAAGCTGGTGCAGCTGGTGGCTATCCATACCCCTACCCAGGCATGCCCTATCCTGGACATCCCCAGTATGGACAACCTCCTGGATATCCTCAGGGGATGCCACAACAAGCATATGGTTGGCCAGGGCAGCCCATGCCACCCTTTTCTCCAGGAGGAACTGGTGGAAGTGATCCAAACACACCGCAGCCAGGAAGTGGAGGAGCTGCTGCTGCTGCTGCTCCTCCGGGTGGTGCACCTGCAGCCGCTGGTGGTGGATCAGGAGCGCCTGCTGGAGCACCAGCTCCAGGTCAAATGCCAGGTGGTATGCCCGGATACCCTGGTTATCCCTACCCACCTATGCACCCTCACATGTACTGGCAACAGGCACAGTACATGGGCTCACCGTACGGGCAATTCCAACAACAACCATTTTACCCACCAGGATATGCACCTGGAAGTCCTGGTAAAGGAGGACCTGGAGGGCCTCCTGGTTTTGACCCCAACCAACAGCCAGGTGGTCCCCCTGGAGCGCCAGGTGCAGCGGCTCCCGAAGGAAAGACGGATGATTCAGATGCTGGATCGGAAGGTGAGAAGAAGCCATCTGCTGAAGAGGGCGGTGAGGAAGAGGCCCCAGAAAAAGATAAGGAGGAGAAGGAGGAATCAAAAGAGCCAAAAGAGACTACGGGTGCATCAGAATCACTTCCATTCTAGGGAGTTACTGAACCGGACAAAACCACCCTTGATTCATTTCTCATAAAACAACGTTCTGTAGCTAGCGTTTAGCCCCTTGCGAATCTAAGCTGAAAATTGTTTGGGCCATTCTTTGAGCCATCAAGAGAGTCGTCATGGGGTGTTATCTTCATTGTGTCATTTGTGTGTAAAGTCTACGGTACGCCCTGACGCGTTAAAAGTGGACTTTTTGTGTTATTGAATTAGAAATCTGTTCCCCAATAAGAAAGAGGCAACATTAGTCTAAACTTGTCTTACATGTAGATATTTATTTGATCTACCTATTTTACTTTATGTTGTGAGTTACATTAAAAGGTATATTTTACGCAAGGGAGAGTTATATCTTCCTTCTCTTCTGTGTGGCAGTCGACGCCCAACGTGAGATAATCTCTGCCTTTGAAAACAGCGTCAAAATAGTCCTGTTTTTCGCCTTCTTCTGAGGGACGGTAGACTTGGAGATACGCATCAGATACATTTCCTTGGAATTTCTTCATGAATGACTCCTTCGTTTGCTCCAGAGAAACCTTCACCCTATCAACCTGAGCTTTGAAGATAGCGCGCTGGCCACTGGTAGAGGGCAATCTACCGAGCATCTGAACAGCCATACGAATCTGAGGCCAATGCGTGTAGACACCCTCGCTTACTGACACTTGGCCTTGATCGTCAAAGCTGATTGTCCAGTCCATCTTCTTCTTGTCAAGTGCGTTGTACAGAGCTCGATCTTCTTTGTCACCGTGCAAGAAGATTCTGTTCACAGTAACATTGAAACTTTTTTCGAGATATGTTACGAGTTGCTCCACGCTCAATTCATTCAATTTGTAAGATAAATCGATCCTGTCCCATGAAGTGAAGGAAACTGGTTGCGGGGCATCCAACCCTGTGGAAATAGGAACTGGGGGGTCCGGTGCAAATGTTGTGAAGTTGCCACTGCCAGCAGCCAAGTTGATGTTGGAGTTAAGGAACTTATCACTGCCTTGTGATTGCAAGCCAAGCACGAGCTTAGAAAATTCAATGTCTACAAGACCGCAAACCATCGCAGTAGTTGTTGCTAATGCAGGAATGATACGGCCCGCAGTGACCTTGACAGTGTGACGAGGCGATGCTTTGATGTCATAATTCCAGGAACGCATATTCGTTGCCGCAGTGAGAAAGTCTATGTGAAAATTGAGGTCATCTGTGTACAGTATGAAAGGTGGTAAATATGAGAGACTGAATTTTGACAGAATCATAAGAAGAAGAATGAAAGAATAAGACACTTACCATCCTTCTCAAATTCTTGGGGCTGAGCAGGTTGCAACTTGGATGTGTCAACTTTGTAGAGCTCTCCTTTCAACTTTTCGTCATCTTCACCACTGTCCCCAGATTCTTCTTCGTTGTCTCCTTCGCTGAGATCGACCTTATCTCCAGATGGTTCCCATATTGCTTGTTCAAGTTTGAGTTTATCCACAACAGCTTGAAATTCGCTACGATCGCGTACAACTTCCGCTCGCCACACTGATGCGTAAAGGTTAGCAGTACTATACAAATACTCCATCAACAAGGGCATGGGGTCATTCCAATCGACAGGTCTAGGGCGTCTCTTGGTTCCAGTCCAGAACTTTTTCCCACTGGACTTCTCCATCTCATCAGCTGAATGAGATAAGTCAAGGATTGAGGTGCGGAAGTCTTTCATCATTCGGTTGAAAGCAATACGGACACAAGCATCGAAATCGATCGATCCTCCAGCGTCTTCTTGCAAGTCAATGAATGCCTTGATCATTCTGAGGGCACGACTTTGTTCTCCTGAGTCCATCGTATCTAATTGCTCAAAGAAAGCCATAGGATCCTGTCGAAAGTTCTCATACACGTCAGGCCCAAACTCGAAGTAGTCTGAAAAATAGGCTTGCTTCGCATATTCAATGCAGTGCTTTGGGAGGTAAGGAAAACTCCTAAGTGTACACATGGCAATTTGATTCTCGTTGTCGTCTGACTCTTTGCCATCATTATAACTTGATGTACGGAAAGGTAAGACTACTTCATGATTGCACTTCGTTCCCAAGGTACCACTCTCTAGAAGTGGCTTAGAGTAGAATAGACAGCGGGCGTCGGTGTATTGCCTTGCCTGGACGTTATCGAGCGCATTCCAACACAGACTTAGAGACTCCCAGAACTTATCATTGAAGTAATCTTCACTATCATCTCCCACCTTCTTTTCCAGTGCCTCGATGTTCACACTTGGGTTCCACTTTTTCACTACCATTGCACCCCGTACAGATTTTGGATGACCAACATCGGGTTGTCGGAATAAAAATTGACGAGAAAGATTTGATACCTCGATTCGATCCATATCTGTCACGACAATTTTACCGTCTTTTCCGGTTGCAATCCCCATCAATGCCAAACCCTTGAGATATTCACAGCCCAAGGCACCACATCCTACCAAAAAGATACGTTGATTTGCGGCACGTGCCTGGAAATCTTTCCCCATGATCGCAATTTGATAATCATATCTTGAACCAAACAATGGACCAACATTTGACGCGCATTCATCCACGACAAGAACTTCCTCGTCATGATGAACCCACTGGTCGATTGGCGTGAACTTTCCTGAAGCTTTGATAACTTCTTGCGCTGCTGCTCCGCCCAAAAAAGCACAAAATCCAGTCAACTCGGCGGCAAACAAACTAGAGTAACGAGCGATACGTTTCTCGTTCACATCACGAGGCTCTCCCATGGGGAATCCATATTGAATAGACTGTGCCCAACATGCTCCCTCGGTGTCTTTCCTGGAATCGGAAATACATTTTGCAATGTCTACCATTTCACTGGCATCATCAGCATTATGCAATCGAGGCCAGTGGTTGTTCTTTTCATGAAAATCCAAGGCTGCAGCAAGGGAGAGATGAACTTCAACCCCTTTGCCTAACTCCCATTCTTCACCACGGAGCATTTGTGGCACAGGCGTCCCTTGCAGAGTGTCTGCGAGAGACCTGTACTGCTTGAATATAGGAGGGCGCACTTGATTGAGCAATCCTCCAGATTGATATTGACGAAATGCATCGACACTGGTATTCTCCAACAATTTTTTGCCCTTTTCATCATTCAACACGAATGCTAAACGGTTGAAGATTGTAATAGTCCTGACTGGGAACTTTTTGTTAGCATTTCCTTCGTCTTCGTCAAAGGCCGACTTGTAGAAATCATATTGACGCTCAAAGTTGGATACCACAGCTTCAGTTGGAAGCCCCAAAGCTGTTTTGAATGCCACTCCACGCGTGTCCACTTTGGCAGCAGTAGGACTAGCAATGGCAACTCTCTTGACGGTGACAGACATGCCATTAAATCCTTCCATACCCTGTCGCATATCCTCCAATACAACAACATCGCCATCTTCCAATCCGTGCTCATTTTGAGCAACTGTAACAATAACTACCTGCTCTCCCTCCTTCACGCCGGAGACATCTAGCAACTTTGGTTTGCTGTCCAAAACTTCCACGTTGGAAATGGCAAGTGTCTGGGTTGGTTCGCCTGTGGCATCAGTAATCTCGTGATTCGGGCCAAAGTCAGAAAAGATTGATGAAGTTACTCCGTTCGTAACTGCCATGATGAACGCAGTTCCATTGGCACGTGCCAGTTCATTCAATTGAAACAGTTCTTTCTTGGGGAGAAAAGTAGCAACGACAACTGCGGAATATCCACGACGTGTTCCCAACACATCCTTATTCATAATTTCCTCAGTGAGGGAACTGCTCCCTTCCAACAAGTCCACACGACAAAATGGGTTCAACGTACGCAATTCCGTCAAACTCGCTGCACCCAACGTCGTCCCTTCCTCGAGGACATGCTCCCGGGTAACATAAAAATTACTCCCCCGATGCTCCTCCTTACAAACGACGCCACCATCGTACAGCATCACCCCGCCCACATTACTCAAAATCAAGTTTTTCGCAGTCTCCACTCCCACGCCCTGCATACCCACAATCAACACGTTCAAATCCTTCAAACGGGCGATGGTTTCGCCTCCAAAGGCGGCTTTTTGACGGTCGATGCGTTCGGATTCATTGTCTACGAGATTGCCCGTCTTGTAGGAGCCCATCCAGTCTCCCCAGTTTACTTCTCCTCCATTCGCCATTTTGATGCGCTTTTTGGTTGGTGAATGATTTGTGGTGTTGATGTCGTTGGTACTGTTGCTTGCGGTGATAGAGCGCTTGGTCATGGTCGTTACGTAAAAAATGCGAGGCTCAGGACTCAGGAAGATCCAAAAAAAAGATCGATTTCGATCCTTTTTTCGAGGGATTTTTGAAGTTGAAAGGAGAGAATAGCAGCATAAAACGCCTCTATTATGGTCAATACAATGGTCCTCGCTCAATACAATGGCTCTTTGATACCACTTATGGTAACGAGCGACAACAATTACAACTGCCTCCACAAAGAATAAGTATTGATCATGCTGGGGACTGTCATAGTCAGTGAATGCTAAATGATCATTAATGTAATGAAATCTTTAACACCAAACTCTATTTACACACACAACAAGAAGAGAGTCAGAAGGTTGCCCCCAGCCCAGCCTAAACCTATATATTGACCACACAATCCACAAGTTGTGTGTCAATAACAAGGGCTGTTGGCACCCCTCTGATCCACCTCTCTCTCATTAAGCCACTTGATCAATATCTAATCCGATCCAAGCTTGGACGAAAATCCAAACAACAAAGTATCAGGATACAAAGGCATACCAATAAAGGCTCCCATCACACTAAACACAACAACAACAAGACCAACAGCCGTCCAAGTAATAACATTGAATGTTTGAATTTCATACATGGTCTTGTAATTGTAGGCGTAGGTAGTGTATCCATTCTCTCCATCCTGCTGATTTTGTTCTCCCTCTTGATTCTGTTGTTCATCATTATTTTGCTCTCCCTCTTCCTCATCTTCTTGCAAACGACGCCTGCTGCTTGTAGCCACCACACTTTCGGGGACAACAGTCTCAACGACAAGATGAACAACGACAGTCTTATCACTGGCCTCAGCTTCCTCCTTTAAACGTTGGATCAATTGACGAAGTTGAGCATCAGCTTCCTTGGCATCAACATCATCCATAATCTGGAGGGACATGGCATCCAATGATCCCTCACTCGCAGTAGAAGAGGAGGAGAGACGACGTCCAAAGTCATCCTTGTTGGTAACGACCGCGGCGGCGGACTTGGAGTTACTCATACCCTTGACGAGGTTATTTGCCACATGTCCCGAAATCTTGACTTGTCCCACCTTACCATCATCCACACCATTCAACAAGGCCATGGCAGTGGGCATACTACCCTCCAAATACCCAGCAACATTTCCCCCCAGGCCAACAATGACACCCAAATCAGCCTTGTTAAAAAGATCAGGAACCACCGACATGCCCGCATATCCATGAGAAGAATATTTTCCATCCTTACTGGGGTGCATTGCCTTCCAGAACGAGGCCATGGCGGCGGGTGTGGTGGTGATGGATGCGGCATTGTTGACGGTGTTGGCGGAGGTGTGGATGGTCCCCCCCTTGCCGAATTCGAGGATGGTGACGGTGGTTTGTTTGGAGCCCAAGGCACTGCTGGCGAGGGCGGTGATGCTTATCAGAGATGTGATGAATTTCATGATTATTTATAATTTACACTGTTACTATCTAATGATTCAACCCACTACTTATTGCGAATGATAGATATTATCATTGAAACCGTTGTCTTTGCTGGATAGTTGGCGTTGGCTTGGTGCTTTGATGATTTTTTAGATCCAGTCCATTGTCGCCATTGACTCGCTAAGACGAAAGTCTCCCCTTCGCGCACGACCCACTTTTATTGCATCCGCCACTCCAACTCCACTGTTGGTCACCGCACGGGAACCTGGGGTTGACAGTGGATGCTTTTTGTTAGCAGCCGATTTGTCGAGAGCTTGCCAGGAGTTTCAAGTCGTGGTTCTAAAAAATCTAGCGTGGAGGTGCGTTGAGGTTGATTTCTGATGGCCTGTTCCGTCAAAAACTTGCGCCAACGTGCAAACTTGCTGCCACCGCCACGAGTGACATGCTGCTTGGCGGCGCACCGTGTCAGATGGCCGATCCGTGGCGTCGGCGGCAAGTTTTTGACGGAACAGGCCAGGGCACATACAGCTGTTAGCAAATCTTGGCGGATAATCGCAGAATTTTTATTCCTACGTACAAACGTTCTGAAAGCCCCTTAACTGGGGAGCTACTCTACCTCCGTCTTTCTCAATTGCGAACAACAACCGGACCATGGTAAATAATGCCTCGTATGCCATATTCCACCAAGAGACATAAATGAACATTGTCCTATGTTTATTTCTTCTTTGCCGTCGCTTCCACCTTCGTATTCTCTCGTTTTACTCTGAGACTAAAGTTGAGCTTCTCTTCCTTCTTGAGCAAATCATTCTTGAAATCAAAGTCTTTTGCGTAGACAGTTTTCATAATGAAAGATTTGTCAAAGTCAATAGCAGCACGATGACATTTCAAAACCTTCTTCAGCGTTTCAATTCTCTTGTGCGGAATGGGTGCATCCTCACTTGAATTACCTTCTGTCTCCTTGGTATTCTTTGCCTCAATCTCCAACATCTTATATGTCTCCATGTAACCTCTTGCCCTGGCACTGAACTTACGAATGAGATCCACAGTGAGAACCTCTCTTGAAATACACTTGTCGACCAATGCAAGGAAATCAGCAGTCGTTTTCTTTTGAGCTAATGGATGTCTTCGGTAGAGAGCTTTGGAGAACCCCCAAGAGTATTCGACACCCTCACCAGCGTATTCAGCATGATACTTTGTTGTAATCAAGGCTCTTACTCCAAAAGATTCACAAACATATTCGAGTTGGCTTTGTTCAGACAAAAAAACCTCAGCAATTCAACGCTGAAATGTTCCAGATGGTCAAGTATGAAGTTTGACACATCTACTGCTGCTGTCGGAAATACCTCAAATAGTGTAGGCTTTCGTTTGATACCATTGGCGACGTAGGGGTTGGGGTTTGGAAATTGATGATTAACGCGGAAGATACGGTTCCAATTCATGATTGTCCTACCAGTTGCTGCATTGAACAGTGTTAAATCATTGAGCAGCCTTGCCGCTTTGTCGCAACAAGCTTGGAATGGAAACCCAACTCGATACTCGGCAAGTGCTATTGAATACGCAACCCTGAGGTATAAACATTTATTGCGTAAGTCAAATAAGGCATGCTTTGTCAATTTACTATCTTCGTGCAAGTCAATGACGCCTGCTTCTTCGTATCCATTTGCTGATTGCCCCACCAGTGTAAGTGATTCAACCAATTGCACTAGTCCGTTGTACACATCGGCACCTTCTTCAAATCCGAAGAGAGCTGCTGCTTCAGGTGACTGCCATATAATATTCGGAGTCTGGTTGTTGCTGCTGTTATCGCCGTCTATATCGCCACTGCTGTTGTTATTGTCGTCGTCTTCGTCTTCATCTTCGTCGTCAACTTGATTATTCTCATCCTCTAATCTACCCACGTTGGTGACGAATGGCACGAGAGGGCTCTGCTGCTGCTCAACTAGTCGTTGCGAGCGCCTTGTTCTTTTTTGTGGAGTAGGAGTAATTGGTGCAGCCGCTGATGATTTTGTTGCTTCTTTACGTTTGTTCTCATTATTTTTGTTCTTCTTCTTACCAGCGCATCCATCGTCGGGAAATGATACTTGCTCCGGCTTGTTGCAAGATCGCTGCCGATTATTAGTTGCACTGTAACTCTGTATATGTTCTATTTCTGTGCACAATAACTCTGCTGCGCGTATTGGTTCGTTGGGCACTTTCTCTCCCTTTCCAAAGTAGTAATAGTGCACCATCCGGCGTAATGACGAATTGAATGGACATGATGTTGTGAAATTTTTGTGGTATATCTTGTGTACATTGCTGCTGTTGAAAGGTCCGGCTGCCTTGTTCAGACGCTGCACGAGTTTGTTCCGTAAGGTATTGTCTTTATCTACATTCGTATAGTGTCTGTGCAATATCTCTACCAACGACTGGTCGCAAATCCACCTGCCGCGATAAGTGTCACTTTTACTGATGAGCCGTGTGAAAAGGTATTCAAAAAGTGTATTACCATCGTTCATGATTACAATCTTTAGTCAACCTAATTGGCTATTTTGGATCTAGACATGCAAGAGAGGTTAATTTATCCTTTTGGTTGAGTAAATATTCAACTTGTTGTGCGTAGTACGCTCCGGCATTTGGCCATGGTTGGCATCTTTTTGCGCGGAGTGGCTCTTGTTGAGGGGTGAGTTGGGAGAAATCGGCCCAATGGGTTTTTATAAGACTCACTACGTCATTTGTACCTAACATACGTAGGAATTCGAAACTTGAACGGCTATCCGAAAATCCGTGAAAACAGCTGTAAAAGAATGGGCTGCGTGTCGCAGACAGACCACTCATATGATCCCGATTGTTCTTCGTCTATGTACAAGAGGTAAAGTAGATTCCAAATACTTACAGTTAGCTAGTAGCAAAATTCAAAATTCAAAATTCAAAATCGGTCGCATGTCGGAAGGCTTGCCGCACTCTCTTTTGTACAAACATATTATGACAATGCCAACGGCTCTTACACATCGAGCCAGCATCAAACACTGCACACGTAATTCGCCGACGTCAATCCTGCCTGTGCGTCAATATGGCGGTCACACCCGAGCCGTCGATATGTCCGATGGGGGTCTGGATGACAGAGGAAGATGTCATGGAACGTCATAACATCAATGCAAGAGTGATGAGAGTTTACAGAAACGAATCACCCCCGGGAAATATGCACTTTGAAACTGGTGTGAAAGTGGGTGCTCCTAATCCCTACAACCAGCACCGGTTTGTCTACATATCACCAGAGGGCACCAAAGCACACTATGGTAACATAACGTTACTGATTTGGTCAAGAATGTGTCATTACTTTAGCAACAACACTATCCAAACTGATGCCGCCGCCGATGATAAAGACACCACCACCTTCCATCAACATTTCGAAGTTTATACAACGTTGAAAGCAACTCCTGCCAATATCACTGCCGCTTTTGAGAAGGGAGTAATGAAGCGCTCTAACGAGTTACAAAAAAAGGCACCACTTCGCCGTGTTACACCTGCTAAGAAGAAGACACAAAGTACCAAACCACAGCAGCAAGAGAACGAGCAGGATGCGACCGTACAAAATCTCAACAAACAAACTACCAAACCGCAACAGCAAGAGAACGAGCAAGATGCGACCATACAAGATCTCAACAAACAAACTACCAAACCGCAACAGCAAAAGAACGAGCAAGATGTGACCATAAAAGATCTCAACAAACTAACTAACAAACCGCAACAGCAAGAGAACGAGCAAGATGCGACCATACGAGATCTCGAAAAACAAACAACCGAACCACAGCAGCAAGAGAACGAGCAGGATGCGACCGTAAAAGATCTGATTCCATCAGAGGACAGGCTCAGGAACGTGTTGGAAAAAAGATACAAACAGCTGGAGCAAAAGGATGTGGCAACAGATACAGACTTGACCAAAATTGGAGGCTTTTTCAAGGATGGAAAACATCTTGTGATGCACAACTCATCCATCCACTCCAAATTTGTATCATTGTGTCAGTCCCCCTCGATGAATTTCCGGCAAGATGCGATAGAGGAAGTGTACCAAATTATTCTTCGGAAGATGATCCACTCTAGGTTTGCAGTTGTATTTCGTCGGTGGAAGGAACAACATTGTCAAAAGCATGACATGTCTCTGCGATCAAATTTGAAAGCATGCGTGGACAAGAACAAGAAGAACAAAGAGACCAAACAACCGGCAAACCCACATCCCACAGGCGTTGAGAGGAAGTTGAGCAACGATACTAAGAGACCAGCAACATCGCATCCCGCTCCAGCAGGCGTCGACAAGAACAAGAAGAGCAGAGAGACCAAGCGAAAGGCAACCCCAAATCCCGCAGGGTCGAAGACGAGCAACGATACGAAGAGACCAGCAGCACCACAACCCGATGCTCAAGTTGATGTTAAAAAATTGAAAACAAGTTAGTGATTACAATAACACAAGTGGCATTGCGTCATGTACACTCTTGAACTCACCCTCTCTCTATGTAGTATCTTGTGTTCAAAATTAGTTTTACGGAATACCCACTGCAATTAACACCCCCTCCCCCTTCGAGGCACTAAACGCAGATTCACTACTCTCCAATACTAAGTAATGAAGAACCAGTCATTAGTTGTTGCTGGGATGCGTCAACATGGGCTGTACAAATAATAATGATCCCAACACCCACACATTATTTTTGCACCATTACTTGTCACTGTAAACGGTCGCCATTAATAAATAACAAGCATCGTCGAGCAGAATATTTCACCAATAGTGGATATTATTTTTGATGTCGGTTCGGCGGAGTTGTTCTGTGTTCGTCGACGGCGATGGTGTTGTCGTTGACATGGTAGGAATATAATTGCATCATCCGACCAACTCGACGATGATGGTTATGTTCATAGTCATTTTCACAACAGACGATGCCCAATTAGGAAAATAAACGGCGGTTCGGAGATCCTATGCCATAATAGGGGAGGGGAATGTCGATTATTAGCCTAATAGAAGCATATTCATTGACCTCATTTTTACTAGTAGTCCACCATGGTGAAGGCATTTTGATGGATTTTGAGAGGTGGGGGGCCTCATGGGTGATGTGATTGAAGAACAATCAACATTATATTAGGGGATCACCCAAAACAGCCTTTCTTGCATTGCATATCTAGATTTTTCCTCTACCAAAATCAAATAGGGGATAACCTAATCAAATCGATACGCAGCCCATTCTTTTATGTGCCCTGAAACAGGCCATCCTCAACGCACCTCAACGCTAGATTTTGTAAAACACGACTTGAAACTCCTGGCAAGCTCTTGACAAATCTCTCAGCAAGACGTGTCAACCCCAGGTTCCCGTGGTCACCGTCTTGTGTGCTTGCTTGCGGCACAAAACAACACAATGGCAATATAGGGCTGAACAGCTCTCCATAGCTAGCCATAGAGAGGCAGCAAGCAAATCAAATGAAGCGAAGAGCAACATAATTTAAATTATTCTTCAAAAATAAGTGCGTATTATCCGATCCAAAGTGAATCTTCAAACACAAGCGCTAAAAAAGATGGCCTCCTCCAAAACCGGCAGCACCGGCGGGGAAGGAACCGGGAACAGAGAGGATGTCATCGAAACACTCATTGATATGGATCCGTGTGGGGCTGCCTATCGAGTTTCAAAGACCATGGTGCGTATCGTTCTAACAAAAAGTCATGAATGCATATCATATGTTATGTCTCTTTTTATGCTCACCATGTGATTTTTCAAAATTGCCATGAATTATGGATGGATTCATACATCAACTTTATGTTCAAATCATGATTACAGAACGAGGCACCATCCTTTGCCCTCCAAGGTCGACATAATCGTATTCCCGACTCAGCTCTCTTCGATGCGGCGAGTGCACTTTCCAAATATGAAATATTGCCATCTAGTCCACAAGTTATGGGGGATCTCCTACAACAACAGGATGGCCTCCTTCGTAAAAGTGATGAAAACAGTGATACTCTTGAAAATATGACTGACGCTGCCACGACGCCCAATTCATTGGATATAATGGAGAAGTATAGGACAAAAGATGCGGAAGAGCGTATTTTACGTCATCATGATAAAATTATTCGTGCCAAGAATAGTAATCACAAGTTGAAACAACAGCAGCAGCAAGATCAAGGTCAACAACAATTGAGTGATAAATTACCCGCAACGACTGATTCAGGTGATGATAATGATGATGTTACTGGTGGAGAAGAAGGTAACGGTGGTAATGCTTCTTCTTCATCATCCATTGTTGCGACCACCTCAAGTGATGTCGCCAATACCACTTCCGTAGCTTCGTCACCTGCGTCAAATGTCACGACCAACGCTGTTCCACCGCCTCAATTGGTATCAGCATTACGTCAAATCTTTGGAACGGCGAGTTCCACAAATTTAGAAGATTTAATGACCGATACTTCCACTGATAATGATGACAAGAACAACAACAATATTATTGACAAGAACAACAACAACCGAAATGTTGGCGGTGACAATGATAACGATGCTGTGTTGAAACGTCAACACTCTGAGAATGTCAATGTATTGCCTTCGTTACTAGCTGCGGTATTGAATCATGAAACGTTTGTTGGTCCTCCTGCACCAACAACCTCGAAGGAAACCGAATGGCCCTCTTCTATTACGGAAAGTGAGGCTGTAAGTCAAATTAAACGCGATTTGAAGAATTTTTTTGGTGCTGAATTCGATGAAGAGGAGGAGGAGGAAAATGAAAGATCGTTGGATAATGATGAAGGTATTGAAGAGGGCACGAAAACTTCAATGGATGGTAAGGAAGAAGGGATTGAGGAGTCAAAGCCACCAACTCAACTTCCTCCTGGTGCTGCCAATATGGAGGCTATCATTGGAAGCGTATGTAAAAGCATGCTCAACAAAAGTGACAAGTCGTCGCCGACTAAAAGCCATATCCACGGTTTACTCATTGCAATCCTATCAATATTGACAGGATGCTTATTATCAGAAGAGGACTTGGAGAACTTGGGACCGGGGGATTCTCATTTGCTGCTTCAACATCAACACTTGCCAACATCAACTTTGGACGTTGCGGGCAATAGTGATTCTAGTTTTCTACAGGTTGGAGCGGTGCTTTCCATGCTGAGGAATAGCAGCTCTCGTGGTGGTAGCGACATCGTTAAGAATCACGACAACAACGTCTTGGACGAGTTCTCTTTGGATGAAAAGTTACTCAATTACTTTGCTGATGCATCTGCTACTTACGAGGAACGCATTGAAATTCAGAAAGCTAATTTGGTCAAGGTCTCAACGCCAGGTGTATCCAAAGCTGTTGAAGACGATGAGAAAGCCGGGCATGAGCAACCGACTCAAGACGTCCTTCCTCCTCTTGTAGGCAGGGTGAGCGATTCCAGCGATGAGTCGGATGGAGATGACACTGATGTTGATCAAATTGATGTTAATCGAAGAAATAGTGAGGACCGGATAGAGGAAGGAAATGACATTCTTCCAATCTTTGACGAAGGGAACAATGAAGACCAGAACTCATCCAACTCTGACGAGGAACACGACGAAGGGGATAGCAGTGCTAGTAGAAATTCTGAAAGTGTGCAGGAAGGAGGAAACGATCGACATGACAGCGACGGCGGCGATGATGATTCTGAGAACGATGTCAACAATGATGACGAAGATGACGAATCTATGATGCTCCGACAAGCTCTTGCACTTAGCTTGGCAGCCGCAATTGGCTCTGGGGTGTCGGTCGAGTCAGATGCCGATGCCGACGCCGACGAAGGAGGAAGCACCAGCGCAGCTACCCCACCCATTGCACCACGAAGAGACTCGGAAGAGAGCGACAGCTGCTCGGAAAAATGCAGCACCTCTGACAACCTCCCTCCACTTCCTACACCTCCACCTCTTAGTCTGCTGCCTACACAAGAGAATATTATAACGGAAGCATATGAGGAAGATGATGAAAATGAGCCAGACAAGTCTAACTCTTCTCAAACGGAATCATCCTCAGTATTTGATCCTTCTGCATTATCCAGCTTTGGTAATTTACCAGCTTCGCAGGTTCTTCTCCACCTGCAGGGTTTTGTGCTCGATATACTGCAAAATTGCTGTAAGGGTGTTTCCGAAGAATTTCAGAGTGGATTGGAAAGTATGATGTCGCCCGGTGGTATGGGATCACCTTTCTTTGGATCCCAAACTCCGAAGTCACGTCGTGATGAAGCTGGAGAGCAAGATGCATTTAAAGACGACTTCAAGCCTGATTCGATCACTGCGTCCCTCCTTTTCGCTTCCCTACATTTGTCTAACTACCTACGCAACGCCGCTGTTGCAATGCTGAGTGATATTGTAGAAGATACCGAAGAGATGGTGGAAGATTACCGTTCTGGTGTGCACGACGTTGGTAATCAGGGTATCAAAATCGCTAATTCCAACGACAGTGACGACCCGCTCACTGATGTCAAAGAAGACCCTGCCATCGGTGCTACTTTAGATTCTTTTGAAAGCAAAGGTATGCAACGAAAGGCAGCTGCCGCAGCACATTTTGCTACGCTAAGGCATGAAACAAAGCAGAAGCTCGTACTGCTGTGGAGTAAGAAAGTGTCTTTATACTCCAGTTGTTGCCTCCTTAGTATGCGGTGTCTCCGCATCTTTATGGGACGATGTATTCAAAGCGGCGTAAATTCTTCTGGTATTGAAGATGCCGTTTGCATGTCTGCGAGGACGCGACTTGGTCTCGCTGCGATTTTGTCAAACTTCTACTCTTCGTCGACATCTTCTTCTTTCGAGCAACTTCAACATTCCATTAGCCACTTTTCTGAAGATTACAAGGCTGCAGGAGGAGGCCCAAAAAACCAATTTCTTGTTGCTTCTCTTTGCAGTGAGGCAATTCTGCTATGGGGGGAATCCTTGTCATTTCTCTACCCTGACCACATGGCAAGGGTTGATTTATTAAGCGAATTAATTCGGAACAGAGCTCTACCATCCGCTAAAAGTCTGATTGATTCAATCAATTCTGCTGACGAGGCTCAGAATATATTTAGGTGGAGCGACAATGAAATACAATGTTCTAAACTGGATCTTTTGTGCAAGCGGCTCCGGATGAGTGACATGCTTGACTATTTTGTGGAGTCGCCTATGCTAAGCTTTGGAGAAGAAATTGATCTCAGCGACGATAAAACATCCATTCAAACGTCTCTGCAGGCATGTCCTCCAGACAACTCTATCTCAACAATTTCTGTATTGAGCGATGCAGTGAAGGATTATTCACGGGACGACAATATCACCCAATTATACCTCGCTGTGTGCAACAGGACTATGTCTAACTTGATTTTATGGCAGAATCTTTCTATTTCGTCGAATGATGAAAATGATCATGATATATCTGGAGGGGAGGCGAGTACTGCATCTTCAGAGACCTGGTCAAATACATTGCAGTTGAGCTTGAATTCTTCCAAGTTCCACTTTGACTCAACAAAATGCGCAGACTCCATTGCAATTATTTCGTCAGCGAGTTTACCAGGTGTTACTGCAAATCAACGCGCAACGAAGGTGTGGGGCACGGTATTATCGACAGCTTGCTTCCTACCTAAGAGTGGCATCCATAGATGGGCGATAAAGTTGGAAAAGTGTGAGCGAGGCCATGTCTTCGTGGGAGTGGCAACCTCCTCTGCCAGCACGAAGACGTACGTGGGAGGGGACAAGCATGGATGGGGACTGATTGGCACCCAAGCTTTGTGGCATGATCGCAACAAAATTAGGTCTGACTATGGTTCTACTTTTCGGTCTGGTGCTACTATCGTTATTACGCTAGATACAAACGTTGGCACACTTCGATTTGGGCTGTGGAAAGAAGCTGCTGGTGCTGAATGTGGACCGCTTTCTCCATCTCATGGAACAGCGCAGGTGACATCCCCTCGTGTGGGTGCAACTCCAGGCAATGGGGTGTCCATGATTGAAGATTGGGGTATTGCATTCGAAGGATTGCCGCTTGATGTAAAGTTGTATCCCGCTGTTGGTCTTTATCAACGTGACGACAAGGCCACACTTTTTGCCGTGTCAAATCCGACCAAGTCATCAAGTGGAAAGCCGTCTTCTTCGGCAATATCTAGTGGAGAAATATATTTTCCTTTGCCCACGGACGCCAGGGAACAAACACCGGATCATATGCTGCGTGTGCAACGGTGGAATCAGTCATTGTGTACAGACGGAATAGCCTTTTGCTCTGAAGTCTTATCAAGGTCCATCCAAATACTTTCTTCACCCGAGCCAGAATCGTCGCTTCAAAACGACATTCTTCTAACCAGTGTTTTGCCTAGTCTTGCGTCAAGCATCTGCTTGATCCCATCGTGCATTCCTACGTTATCTACGAAGTATGCAATCACATTATTGCCGCTTATAACAAGGTGTGCAAACCTTTTAGACGGGCTAATTCCTCTTGAAAACAAAACTGACGCTCTTGGAAGTGAGTTGAAAGAAGGAAATTGGCTGCTTCGTATTGAACCACCAACTGACAGTTCTCGAAGCAATAACATGTCTGAAGAATATGTTGTCTGCCTCAAACAAAATGAAACACCAAATTCAACTGGATATATATGCTTTCGAGGGAAAGGAATTGATACATCTAGTCGCTCGAAAGACGGCAATGTTACGATCACTGCCGCTTGTTGTGGCACTCATCTTCATCTAATTGAGGATTGGTCTGGGGTTCCTCCAACATCTTGTATTATCGATGCTCGCCTCGGCCTTGATGGCACCAAATTTGAAGGAACTTATCACGATACAAAGCAGCATGCATCTGGACGAGTGTTTGGTTATCTCCAAGACAATATCACGACAAGAGTGCAGACTGACAGTACGAGTGCGAACAACAAGCAGTTGTTACAAACGATAGAATCGCTTCTCTGTATGGCAATAGGTCATCTTTCTCTCATTTTGTGTTCAAAGACGTCACTCTCTGACATCGATAGACGCTTGTGTGACCAAGTGCATTCAACGGAATCTCCTGAAGAAAGACGAGAGTTGTTTCATAAACTACTCAATGCATCTTCAATCATTGCAGGTGGGCGAATAGATTACGATAGGAACCGTATCCGTACTGCTGTTGACTCCTTGGTGGAAAGGTGCTGTTTGCCTAACACAATCGATCACGAGAAAGGCGACAACCCCATAGTGCAGCATTGGCAAGATCTCGTACATTTAGATGTGTCTACATCGATGAAAGAGTCATCTGCCAACGCTTCCGTGCATATTGAGAAAGCAAGAGCTTTTATCGAACATCTTTTAGCTTCGGAGTCTCAGTGCAGTGGTTCCTTTTCTCGTTTATGTCCAGATGAGTATTCTGCCTCGCAGCAGCAAATTGCTTCCGTCATTCTGTATCATTCGTGTGGATATGGAGAGATTGATACGAGTACTGAGAATAGTGCAGTATTGGGTTGCGCAGTGAAGGCATTGAGTACCTCTCGTCAGATATTGGAAAATGGGATTCGCGATGCACTCTCAAAAGCAAATGGTCTGCCACACAAACAAGTGTGCAAATCCCATTGTTCACAAGCTAGCGCTGTTGCGGATTTTCTTACTGACTTTCCGTGTTTAACATCTGGTGATGGCAATTCGTCACAATCAGTATTTGATGATGTCACTCTTATTTTCAACAATATCAAGTCAAAAGAAGATCTTAGCTACGTTCGGAATGAATTGGACTCAGTCACAGAGAAAAGTATCATGCGTTACTTGGGGCTTCGCTCATTGCATTCGCTCCTAGCGGGAGGAATCAAACTTCATGCTGCCATTGAATCTGCAATTGTGTCGCTACCCAGACTTCTCAAGCGTCCCACGGGCAATTGCTTTTCGCCTATTTACTCTGGTTGTTCTAGAAGTGTCCAAGAGTACCTCACAGCATCAGTAAAATTGTTGTATGGGCGGGTGGGTGTGTATCTCGAAGAAGCAACTCAGCAGGTCTCATCCTCTCTAGTTCTTTCCTTGCTGGCGAACTATTCTACTGTCTCTTATCCAAATGATATGGAAGGCACAATATCAAAAATGATACCATGCATCGGGGATATTATTGTTCATTGTAGAGAAGAAGTGGCGTTATGCGATGGGAATGACAGCTCCCCCTCTACGACAACTCTCGTCAGTGCATTACGTCGGCGGTCGGCACACTGTTTGTTGCAGGTTACAGCGTCAGTTTTACTCACACTAACTGCGCAATTATCAGCTTATCAAGAAAGAGATGAAAAAACTAATTTGATTCGAATGTCATCTGACCTACTACTTAGAGAGATGAGTGAAATGATTCCAGTGGTTAGGGAGAGTGTTAGCTTGAGAGGGGGCAACAACAACTTTAAAGCGATGAAGGTAGACTGGCGTGTACGCAAAAACTTGACATCAACTACATCTCGGTCATCGAAAGCAGATTTCAAGAATAGCGACTCTTCTCCAGGGGTTTCATATCTTCTCAGTCACAACTACACGATGGCTTCAAAAGCTGCGTCGACAGAGCCTATGTCCAGTTGCTATTTGAGTCATCTCATCAATACGTTGCATATTGCTGTGAGATCAACTTCTTTCATAACGAGTATGAAAATGAGATCGAAGGAATGGTTTTGTGTTCTGTTCTCTCTAATTGGAATTGATGAGGATGAAGATGAAATTAATCAGCGAGTCTGCCTTTACCTCAATCCGAAGCTACGTTGTCGCATTTTGCGCTTGTTGCGCCTTATGCTTATTGAAACTGATGCAGATCCGGTGATTATTAGGCATCTACTTCGTGTTGCGGGGCCTATCGGAGGTGCTGAAGCGGAAGTCGCTCCCTCTGATTTTGCAACGAACGATTCTATTGTGTCGCTACTTCGCTATCTATATGCATTTTCGGATGCATGGAGACAAATCATCTACCAAGTAATTGAAGAAGAGTGGGGAGCTACTTCCAAATCTCAAACATCATCCGAGTTACGTTTTGGGGTTTTGTCATTCTTGGGAGGTGCCCCTGGAAACTTGGCAAAGGGCTCCTTTGTTGTAATCAAGCCCAACCTTGCTTCGTCTTCGTCATCTGTGTCTACGAAGGCTCGAGCTGGTGGCGGAGGCACATCAAGTTTGAATGTTTCTACTGGAAATGGTATCGATGAAGTTGTGTCAGGATTGAGTCGAAATGTTGCTCTAGCAGGCATCCTGAGCAGTGTAGACCTTAAGTCGGGATCGTGTGAGGTTGTCGTCGTTGGGGACAGAGACATTGAGCAATCTCCTACGTTCATGTTCCCTGCGTCCTCAGGCGGTTCTAAGATGACTATCCGAGCTGTTCGTGTGAATGTGGCGGACATTTCATTCGTCAATGAGCTTCCTTTGCTTATTCGCAGCGATATGCCTGTGGATGGCATGTACAGATCATTGCTTGACAGACTGAAAGCTGTCTCACTGTCCATATTATCGCAAGCATCCTCGGAAGAGAATGAATGTTCTGAACAAGTCAACACTGACGATATGTTTACTTGTGCTATGGGTTTAAGATCCACTGCAGTGCTCACATCCGACAAGAGCATCCTTTGTGACTTCGTTTCTGACAAGCAAGGCTGTTTCAAGGAGTTCTTTGCCGTTTGTCTACAAGTTGCATGCCCTGGTAAAACCAAAACCAAGGGCGAGTTAAGCTCTTTGTCAAGTCTTGAAGCACTTGCATGGCATCTTCTTACAGTCCGCTCAGCGCTGATGTCGCGGATGGAAGCCCTAAAAAATGCTGAGCCTTCACAATTAAAATTTTTATTTGGACAGGATGAGGGGTCCTCTGCAAAGCCCAATGCTGCTACCGACCGTCTTAACACAAGGGCTGATAGCTCGCGGACTCCGTCAGCTATGCGATCTTTTTTGGGATCGCTTTCAGAAGGGTTAGGAAGCACCGCTGCGTCAAGAAACACTCGTGACGAAGAAGAAAGTGACTCTGCTGCAGAACGACAGGAGTCAGAAGAATCTGCTGACATGGCAGCTGCGCATTTACGAGAGGCTGCAATTGTTCAAATGGCCGAGCTCGGGTTGCCTAGGCAATGGGCAGAGCTTGCCCTTAGGCGTGTTGGTGGAACGAATATTGAAGCTGCAGTTCACTTTTGTCTTGAAAGGGGTGGGGATATGGAACGTCTTCTAGCCGAAGATCATGAACGACGTGGGTCTTCGTCTGTGTTGTCATCTAGTCGAAGAAGGGGTTTTGGACCATCTCGAATGGATGCAAGTAATTTGATCAGACAGCTTGTTGAAATGGGCTTTCCTCGACGTTGGTGCGTCGAGGCGTTATCTGCAACGAGAAATAATGTCGATGAAGCTTTAACATGGATTTTGACGAATGGAGAGCGCCTTAGCGCTGAAGACGAGGCTGCCGAAGAAGAAAATGAGGATGATGACGACGATGATGATGACGAGGAGAACGAAGAAGAAGAAGAAGACGAGGAGGAAAATCAAGATGATGAAAGTGCCAGCGATGAAAATGTGGAACCGCCTACTGCAATGGAATCTTCTTCTGGAGAGAAAGAGCTGTCTCCTGACTCGAAAAAGCCTCTCGGCTGGTCTGGTTCTCTTTGTCCCGTCCGATTTGTTTCTGGTCGATCAAGAATTGATTCCAAAACACTTGAAATTACAGGTCTTCCCAGCGGAGGATTCAGCTCTGTTGGAACAAAAGGTGTTCTGTTAACGTCGGGGAAGTGGTACTATGAAGCAGAGATTCAAACTGCAGGTTGTATTCAGATTGGATGGGCGGATTCATCGTTCGTCGGTCACTGTCAAGCTGATCGTGGTGACGGTGTTGGTGATGGCCCATCTTCGTGGGCATTTGACGGCTGGAGAAGATATCGTTGGCATTCCACTCCAACTGAGTGGGGGTGCAGATGGGCTGAAGGCGATGTTGTTGGGTGCCTTGTTGATATGGATTCTATGACAATTAGTTTTACTCTCAATGGTAAAGGAGAAGAAATTGGAATGGGCCTGGCGTACAGTGGTGAAGGATTCCGCCCATGTAGTGGTGTTTACGCATGTGTCAGTTTCAATAGAAAAGAGAAAATTCGTCTCATTCTGGGCGGAGATGGGACAGAACCATTCAATTTTCCTCCCCCCGAAGGATACCGTGGTGTCGGAGAAGCAATACATGACGCAGTAAAAGAAAGGGATAGTTTAATGCAAAATGAGCAAATATTGGGCGACAGCAATCTCATGAAAGATTCGGATGGGAATAGGTACATTTGTGACTTTTCTGACGGAGAACATGGTCATGAGTTATTTGCATGGCAGCACAGGTATTATGGAGCCGATGCATCCGTTCACCTTGGAGCGAGCCGGGCTGGTTCGCGGGGTGGAAGTACCCTGAAATCATCTAAAAGTGGGAGCAGTGCATCATCTAATGACGATACACCCGTTTCTGCTGACATAGCATCTCGTTTGGCGAAGTTGATCTCCGATTCGAAGTCAACAGAGAGCAATGATGACGATTCTGATACCGTGGAATCTAATGTTGAGATATTGAAGGCATCCTACGGCGATCTTCTCTCCAGTGTTGAAAATGAGTTCAAAGAAGTGTGCACCTCTTTATGTGTATTATATGCTCAAAAACTCGTCATGCATACAATGGTGTCATGTTCAGACACATTTAGTTTGAATCACTTCCTCCCTGAAGCGAAAGATACGCCATGGACGTCCAAAAATGCTGAAGAGGAAGTTAGTAGAACGTTGTGGAAGGTTGTCGAACATTGTACATCGCTCCGATCTTCTGGATGGGTCGGCGAAGCGGGAGCTATGGCCGTAGCTGCTGAGGCTCTCGGTCTAGGGATTTCTACTTTTGATAACACATCAACTTCGACAGCACCAGGGCTGATTCAAGTCAATGATCAAACTTTGATTCCAAGTGGAGGCACTGTGCAGTTTTTGAGCTCGGCTCTTTTTCTACCAAAAGATGTGTTTGAAGAAAGCTCTACATGCCCCTCACTGACATACGCTGCTTGCTCGGAAGTGTCCCTTGGCAGCGATGCCAGTGGCTACCTCAGTTTCACTCGAAGCTCTCTTCAAAATGCTGCAGTAACATCATCTGAATTCCGCGGAGTACTTGTGGCCGCTATTAGAAGAGCTGTCCGTCTCATTGCGTCTGCTGAATTCGATTCTGACGAACATTCTTCGGAGGACGACAGTTCTGAATTGGCATCTCCTTCAAACGACCGAAGGCGTTTGTACAGCGACGATGATGCTCCAGATGCTCGGCTAGCGTCCTTCTTAACAGGGCTTCTCATCAGTGAGCCCGTCAAATGCGACCTTTCCGAAGAAGAAAATACCGCGCTTAGGTGTAGCTTATTCGAAGGTTGGAGTGTTGGTCTTCTGTCTCCGTCTCCTCCATGGCGGATGGTTTCCGCCCTGACTGCCGCAGGCATCTTGAGTACTTGTCCAGTTGCATTGTCAAAAACGATTCTGCGCGTTCCTGTCCTTGCTAGATATTTCTCAAGGCTTGAAAATACAGTTGCTCGCAGGCAATGGGCTGAAAGAGCTGCCACACCGATTTGCTCTAGGTATGCTCACGCGCTGATAGAGCTGTTGAGTAGCGTAAAAAGATCCATCAGACTTTGCGGAGGGGAGAATCCTCTTAGTCCTATCCGGGTTGACGCCGCAACACCTCTTCCTCTTGTCTGCAGTAGCTTATCCTCTGATTGTGAGTCTTGGGAGTGGAATGATGGATGGATTAGTAGCAACACAGGATGGGAAACCTGGACGGGATTTGTAGATATCATGGAAGTAGAGTGGAAACCTCCGTCACGATCAATTGTGCGTACTTTGATGGATGGTGGGGAGGGCCCACCACTTCTACGAGAAGGATGCACAGTAATGCGTGGGGGCGATTGGGACAATCGTAATGACGCCGACAATGAAGACGGAAAAGACGAGTATGATCAAGAGAAACTTGCGAAGGAAGAAGAGAAACGTGCTGCTGATGAAGAAAAGAAGAAACAGAAGGGCTCAAAATCGAAGGCAGTTGAAGGCAAGGAAATAGATCCAGCTGAAGATGACGATCCAGCTGATGATAAAAATTCAGCAAGTGATGTGGATCATAATGTGGAAGTAGGATTGCCAGAATTGCCTCCTAAAGAATCAGACGAGCCCCCTAGTGCAGATGTGGAAGCGGCGCCCTCTTGCAATGAGGCTGATGAGCTAAGAGAGAATGATGATAGTGAGTTGTGTGAGTTGGAATCAACGAAAAAGAAGAAGAAATTGGTCACACCAAAGTTGCCAACTGGTACTGTCTTGTCGATTGAACCATGGGAAGGCATTCCTGCGATGGCTAGACGAGTTCGTTGGCATCGAACGGGTAAAGAGGGTGTGTATAGGTATGGTGGGAATGGGGGACGTTTTGATCTCGTACACGTTGAAGCAAATGATAAAAACACTCGTGTCAGGAAAAAGCATCCTCCCCCGGAAAGTCTGGAGCAATGTGCAGCAAGGTATGGCTTTGGAAAAAGAAGGAAATCAAATGTCATTTTAAGGTTGAGCAATCGCAAACATGCAAATGCTGACAATACTGAAAAATGCTGCGATGGCATTATGGAATGGCCTGATTTTGGTGCTGGTGTCCTTGTTGAATGTACGATATATCCCGATGGTGCAGTTGCAATCAAAGAAAAGCGTCTTCTTTACGGCTCGAAGGACTCGGGATGGGAGACAAGATTTGGACAGTCGTCATATGTACCAGGAACAGAATTCGTTGTGATGCCGACTTTGAACGAAGACCCAATGTCATCTCATGAGGAACTTCTCGGAGACAGTACCTTCCTCGTGAAAGATCTGAGGAGGAAAGAAGATGGGGGACGTGTTCGAGTCACAAGTGAATTACATTTGTATCGAGGGAAAGGGTGGAAAATTAAAAGTGGAGATATTTCAGATGAAAATGTCTCTGAGGTGTCCCCAATGCAGTCGCCGTTAATTTGTTTTGACTCTGACTTTCACTCTTCATCCTTTTCTCTTTCAAAAGATAAGAGAACCGTGACATGTGTAGCTGCAGATGGTAGAGGAATAGCGTATGGAAATGTCGGATTTACAAAAGGTGTCCATTACTGGGAAGGTGAAACTGGAGAAGGCTGAAATTGGGAGTGTTTACATTGGTGTCGCAGAGAAGCCTGAAAGCACTTCAGGAGGTTTTGAGACCCAGCCAAGATTGAATAGATGGCTCGGATGGGGCTTCGTCAATTTTCGTGCTACCTATTCTGCTGGCGTGGAGAGGGTTTATGGTGCTCACTGTCACGCGGGTGACACTGTTGGGGTGTTACTTGACTGCGATGCTGGTCGTATTTCTTACTTCTTTGATGGTGTGAAATACGGAGAACACATTCTAAATGACTTGGGATGTGCTTTTGAGAATGTTTCTCCGTTCGGTTTCAACGCTGATGGCTGTGGAAGTGGTGGTGCTGGTCAGGGTGCACCAAGTGGTGTTGACGGAGGCAGAAATAACCGCTATCCTGCAAACGGCGCCGTGCGACCGAAAGCGATGTGGCCCGTGATTGGGCTACGACACCCAGGAGATAGAGTCACGATGTCAGCCAAATGTATGACATCTCATGGCATTGATGCTTTCACTGTCATGAAAAATTCGCTTGCTGTTGATGAAATCCTCTGTGCATATGAAAAGGAGTACACACCTCAAATTCCCGCCCAGCCTGAACTCACTCTATCCACCGCGCTCTCATTGCCCCCTTGGTTTGTTGAAGAGTCTCTACAAGAATATAAGAGGTGGAAGAGTGGCAGATGGCTCAGAACATCTACAAGGGGAAGTGGACAAAACAGGCTTTCAAGCTATGGCCTTGATGTTGATTTGGATACCTCACCATTGGCATGCGCTGCTGCCTGCGCTTCTCTGGGTCTATCAATAGCTCTCCTATGCGGAGATAGAGTTGATGTTAAAAGGAGCTCAGGGAGAATTTTAGAACTTCAGGAGGAAGCTGTTGTGCTAGGAGCTTATGAGGGAAGACTTTTTTACAGACTTGTTTCCCAGAAGAGTGAGGGTGGTAGTCTAATGGAAGGTGGCGGTCGGGCGTGGTTCTGGGATGAAAGTGAAGCCGTTGAGGGAGGTTTGCAACTGATTGGAGAAGGTCGTGGTCGATCTGTAGAGTTGCCGAAATTGAGTCGTTTCAATCCTAGTTGTGGTGGTCTGAAAGTTGTTTACACTAGTGGCGCAGTTGGTAAGTAGTTGCGAATGTATTGCCTTGACTTTTCTTCTCACAAATTGACTAACATGTGGTTCTGATTTGTTGTTTTGATTTGCAGTACGCTCTGACTTGGAGATTTTTGACGGATCAGAAAACTTGGGCAATATTCCTTTGGGAACTATCATCCCTGCGAAAGACATTATTGAAAGAAGATTGAATTCATGCGGTGTTGCACGTTATCTTATCAATCACGAGGACATTGGTCGAGGCTGGATAAGTGGAAGAATCAGGGGTGGTAAAGAAGAATCAATAGTTGAAGTGATTCCTTTTGGCAATGATAACGACGATGGTGATAATGATGGTGATGTGAATACTCAACCTAAGTACCTGACTCCAGAGGAATCTGCGAATGAATGGTATAAGCATTACGTTGCTGCTGGGAGTGAAATAGAAAACAGCTCGGAAGATTAGCTCTATTTCAGAGTCCTTGGATATTGAAAGTTTAGATGAATTCCAGGCACTGCTTTCAGCTGGCAAAATACATGGTCTGAAGGACATGGATTCAGACTCGCTGATTGCAAGTGTTTACTGGTAAACTTGTCGACGTCCTCCCTCATTTCAGTGAAGGGGTGGAGTGCTCTTTCATCGATTGTGCCACAGTGCTGGCGAGTGTGTCACCACAAAATCAAGTAAAGGACAGTTCAATCGATGCCAATGTTCACGAAGTTGCATCAGAAGCACTTGTGCATGTTATGGATAGGCTCCCTCCCACGAAGGCATTAATGGCACGGATTGCGATGCTTCGTGCCCTCAATCGTAGGGCACATGTTGCGCTTCCATGGCTACCTATGCGACCATCTCAGGAGGGCAGCTGCATTTTTGGAGGACTGCACGGCTTCGGTGCTTCCCTAGAGCGTGCTGGACGGACATGGGATTCCAAGTCTACCAATAAGTGGGCTCAAGTAACGTCAGTTGCATCACGATTCAGGAACTGCCGCGAATTATTCTTCACCGGTACGAAGAAAACATTTTTGGAGGGTGTCATGGACGCAACTACAACTCCCACACCTCTTTCGAACGATGAGTATGAATTACCACGTGACGTGCGTACCTTGCGAGTCAACAGGTTGAAAGCACGCAGGGCTATGACCTCGAATGACAACAACTTGAAGAGGAAGCACAGTGTGTTTTCACAAATGCAACGTGAAATGCGTGGATGGAGTGGGGCAACGCTCAGGCGTGGTTTCGTCGCCAAGGGACATGGTGGACAGAAACGAGCATTTAAGGTCAAGCTGGTTGGAGAGGGCGTGAATGATTATTCAGGGCCGTACAGAGAGGTCTTTACGGACACCATGCAAGAAGTTACTGACCTCGATGACACTGGAAGCAGTTCGCTCGGTGTACTAGAGCCCACTGCTAACAACCGGGCTGAAGTGGGAGAAGGAAGAGACTTGTTCATGTTTGCTAGACCTTCTGATAGCTCGAGCATTTTCAGCGAAGCAAAACTCAAGCTCGATCAACTATCAAATGAAGAGATTGATTTGTTGAAGAGTTTCTCAAGCATCGCCCACAAGAAGAATGAAAGTGCTCGTGAGATTGAAGAGGCGTTGCTATATCTTGGAAGATTGGCTGGCACTGCTTGCAGGCACGGCATCCCTGTAGATTTGCCACTTCCCCTCGGCATGGTGTGGAAGCGCCTTACCGAAGAGTCAATAGATACGAAGGAAACTTTAAGAGAAATGGACATTCTTGCTTCCCGAAGATTGCAAGATGGTACTGATCACAATGCCACACTGGTCACTGATGAATTGTTAGCGACACAAAGGCGCTTGCTCAATTCTTTTGCGGAGGGTATCTCAAGTGTATTGCCTGTTGAGCTCTTGTCTGCATTCACGGGTGAACAGTTACGTGATATCATGTGTGGTAATCCTGATATTGACGTGGAGATGCTGCGTAGAGTAACAGAGTATGAAGGATACAACAACGATGACAATGTCATCTCGCACTTTTGGGAAGTGCTTCGAGAGATGACAACATCTGAACGTAAGCTTTTCTTGCAATTCGTTTGGGCAAGGAATAGATTACCATTGAAAGAGAGTGACTTTGATGCTCCTTTTAAGATTCAGAAAGATACCAAGTCCATCCAAGAGGATGGAGATTACCCCTTGCCGAGTGCAAGTACATGTTTCTTCTCTTTGACCCTACCAGATTATCCGGACAAGGAGACTATGAAACGCAAACTTCTTTTTGCAATCGAAAACGTCACAACCATGGAAAGTGATTACGTGACAAATGATGTTGAAGTAGGTGAGGGGTGGAGGGGATTGTAATAGAGAAATAGATAGAATTAAATATTAGAGATAGAAAGAATGTATCAAATGATAAGGTAACAGTAGGCTTCTTTCTTCTCTACTTTTGTTCCATGTTGCAGAAAAGACATTAGAATTACTCAGTTGCTGCTTCCTCTTCTTCAGCCGCAGCAGCTTCTGCCTCCTCCTCCTCTTCTGCAGCAGCGGCAGCAGCCTCACTACCCAAACTAGCCACACACTCGGCAGGTCGCACAACATTCCCCTGGATCTCCAACCCACTCTTCAAAGGCGTAATCACCGTCCCCTTCCCAAACTCTTCACTAAATTGCTCCTCCACCGCAACAACCCGTCCCATAACCACCTCATCACCACTCTCCACCCCAAATTCACTCACACCCAACTCCTTCAGATTAGTTTGAAATTCCAACGTAAGTCCACTCTGTAACGTTCCCGCAAAGCTATTCCCTTCATACCTCGCCCCAATCACCTCCATCTCATCCAAAGCTGGCAAGAACGATTGAAGTACCGAAGCAGTCGCGGCGCTCTTCGAGTCGGCCATATTCGCCCCCCTCATCCGTTTATTGTTTTCTACTAGAGCGACCTGTCGTGCATATCCCGATTGAGAGTATTTGTCAGCCATGTCTTTGAGGGAGGTGAGTTCACTTCGTTTGGATTTGAGGGTTGATTCGAGTTTGGAGATGCTTTCTTTGAGTGCGGTAACTTCTGGATCTTCTGTTGGCGCTTCGTCTTCTTCTTCTTCTGTTGTTGATGATGATGACTCTTCGGATGATTCTTCTGTTGCGGCGGAATCTTCTACGGCATTTTCCTCTTCGCTCATTCGGAGGAAGCTTCGTGATGATGAAGGAGTGATTACGAAATCACATGATGTGAAGGCGCAGCGACGTACGACAGAATTAGTGTTTGTTGGCGTGAAGGCCGACGATGAGGCAATTAGCGTTGTTAGCGCGAGCGCGGCTGCTGGTAGGGGTGTCATGATGGTTGTGATGGTCTCTTGGAATGATATGAGGAATGCAGAGTGTGGAATGCAATGTAGATCGAGGTAGACGATCTCGATGGAAATGAATGTCAGCGCCGATGATGACAAGTGGAGGCGGAGATTGATGGGCTGAATGCAGCTGTCCGTTGGTGTCCGTCCTACATTGATTGGACTGTCCAACCTGTCCTGTCCCTCGCCAAAAAGACCGACGCGCCTATTATAGTACAGGTCTCGGTTAATCTGCTCATCAATGGTTGGTGATGCTGGAAGTTGTTTCTTCACATGCGAGACCTGTAGTTGGAAGCTCCGGATCTTGGCGGCAAAGATCTTTGCAAAGATCCTTCTCATCCATCAATCCAACCATCACGGAAGAACATTCTTCAAAAAATAATCAACGCATTGCTTGCATACTTACTTATTGATAGCCATCTATATTCCCTACTTACTATCTATTGTATCTCAACGTTCTCAACACTACCATCATGATTATCAACCGCCTCGCCACCAGAGCAGTCAGCACAGCCTTCCGCCACCACCAACGCACCGCAGTCGCCGGCTTTCACTCCACCACCGCCCCCGATGCCAAAGTAGCAGTCCTCGGAGCAGCCGGAGGGATCGGTCAACCACTCTCACTCCTCTGCAAACTCTCCCCCGAGGTAGACGAACTATCCTGCT
Source organism: Skeletonema tropicum (assembly GCA_037178625.1). Lineage (NCBI taxonomy): Eukaryota > Bacillariophyta > Thalassiosirophyceae > Thalassiosirales > Thalassiosiraceae > Skeletonema > Skeletonema tropicum. Next base: position 2,115,082 of record CM074130.1, read on the forward strand.
ACGACATTGTCGGTACTCCCGGCGTCGCTGCAGATTTATCCCACATTCCCACCAAATCCAGCACTTCTGGCTCACTCCCCAGTCCAGTGTCCTGGCCGCCAAAGACCAATGGTGGATTGGAAGAAACACTCACCGGTGCCGATGTCGTAGTCATACCCGCAGGAGTACCCCGTAAACCAGGCATGACACGTGATGACCTCTTCAACACCAATGCCTCCATCGTACAAACTCTCGTCGAAGGGTGTGCCAAATTCTGCCCCGACGCCGTCATTGCCATTATCTCCAATCCAGTCAACTCGACTGTCCCCATTGCCGCCGAGGTACTCAAAAAGGCGGGAGTGTACAATCCCAAGAAATTGGTGGGGGTGACTACGTTGGATGTGTGTCGTGCGAATACGTTTGTGGCGAATAGTCAGGGGTGGGATCCGAAGGATGTCGACGTCACTGTGATAGGTGGCCACGCGGGGATTACGATTTTGCCGTTGTTTTCGAGAGTGGATGGGGCGGAGTTTAGTGACGAGGAGTTGGAGGCGATTACTGTTAGGACTCGTGAGTAGTGATTTGTGATGTATTTTATTGTATGTTGTGGATGTGATGAGAAGGAATGTAGTGTTCTTCTGTTTGCTGCCATTTTTGAAATTTATATATACGATACTCATGCATCATCATTGTTTTGTTGGCATCAATCCATATGTTATGTTCAAACAAAAGAATTCGGTGGTGACGAGGTAGTAGCAGCCAAGGCAGGAGCTGGAAGTGCCACACTATCAATGGCATATGCTGGTTACATCTTTACAGAAAATGTTCTTAAAGCATTGCGTGGTGAAGAAGTGACCCAATGTGCGTTTGTTGAGAGTGACTTGACTGAGGCTGAATTCTTTGCTTCTCCGGTTAAATTTGGAAAGGATGGAGTTGAGGAAGTTTTGCCTCTTGGGGAGCTTTCTGCATATGAAAAGGGATGGTTTGATAAGATGATGCCCGAATTAAAAAAGCAAATTCAGAAAGGCGTTGACTTTGTCAACAAATAAAGGAATGTGCATAAACTACAAGTGAGCAAACTATGACTTTGTGATGTGGCCGATAGATGTGATGTAGAAAGACAGATACTTGGTGTGAATAAGACACAGATCAATTTTATCTCCGTGAATTGTTGGTACCTTTTGTCATTAAAGAGAAGTCAGCAGCTTCTTGCGTTTCTTCGGTTTGATGGGCTTTAGATCCAATGCCAGCTTGATTTGCTTCCGACTCACAGATTCCAACGCTGCAGAAACAAGGGATCCTTTAGGTTTCCCCTTATTCTCCTCTGCTTTGGCTCTTTTACTAGCCTCCTCCTCCTTTTGAACACGAACACGTTCCAAGTGCGCCTTCTCCGCCATCTGGTACGCCCAAACCTTTGCAGCGGCCCTCTCTTCTAACCGTTTGAAAACACTGATGCCAATAGCTATAGACATTTTCCTCATTGCTGCCCGTTTTTTCAACTGTTTCTCGTATAGTGCCTTCGCATTGCTGATAGTATCTGCATGCGATTCTTCGGCATCGTCTTCTTCATCAAAAAATGGAAGATCAAAGTCAGTAGGTCTCTTCCGATAATTACTACGGTGGGTGATGCGCAGTCTTGTTTTCACCTCCATTTTTGTCCCTGGGTGCTCTTTTTCCCACTGCAATTTCATTGCCTCCTCACGTGCTCTTTCCTCTGCTTCTTGCTGGCGGTGCGTATTCATCATGTCTATCCTTTCTCTCCCAATTCTATCACCAACTGATAGCAACATACGGTCGATCGCGGCTTCTAGCTTCGCTGACATGTGTATTGCTGAGTCGTATGCTACTGCTGACACCTTGTCAACCTCCCTTGCTTTTTCGTTGTACTTTAAAGCATTGGAGAAGATGAGTCTCAGATCGGCAACAGTCTCGCCTGAAAAAGAAGCAAAGGAGAAAGATTATGTTATTCAGATGCATCCACAATCGTAAAACATGTCAACAATGTATACGTTTCTTACCTATTGAATTGTACTTTCTTTCACGGAGTTTCTGATAACACAGATCCCATGCTATTGGCTTTGAAATATACATGGAATAATTTGCTGGAAAGATCATCTGAATAAAGAAACTCATGTGTTTTCGGTCAGACGTGTGCATCAGGGCCTTCAACAATTTATCACACTCCTGTTCGTGCCATGAATATCTCGTATCTCCGGGTTCTGTTTTGTCAATTAACTCGTTAAAAACAGTCTGTTCCATTTCTTTCCGTGCCATTTCTGCGTTGCGTTTGGTGAGGTTCCACTTTGGCGCAGAACCTCGCTCGACAATAGGACTATCGGTGCAATCGACGATACACGATTCGAGCACTTCTAACGAAAGCCAACGTGCATACTTGAGCAAATGTGTAGCAGCTTCGTAGTATGCGCATGACATGGGCTCTCCTATTTCATGACCATCTTTGTTGAATTCAATGGCATTCGAGAACACAAGCGAAATGTCAGAGATAAACTCTTCTGCCGTTTGGTAAGCGCCTTGCAAAAGCTTCGCTTCAGCTGTTGTAAGATCCATTGGGTGTTTTATCTTGGCGGCATAGCTGTCTCTGATCTCTGGGAAAATGATGTGGACGGGGACGTGGAAGATATATTTAGGTCGCTCGGCACTAACCCAAGGGTGTCTCATCAACGTCTTCAAGAACTTTAAGCATTCCGCCTCGAATCCCTCAAGGTCTTTTATCTGTCGCCTCCCGGGGTAAGATTCCTTGATAGATGCAATTGCGACGTGCATTGGAATCGGAGCGTTTGGGTCCGTGACCGTGATTTTGGATTGCTTTGGTGCCATCTTTTTGCCACCAGACTTGGATTTCGAGGCTAATTTTCCTGCTGTATTCGGTGCAATTGACGACACCGATTTAGAAGCTCCACTATTGCTACGGGATGGTCCTTTGATGGAGACACGTTTCGGCTGTTTCTCTTCCATGCTAGGTGAAGGAGGTCGCTTCTTACCTGCAAGAATTTTCTTACCGGCAGCAGCACTTGGCAGGACTGGGGCTCTCTTCGTCACGCTCGAACTTCGCTCCGCAGGTCTCAATCTCTGGGCAAACATTTTTCTTTGATGATGGCCAATTGTAGGCATCTTTAGATTGACAAGTTCCACAAAAATGATGAACCAACACAAGAGGAACATATGAGACTTACCGGAACACCTTTGCCGTGTGTTTGCCAAGTGTAACCATGTGAAAATTCTTCTTGGGGGTATTATATTTGTCGCAATTCCGAAATATTGTCAGTATGTCATACTCAAAGTCTTCAGGAGTTGCATACGCATCGCTCCCAATCTTTCGCTCCACCGTTTCCAAATCCATGGGCGTGTCTACAAACTTGGGATAGTCCGTAAATATGGACGTGTCGACGGGTTTTTCAAAGTGTAGCGTCGCCTTTTCGGTTATTTTTGCCGATTTATCTGTGTAGGTTGTTGCGCGTAGATCACGCAATATATCCCGAAGGAATGCCTGCTCTGGTTTTTTAATGGTCAACATTTTCGTCCTTGCTTTCTCCCTTGCTTTGGCGCCCTTCTCTGATTTGTCATAGGATGATAATTGAGAAAGGTGCTTTTGCAAGGCTTGTTCAAGCCTGTTGACTTTTTCCATGAAACACTGGACCATCTTCCGTCCCTTCATAAAATGACCTACAATTAGATGTCACTAGTCTACAATCAACCGCAAACTTCTCTGCAGAATCATATACACCGGTAATGAGATTTTGAACAATCGTTCCATAATCCATTGGCTTTTGAACTTTGTCGAGGTATCCATGTGGCCACTGCCCACCACAAAAGAAACTGACTGGCTGCAAAAAGAAGTGTGCAGTCTGGTAGCCGTCATCAGGATTCTTAATTTTCAACAGTGCATCAATTACCTTTAAGCACTCCTCCCAGCAATATAAAAGCCGTGGGTAGACTATTTTGGGTGACTCAACCTTGCCAATGAAAAATTTGCACAATTGTTCCATGGTAGTGAGGCACTCATTTGCGATAGGTCGAAATGAATCGTCAATGGTTGTATTGTACTGGAGGCAATTAGAGCAGATGCGACGTAAATCAAGGACAAACTCAGCCACGGTTGAATATTGATTTTTATCCAGCCTAAAGTCATGTTGTCATTAAGTGGTGAGTTAAATGAAACACAAAAGGATACACATGCTGATGCGCGAGGTGAACACTACTTACTTGGATGTAATCGCTCCCAAATCCACAGGATTCGCAATCTTCTCTTTGTAATCCTTCACAATCATTGGATCATTAATCGGTTTCAGAAACCACTTTGAATTCGTCGGTTGTCGTCGTTTGAAACTCGATAGGATCTTGTAGCACTGAGCTCGTCGCGTTGCATTCATGGGTGCCTCGCCGACAGTTTCCACAATGGGGGTAGTAGAGGCAGCGGGGGAGTTGCTCCTGCTGCTTTTACTGTCGGATGATTTACTGGAAGACTTTCCCAGAGATAATTTGAGTTTGACCTTTTTGGCCTTTTTATTTGGAGGGGGACCAGCATCCCCTGCACTACTTGCGTCTTCGGTGGAGGATGTTGTGGACAGGATGGAATTATTCCGTTTTAGCTTGAGTTTAATTTTTTTGGTTCCTCCTCCCCCAGCCGCCGCAGAAGTAGATGCTGCTGTTGACGAATCACCACCACCATTTCTCTTGGCAGTTGCAGCCTCTGTCTTCTTCTTTAGCCGATCAAATGCTCGAATCATCCGCTTGGCCAAATCGACCACAAATTTCGAATCTCTATCCTTGTTAAACGCAATAGCATTATCAAATATCAATTGCGCGTCAGCGTAAAATTCTTCCTTTCTGGTGTATTTTCCAGCTTCGAGGTTTTCTTTTAATGTGCGGAGATCCATTGGCTTTTTGATGACGTTGAGATATTCGGGGAAGTAGGTTGTTTCGACCGGTTCGAGGAAGAGATAATTGATGGAATTGCGCTCTTTGGCCATCAGGCCTGCGTGGATTTCCCTGCAATTTGCTAGATCTTGAGGATCCATTTTTGAGTGTTTGCTATCGTACTATTACTTCCCTTTGCGATCTTATTTCACTTCATTCTGTTGCGTCCACTGCCGACTGCTGCTGTCGTCGACATGGTTTCAGTTTTCAGTCGTTTTTTTTTTTTTTGAGAGGAGTTATTCGCGGCCCCTGGTCGGCTTAGACCCCCCCTCCAAATCACAGCCTAGCCAAAATATTTAGACCCCCTTCCTCCGGTTTCGACTAGTAGGTAACTTAGTAAGGCGATCACTAGGGAGTCAAATAAACGTTAATTTATGTCTTTACATCTACTTCTTCTTGTGTGCAGAACAGATAGGAGCTCCGTGCTCTGCACAGCATGGCTTGCACATATTGGTGGTGCATTTTTTATTCCTATTTTTGGTCAAGCACTTGACACATTACGCAGCATGACTTCCTCTTGTGATGCTACGGTATTGATTACTCCTACTGTTTAATAAAACCCATCGCATTCAAAACGCATTGGAGTAAGGCGGGCAATCCAACGGATGCTTTCATTCGCAAATGTCAACAAGACCCGTCCAGCCACTGCATCAACACACAACATCATGCTATCATCTGCATCGTGGTGGTAGGTGGTGGTGGTGGGTCTCTTGGGTGAAAACTCCAGTTAGACCCCCCTAGAGAAGACTAGCCAAAATTTTTAGACCCCGGGGGGGGGTCTAGTTCGCGGCAGGTCCCTGTACTCGCTCCAGAGAGGTCCGTCCCGAACAGTCCCATCATAAATACATATCCGGGAGCGCGTCCGGTTCGCCCATTGCAATGGATTTCTTTCGAGGTCTGTCTGCACACCTTCTTTCAGACTTCTTTCTTCTTCTTCCCCTTCCCTTTTTTCGAGGAGCTTCTTCTCCAAGCATCTTTTTTGCCCTCCTCCGCCGCAGACCAGCCGCCCATGCATTTACCTACTTACCAACAGTCATCAGTAATTGAAAAGAAATAGAACCATGTCAGTTGTAGGAGTTGACTTTGGTGCCAAGCACAGCGTCATTGCTGCCGCTGGAAGAGGTGGAGTGGATGTCATTCTCAATGGAAACTCACAGCGTCTCAACCCGTAAGTAGTTATTTAGATTTGTTCCGTCATTTTTATCCTACTTCGCTCGTGGTTGGATCCATCTTTGTGGTGGTAGTGTGCTGCTTTGCTACGCTTGGAGAGATATTTTGATCTGTCCCTTTTGCGCTGCATTTATAAATGCTTATAGCATGCTCTGTGTCCTGCCATTTCTTGATTATTCATCTAACTTTCAACATCTGCCCTACCATCTCATGCCCACTGATAATACAGAAACATGGTTGGCTTTGACCAATCTCGATCCATGGGCGAAGGCGCTTCCTCCACCGCCCTCTCCAACTACAAAAACACAATCACCAATATCAAACGACTTGTCGGTCTTGCATTCGACGATCCTCGCGCCAAGGCCGAGATGGCCCGCGTAGCATACAAGTGCGTCCCCCTAAAGCACACATCGGGTGGACCCGACGGCATTGCCGTTCTAGGTCAATTTGGCAGGAGAACAAAAGACTATCCCCATTGAGGCCGTGGCGGGTATGATGGTCAAGCATATGGGGAACATCGCGGCGGAAAAGGCGGCGAGTGAATCCAACTGTTCTCCTTCGGAATGCTTCCCCAGAGATTGGGTGGTGTCGGTGCCGGGGTATTACACCGATGCGCAGCGTAGGGCCTTCCTCGCTGGATGTGAGATGGCGGGTGTGAAGGGAGTGCAGAGGCTTATGAATGAAAGTACTGCGACGGCGTTGGCATATGGAATTTTTAAGGACATTCGCAAGGAATTTACCAAGGATAAATCCACACATGTTATGTTCATTGATATGGGTGCGACAACTTACTCTGTTTCCATTGTGGACTTCCAGCCGGGAAAGCTTAGTGTCAAGTCAGCGCAGTACGATGTCGATCTTGGTGGACGTGATTTCGATCAGACTATTGCCGACTGGCTTGCTACCAAATTTGAGGAAAAGTACAAGAACAAGTTGAGTGGCAGTCCGAGGGACAATGCCAAGGTTATGCTCAAATTGTTGGTGGCTGCCGAGAAGGCGAAGAAGACATTGAGTCCAGCCGGAGTCAAGGAATCCAGGATCAATTTGGAGTGTATCATGGATGATCTTGATTTTGGTATTACGTTGAAGGCTGTTGAGTACAAAACCATGTGTCAACACTTGTTGGATCGATTGGCAGCGCCCATCAATCGCGCTTTGGCAGAGGCTGGCTTGGAGGCGTCGGATTTGAGCAGCGTTGAGATTGTTGGTGGAGCTACTCGTGTAGGAAGTGTCAAGGAGAACATTGCCGGAGTATTGGGCTTGGATCTGAAGGCGGTGAACAATGGATTATCAACAACTATGAATGCTGATGAGGCTGTGGCTCGTGGATGTGCCCTTCAGAGTGCTATCCTCTCTCCCCGATTCAAGGTGTTGCCGTACGAAGTGCATGAGTACCAATCCTTCCCTATCAAGATTGAATGGGATGGATCAACTGATAATGGAATGGAGGTTGAGGCCAACTCTGCTGAACCTACACCAACCAACTCTGTTGTTATGTTCGAACGTGGCTGCAACTTCCCAATTGTTAGGAGAGTTACTCTCAAGAAGAGTGGAAAGTTTTCTGTCAGTGCATCGTATGATGACTCTGCTGATAAATTCCAATATCCCGCTGGAGTTGGCAAGCACATCGCGACATTCAACATCAATGCACCGGCAGATTGTGATGCCAAGATCCGTGTGAATGTGAAGCAGGATATCCATGGCTCTTTGACATTAAGTTCTGCTCAGATGGTGGAAGAGATTCCTGAACCCGAGCCTGCTGCTACTGAGGAAGGGGTGGAGGTAAAGGCTGATGAGGGAGCTGAAGCCAAGGCGGAGGAAAAGAAAGAAGAAGTAAAGAAGCCGAAGCTGAAGAAGACCAATCTAGAATTCTCTATCTCTAGACCGCTTGATTGGACAATGACTGAATTGCAACGAGAGATTGAAGTTGAGGTAGATATGTCAAATGCCGATCGTGTTGTCCGAGAAACTGCTGATGCCCGAAATGAGCTTGAGTCTTACATTTACGACATGAGAGACAAGATCATTTCTGAATCTCAATTGGCAAGCTTTTGCACGGAGGATGAAAAGTCAGCATTCTCTACTTTGCTTGAGAACTTTGAAAACTGGCTGTATGAGGATGGATTCGATGCTTCTAAATCTGTCTACGTGAGTAAGTTGGCTGAGTTAAAGAAGAGCGGAGATCCTATTGAATCACGTTCCTACGAGGCCAAGAATCGTCCTAATGCCATGGCTATGTTGCAGAAGACACTTGAGAAGTATACTTCTTGGCTGAACACATCTTCTGGAGATGAGAATTATGCTCACATCACTGAGGAAGAGCGTCTCAAATGTCAAAAGATGTGCGACGATTCAACAGCGTGGATGTATGATAGCTTGGACAAGCAGGGAGGACTTGCCGCCAACGTTGACCCAGCTGTTACGGTTGCGCAGATATATGCTAAGAACCAGGAAGTGAGTAATACTATCAGCCCCATCATGCACAAGCCGAAACCTAAGCCAAAGGTTGAGGAGAAGAAGCCAGAACCAGCTGATGAGCCGAAGAAGGAGGATGAAACAAAGACGGAGGAACCTGCTGCTGCCGAGCCAATGGATACTTCTGAACCCATGGAAGAAGAAAAGCAATAGAGTGATGAAACCTAATTATTCTTGCCATTATGCAGTTATTGGGCATTGCAATAAGATAAAGTACAGAGCAATTTTTAACACATTTGGAGGCACGAATATAATATTGGCATTCTCCATCCTTGCTCTATTTTCGATTTTACCTCCTTCTTTAAGTTCCTCATCTCTCACTTTTGCTTGAGTGAATGACCGTTGACCATGGCGTCCGAGGATGACACTACCACGCCTGCAGTGGAGGGAGCTTCCTCGCTCTCTCCCGTGAACATTGAGAGCAAATCAATCAGCAGCAGTAACCATAGTGTGCGAGGAGAGCAGGAGGAGATGCCATCTACAAAAGATGGGGGAGATTTTCAAAACGAGGTGATGCCGTCCGAATCCATCGAAAACGATTTGGATGATGTCCCCATTGATGACGGGAAGAAACAATCCGATGTGCATGTGCCTCAAGACGTGAAGACCAATATGCCTACGTCCCCAACGTCTCCTCCAAAGGTATCAGGAGCGAAAATAGCTGTATCTGCAAAATCAAAATCAACCAAAAAATTATCGGTAGCCTACACACCCAAAGAATCCAAGAAGCCGCAGTGTCAAACTCCAGCATCTGTTGACTCTTCCGACTTTGGTCCATTTGTGAATCCTGATGCAGCCGCAACAGAGTGGAATCCCTTTGATGGAGACAATGCCCCCTCGGAGATGTTTCGAATCGCTGATGATGACGATAGTACCAATAGAAATCAAAGTGGTCTCACGGATTCAGTGGCTGAGGAAGAGTTAAATAGACTGCGCATGGTTTTCGATTCAGAATATGAAAAGGCACTTCAAGATCAAGAAATCTCATGGAAAGCCCGGTTTACAGCTACTCGCTTGTCATTTTTCGTTGCCACATTACTTATGATCTTATATCTCTGGTTGGGGTGCATGTTTTATCGATCAGAAGCAGGATGGTCTATCCCTGATTCACTATTGTTTACTGTTTATACGGTTACGACGGTTGGTTATGGGGGTCCACAGCCACTTCCCAACACAGGGGCCTTCCATGCCTTTACATGCATGTATATCTTGGTGGGCATCTCTGGAGTCACTGTAATCGGTACAAATACGTATCAGATGATTACCCTTGAGGCAACGAGAATAAGATCATCTCCGCTGGAACAGAAACGGCAGTCACAAGGGGGACAAGCTGCTGATGATGTATCTGAATCTGAAGGAGACTATGATGCGTTGGCTAGAGAGATGGCAAGGAGAAAAGAACAATTTGTCACGGAGCTCGACGATTTGGTTAGACAACAACCATTTTTCAGCTCGGCATTGGATTATTGCATAGATCGATTCAAACAGACCCGCACATACCTCAAAACAACTAGATCTGGTAGAATCTTGGCGGTCGCGCTGCCTTTTTCTGGAATGATTCTGTTTGGTGCACTTGTCGTCGGTCTCATTGAGGAATGGTCTCCACTGGAGTCTATTTATTGGAGTATTGCCACACTGACAACAGTCGGGTACGGAGACTATGTTCCAACAAAAAACTCGGCAGTTTGGTTCTGTACAGTCTTTTTCATTCCGTCCTCTCTTCTATTTTTGTCATTCTTCTTGGCTCAAGTTGCCAAATCCTATATTCACCTTCATTCCAGCTATGTGGTTCAATGGGAACGTAGGATACGACGAAAAAAGGAAAGGAAACGTGCCAAGGCGGAACGAGCAAAGAAAGCAAAGGAAAATGCAGAGCTGGAGCTGGCATCTAAAAGTAGGGACGAAAATGCTGTAAAGCCGGACGCCAAAGTTCCGCCATCTCCGGATGAAGAAAGCAATGGCTTTAATACTATCAGTTATACTGAAGAAGAGGAGGAGGAGAGTAATGGATTTTTCTTCGGTGATCAAGCAGGAAATCTGCCTTCATCTTCGAATGGGGGCGGATTATCTTCGAATGCGTTGCCATCTGAGGACACTCCAGCCATGAAATATAGAGACAACGTTGTAAGGAACAAGCTCGCGGCACCAGATCCGCAGGGGAAACGTGCCGTGAGCTTTGCAGAAGCTTTGAGATCTTTGAAACGAAGCTCATCCGCCGACAAATTCAAGTCGGACGAAACTTCTACAACTGGTTTGACCAGGCCATCTTTGGGTGTTCGATTGCGTGTGCAGGAACGAATTGCCAAAATCATTGCTGTGGAAGTGGCTGGTTTTCAAACTGCCGTTATTATTAAAGGGTCTACAGTGAGTTTGACAATCGATTCCCTCCGCGATACATCAGAAAAATGGAAAATACCACCACGTGCATGGAAAGCGTTTAGAGCGGTGGCATTTCGCTCCATTCTCTTTGTAGGTGAACGTGACTTGATTTCTGATGGAGTTGAGGCGTTGTTGCGACTGAATGTCATGGAGTTTCATGGAATATTTTCTCCAATTCTTGCTGTGATGGGAGATGGCAATACAATGGAGGCATGGCTAGCAGCCACTGACTTACTTGCTGATGTTGAATTAGACCCTCACAATGGGAAGGTGGTCAAGCCAGTCTTCAATGGAGCATTCACTTAAGGCAAAGATAAATTATTTCATACTTTAATGATTTAGAGATAGCAGTACACAATCTTATTGTCAATTGTCAATCATACCAGAGCTTTAGCAATATATACAAACAGCAGCATAGGTCTTTCTAGGGTCTTTCTATTTTTTATAGCAGGAAGAGAGTGAGAAACTTCATTTTCAAGGGTCGACAGCTTTTGCAAACTGGCGATGATTCCAACCACCATATGGCTTCTTGCTGTGCTTCTTTCCATTATCCTCATCTTCATCCTTTCTATGGTGCTCAAAATGCACAATTCGTCTATGGAAGGCATTTTCATCGTAGGAATCTTCATCGGGAGTAGGAGCAGGGTGAATAGGCGTTGCCGCTTTCTTCGAGAATGAGACCTGATTTGAAACTTTGGATGGTAGAATCAGGTGAGAGGGCAATCATGGAAGAAAAGCCGCATGAAGATACACACGTACAGCTTCGACTTACCTGTTTGTTTCAGATTCAGCTGCATCTTGTTGTCCCTATGTTGAAATGCGTTCTGCTCAAGAACAATAAATGCGGATGATGCGATGAAAAGCATCGTTATCAAGCTAAAAAGCAGTGTCGTTTTCATGATAATGTCGTTGAGATACACAGTGATACTGGTGAGGAGACGATGTAGAGTTGATTGGTTCGTAGATCTTGATTTGTGGGTGCTTCGTAGCAGCCGGCTTCAGCTGCTGTTGGTTGACATGGCAAAAAAATTCTCATCGTGCATCGTGAATCGTGAATCGTGACACCTTACTTCGATGTTCATCGTCGGAATTTCCTGCGCGTCTTCACACAATAAGCCCCGTCCGATCGGCCCCGTGTCAAGCAAAACTATTTTTGCGTGCTTTGCGCGCTAACAAAAAATCCGTCTAAATTAGCAAACTACTAACAAAATGATCAAAATAATTACTGAAAGTGATATTCTTCCTAGCTCGGCTATGTTGAGGTGGAGAAGGCAGTTTGATGAAGCCTAGTTGCATCTATGCATATGAAGATCCTATGTTGAACTGGGTGGTAGAAAATTCGGCCAGGAAAAGGTACCTCAAATGTGGCCCTAGTTAATTTGTTAGTGTAAAATGTGGTGTCGAATACTGACTCCCACGTTGAATTTTGACCTCTGCCAAGGGGATAACCGAATTCTACATGAAATTTTGGGTCAGAAAGAGTCTTGGTTTACTTATTGTTGTCGATGATGCTCTCTCAATCAGCGCTGCCAAAATAGCCAGCGTACAGTTAGTATTTTGTGAGCATTGTCTGTTGCGACATTGATAAAAGCATGTTCCCGCCCGAATTGGGTAGGAGTAGCTACTGTAGGAATCGTCCTACGTACGTAGAATTTTTTTGCTTGACGCGGGGATTGGTCTGACGGGGCTTATGCAGCTGCATATACCCAGTAAATAGCTCTTGAATACCATCCTAAACTAATCACTTATTTATTTATGCGAAAAAAATTAAGTATGCAACCCCATAAGCGAGGTTCCACTGGTACAAAATTCACGTAGAATCCGCTCAGAATTGAGTTGTACCTGTAGAAATGAAAAACCTTGACGAAACGGGACGGACCCCCCTCCCGCCAATTTTTTATTAGTGAAACGCTCTAGAGCTTTGGGTCTGAGCGGCCAAAATTAAGTTTCAGGGAAGTGGTTTATATGCTAGTCCCGAGATACTATCCTTCAGGTGACTATTATGTGAGTATATACCCTACTGGGTAGGTGATGAAAAGCGTATATTTTCGTCGAGATATGCATTCGAAGGTACCCTCTAGCTTCATTCTTTTTGTGATGGCTGATGGCTGGCTAAATTTGTCTAGCAAAAACCTAAGTGTACTCTCACATGCATTTCTCAGCGGGGATTTGGAATTATCGGCCAACCAGTATATGTATAGAACCCCCATTATGGGAGATGGTTCCTGTCTTCTCCCATTTAATCTCGCCGCCACGGCACACAGCGTGGAAAATCATTGCAATTACTGCTCTCTCTTCATTCCCCTCGTCGCTCGTCGCTATGTTGGACGAGAGAGCCCTAAATGTGCTAGAAGATAGAAGAGAGAAGCAGTGTAGGCGCCTGCACGCCAGCTGAAAGAGAGGCGGTAACCGCAGGAAGTCAGGCATCATCGTCATCGATTTTCGAGCGCGCCGACCCCATGCCTGCGAAAGGCAGGCGATGGGGTCGGTGGCAGATTCGTCTCACTACAATACTCTATGTTGCTATTGAAAGTTATTACTCTTTTCTTTCGCATTGCTAGCCGTTTCATTGCTTAAGCGGGCAGCGCATTGCTTTATTCTTTATTCGATCAATCGAATTGATTGTAGGTACCAGTCTAAAATTAGTCTGTCCCGTTGTATGAGAGTCTGTCCCGTTAAGATGAGATGAATTTCCGGAATGGCCGTTCTGAGCGACTTCTTGGTCGATTTGAGTGGAACCAAGACAGAGGGAGTTAGCTGTGATGTTATACTAGAGGTCTGCATACTTGGTTGGGGCCGCCGCATGGTTTGGGAGACCATCGAGGGCTGTGTCCCGTTGGGGTCGAGATGAGATGAAGATGAGATGAAATTATTTTAAAAATTCATCTCATCTTTATGCCGCTTAACACTCTCAAGTTGAGAATTATCTGTCATAAGACCGTCAAACAGAGTCGGGATAATCTAAGCGAACATTCAGGCGGATACACGGATCGGAGCGAGATCGGTGGACTTGTGAGGAGGATCGTAGAGTACCAGGAAACGAAGGCAGTGTTGAGACGTCTAATTCTATCTTAAGCCGGACACGAAGCACTGAAGCTCTGCTTTTGTGCGTCCTACTCGACTATCGAAGTATTGATGTAGTACAGTGTGCCTTGAGGCAGCGGATGTATTCCAACGTAGTTATTACTATTTCATTATTCTTATTATTATTGTGTTGTGAGCGCCATGGTCATTGGATTTAGTATCTTGTGTAAAGATATGGCGGGAAAATAAGTTCTGCTGAACCGACGATCGCAGAAGATTCGACGTTCAACTTGCGGTAGATAAATGGGACGATTCCCATTAATCGGGATATGAGTATCTTCAATATCCATAAGTAGTGTACCATTGATGACATACTGGTACGATTGCGGTTGCGCTCATCTGCTTTCTTACATAAGTTGACACTCCCCAGCCAAACGTATATCGTATTCCAGACTTCCCACTTCAACAAGTAATCGCTAATCTCAAAGAACATCTGAGCAGTAAACTTATTATTGTGTGAAGTTGTTTCCATAATGGTTGGTATTTCCAGTAGCTCTTGATAATCATTGATCTGACCTGTAGGTGTATGGTCTTGATAATCCTTGATCTGTCCTGTAGGTGTAGGGTATTGGATGAGTAGTTCTTCCTCCTTTGGACTAGGTAGATGTAGCTCGGCCATAGAAAATGTGGATGATAAAGCAGTGTGATTGTTTGCAAAGGGCCTATTGCCGTTTGTGACTTGTGAGAAGGGCTTATTGCCGTTTTTGACTTGAACTTCAAGGTATATACGGTCATCCGCGACTTGGTAATGAAGTTGGTCATATTCATCAAAAATGCGAACACTTGAAGAGAACCCTCTCTCGGGACTTCTAACAAAGAACCTGAAGCCACACACAAAGATATCGACAAAGAATCCACCATAGAGCCGATTGCATCGGGTGATAATTCTGCTTCCGACGATGATTTCGTGGTAATTAGTGCGTGATGCATCCATAAGTTCTTGAATAGCTGCACGTTTGCTGCGCTCCCCATGATTGAGACCGAGACGATGACGTTCGTAACTCACGAGATCAGGATGAAGAACCGAATTGACTTGATTCCGAATAACGTAGATATTGCGCTTCCTATCAACAATCCTCGATGCAAAACGTGCAATCATCATGTGACGAGAGTCACTGTCGATACTTACCAAAATAGCACCATACTCAACCATCAAAATATTACCATATCCAAATTGAGCCGAGAAGATAGCAGAGTTTCCATCACTGATCTGCGACCGAATAATATTTTCTCTCACAGCAGTACCGAGTAAAGCAAGCATGTTGTAAGATTTGCAAAAGGAAGTATCTTCCGTCGGACGAATGATATGATGAAGTCGAGTAGATGATGATGTCTCCCCATATTCCTCAGCAGTAACCATGACAGAATGATGTCGATCCAAGAAAACGTTGTTGATGATGACGTTCCGAAGCAAGACGTGATACTGTCGATGACCTCGAGTAATCTCCGCAAACGAAAAGTGATGCAACCTGCAAGCGACGACGATATAGATCCTATCAGCAAGGTCTCGAGAATCATGTGAATAGAACTGAGCAGCGAAGTCTTGTAAGGACTTAAGAATAAGTGCATTGCATTCCGCATCGACTAGTTGTGCTCGATGGTGGTAAAATTCAATCTTCGCAGCAGGAGAACAAACAACAACTTGGCTTCCAACGGCAGAATCTTCTTGGATGTCCATCAACTTATAGAGTAGAACTTGCTCCCCATTCTTCGTCTTGTAGAACTGAATTCCATTCGACTCGTAGTACCAAATCAACTCTGAAATAATAAAGTCTCTCATCTTCGCAGGATAGTGGTAACGTCGTATCATCACAGATAGATATTCAATTGAAGGAATTTGCTCCCCATTCATCTCGCAGGACAAAAGAAACTCTAAATTAATAAAGTATCGCATCTTCACAGGACAGTACTCTCCAATCATCATCTTGTGATATCGCAGTAGCTCTAAAGCTGTAGAGACATAAGATATCATGCCACGAACAAATGCATAGCCTTGAATGTGCGAAGGATCATATCGTACAAGTAATTCAAGTACAGACCAAGCGATGGTAATAAACAAGATCTTGTTGTATGTGTGATCGGAGTTGTGACAACTGTGAGCAAGTATCATGCAACGATCAATCTTCTGGGACTTGTGAGTGATAATAACACCACTGGATTCGTCTTGAAAGACATCGATGCTTGTAGTAGATGTCAAGAGTGTCTCCGTTCTCCCGAGTAATGCATACGTCGATTGCAAAACATCTCCCCACGCAACATGAATCTTGGTCACAAGTTGATTATAGTATCGAACATGTTGTGTCCATTGCGAAAGATCGTGCAACCAGATAAAGTCGACACTAAAGATTACCATTACTCCCCATAGTCTCAAGAGATAATGTGTAAGTATGAGTCCCTCACAACTGAAAAACATCACTCCTCTATTCACAACTAGGAAGTCATGAGTACCATCGAGTAGATGATCTGCGATGTGACGATGTTCACCAAAGATAACAACATCGATATGCTGTCGCTTGATAGAACTTGTGCCCAGGAACTGAATATCGAGTTTCCAGAATAGGGTCATCAAAAGGGCGCTGAGGTCATGTTGCCGAAGACAAACTATAACACCGATAGGACGTGTATCCATAGATGGATAAATGTTGGTATTAACACCAGAAGGAGTTACCAAAGTACTGAATTCAGAAGGATCCATGATGCGAAGAATAATAACTGCGATCAATTTGTCTCCACCCAATGTAGAAGTGTCGAGAATATAATGTCGGGTTCCTAAGCAGACAACTAGACGAAGCACCGATCGAATCGAGAGAGATGCCGGGTTAAGTGCGGGCAAAGGCCTGTACACGGTGACAATCCACCATTTATCCTCTTGACTTCCTAATAAGGAGAGACCCATTACTAACGAAGGACGGTCCACCACATGGTAGATATCCACTTCTTCAGAAGACACGTAAATCCATAAACGTGTAGATATGATCCCTTCAGTAGAAAACAGGACTTGATGTAAATCCAAAAACTCGGATAACGGTCTCCGCCACCTTCCTCTGCGAAATACATCAGATTCCATATTAGCATCTCGACTACCATCACTGGTCTCTAAAGAAGCGTCTACAAAACCCTCATCGGCAGTAACATCGCCACGTGAAGAAGAAAGTTGATCCTCCTGCATGATGTGTCAACTTATGTAAGAAAGCAGATGAGCGCAACCGCAATCGTACCAGTATGTCATCAATGGTACACTACTTATGGATATTGAAGATACTCATATCCCGATTAATGGGAATCGTCCCATTTATCTACCGCAAGTTGAACGTCGAATCTTCCGCGATCGTCGGTTCAGCAGAACTTATTTTCCCGCCATATCTTTACACAAGATACTAAAGCCAACTCGCTTTATGGCGCTCAACAACACAATCAATTAATAAGAATAATGAAATAGTAATAACTACGTTGGAATACATCCGCTGCCTCAAGGCACACTGTACTACATCAATACTTCGATAGTCGAGTAGGACGCACAACAGCAGAGCTTCAGTGCTTCGTGTCCGGCTTAAGATAGAATTAGACGTCTCAACACTGCCTTCGTTTTCTGGTACTCTACGATCCTCCTTACAAGTCCACCGATCTCGCTCCGATCCGTGTTCCCGCCTGAATGTTCGCTTAGATTATCCCGACTCTGTTTGACGGTCTTATGACAGATAATTCTCAACTTGAGAGATTATCAGTTCTCGTGCTTTAACAATAGCTTCAGATACACCGAAGAATTATCTGTCAAGCCTTTAGTTGTTGAGTCTTATGAGAAAATCCAACTCTCCCTGATTTAAGTGGACTCCGTTTTGCCAGGCAAACACCTAGCTTAATAGGCCTTCCTTTCATACCAAGTGGACACCCGTGATAGCTGCTCAATACAGCATAACATCTTTATCTGACGCCGATATCATCATGCAGGAGGATCAACTTTCTTCTTCACGTGGCGATGTTACTGCCGATGAGGGTTTTGTAGACGCTTCTTTAGAGACCAGTGATGGTAGTCGAGATGCTAATATGGAATCTGATGTATTTCGCAGAGGAAGGTGGCGGAGACCCTTATCCGAGTTTTTGGATTTACATCAAGTCCTGTTTTCTACTGAAGGGATCATATCTACACGTTTATGGATTTACGTGTCTTCTGAAGAAGTGGATATCTACCATGTGGTGGACCGTCCTTCGTTAGTAATGGGTCTCTCCTTATTAGGAAGTCAAGAGGATAAATGATTGTCACCGTGTACAGGCCTTTGCCCGCACTTAACCCGGCATCTCTCTCGATTCGATCGGTGCTTCGTCTAGTTGTCTGCTTAGGAACCCGACATTATATTCTCGACACTTCTACATTGGGTGGAGACAAATTGATCGCAGTTATTATTCTTCGCATCATGGATCCTTCTGAATTCAGTACTTTGGTAACTCCTTCTGGTGTTAATACCAACATTTATCCATCTATGGATACACGTCCTATCGGTGTTATAGTTTGTCTTCGACAACATGACCTCAGGCGCCCTTTTGATGACCCTATTCTGGAAACTCGATATTCAGTTCCTGGGCACAAGTTCTATCAAGCGACAGCATATCGATGTTGTTATCTTTGGTGAGCATCGTCACATCGCAGATCATCTACTCGATGGTACTCATGACTTCCTAGTTGTGAATAGAGGAGTGATGTTTTTCAGTTGTGAGGGACTCATACTTACACATTATCTCTTGAGACTATGGGGAGTAATGGTAATCTTTAGTGTCGACTTTATCTGGTTGCACGATCTTTCGCAATGGACACAACATGTTCGATACTATAATCAACTTGTGAACAAGATTCATGTTGCGTGGGGAGATGTTTTGCAATCGACGTATGCATTACTCGGGAGAACGGAGACACTCTTGACATCTACTACAAGTATCGATGTCTTTCAAGACGAATCCAGTGGTGTTATTATCACTCACAAGTGCCAGAAGATTGATCGTTGCATGATATTTGCTCACAGTTGTCACAACTCCGATCACACATCCAACAAGATCTTGTTTATTACCATCGCTCGGTCTGTACTTGAATTACTTGTACGATATGATCCTTCGCACATTCAAGGCTATGCATTTGTTCGTGGCATGATATCTTATGTCTCTACAGCTTTAGAGCTACTGCGATATCACAAGATGATGATTGGAAAGTACTGTCCTGTGAAGATGCAATACTTTATTAATTTAGAGTTTCTTTTGTCCTGCGAGATGAATGGGGAGCAAATTCCTTCAATTGAATATCTATCTGTGATGATACGACGTTACCACTATCCTGCGAAGATGAGAGACTTTATTATTTCAGAGTTGATTTGGTACTACGAGTCGAATGGAATTCAGTTCTACAAGACGAAGAATGGGGAGCAAGTTCTACTCTATAAGTTGATGGACATCCAAGAAGATTCTGCCGTTGGAAGCCAAGTTGTTGTTTGTTCTCCTGCTGCGAAGATTGAATTTTACCACCATCGAGCACAACTAGTCGATGCGGAATGCAATGCACTTGTTCTTAAGTCCTTACAAGACTTCGCTGCTCAGTTCTATTCACATGATTCTCGAGACCTTGCTGATAGGATCTATATCGTCGTCGCTTGCAGGTTGCATCGCTTTTCGTTTGCGGAGATTACTCGAGGTCATCGACAGTATCACGTCTTGCTTCGGAACGTCATCATCAACAACGTTTTCTTGGATCGACATCATTCTGTCATGGTTACTGCTGAGGAATATGGGGAGACATCATCATCTACTCGACTTCATCATATCATTCGTCCGACGGAAGATACTTCCTTTTGCAAATCTTACAACATGCTTGCTTTACTCGGTACTGCCGTGAGAGAAAATATTATTCGGTCGCAGATCAGTGATGGAAACTCTGCTATCTTCTCGGCTCAATTTGGATATGGTAATATTTTGATGGTTGAATATGGTGCTATTTTGGTAAGTATCGACAGTGACTCTCGTCACATGATGATTGCACGTTTTGCATCGAGGATTGTTGATAGGAAGCGCAATATCTACGTCATTCGGAATCAAGTCAATTCGGTTCTTCATCCTGATCTCGTGAGTTACGAACGTCATCGTCTCGGTCTCAATCATGGGGAGCGCAGCAAACGTGCAGCTATTCAAGAACTTATGGATGCATCACGCACTAATTACCACGAAATCATCGTCGGAAGCAGAATTATGAAATGGTGCGCGCGGCGATTTGTGACTGCATGTTGTGTGTGGTGTGTAGTGCGGCGCGGGCCCTCGGGGCCTGTTTTTTTTTTGCAATGTACCCGTCTATAAATTTGCTCTGCAATGCTTGTTTTTGTAACATAAATGTGTCATGATGTCAAAATTATTCTGTGGATTTCGTGTTGGATTTTTTTTTGCAATGTATCCGTCTATAAAGTTGCTCTGCAATGCTTGTTTAATAACATTCTTATAACAGAAACGTTTTATAGTACATACTCACTTACTTACTTAGAGCCGTTCCAAGCAAAATTGCATCGTAGATGCATAAGATTTTGATAGCAGCTAACAAAAAAGTGCAGCGCGCTGTCCGAGCAACCTGGAGCGCAACTGCATGCATGCATGTTTTTTCGTTCGACAGTCAGTATCTAACATGATAGCCGCTACTCTCATAGCCACCACGTTGCACAAACCCTACCAATAGTAATATCCAGTGAACTATATCGCAGACAACACCCTTTGCAACTATTCAGCCGCAGGGTTTTATTATTACAACTGTCTACACCGCATAAATAAATGACTAATACATGCTACATAAATGTCATTTCTGTCTATGATGTTGCTATTTTTATCCAGCCTATTGCAATATTATGGACAATAAATAGCCGACACTTCTTATATATAATAATGTTGATGAGTTGCGGTCTTTAGAGCCGCTCGATCCGCCGTCTACAGGCTTATTGTTGTGTTAGAGTGTCAAATTATTTATGCAATTTTGTGCACATCTTGTGTCCTTGGTATTTTGGAGGTGTGGGGGGGCTTTAATGGTCATTCCGAGCAACCAGAATCTCACTTCATATTACCATCGGCGATGGGTAGCGGAGGGGTAGTGCCTATAGATGTTTATCATCTTCGATGGGTGCAGGGAAGGTGGTTGTTTTCATTTCAAATCTCAATGAAGTGGATTGCAATGATATTATCTCCACCCCTACAGCAGCCGAAACGCCACACTGCTGCGAAAAAATCGCCATAATGTCGTTTAAGGGATGGGCCATCGATACCTTATGAAATATACTCATGGACTGAGATAGGCGGCCATACTAGGGGTGCCATTGTAGGCCATTGTGGTGGCATCTTTTTCTCTTTTTCTGCACGATCATCGATCATGCAAAAACCGAGTTACCGATCGCGTTTGACAGTACTTTATATCGATCGCGTTTTACATATTCTCAAATATATGACGTCACTTGTTCCTCTCCTAACTTCAACGTGTCAGCTTCTCTGCTGGCAGGAAGAACATGTCGCCATCCGTGACTTTTCCGCGCAGCCACTCATCGACTATCATGCTACGGAACACCACATGCAATTAGAAGAGTGCATAAATAATAATGAGTGGCTTGCGTATGACATTCCTCGCACGCAAATCAATATCTTAAATATGTGACCATTACGGACCGGCATAACCAAACCACGAACAAAATTGACCGTATAAAATATGCACACTTCAAGAGAGAAAGCGCAGCAACAGCAACCATCCTCTTCCGACGTGAACAGCAAGAGCGCTCGGAAGGGTGTTAGATGCTCATTTCTGTCTATTCGTCAAATAATTTACAACGTCCAATGGCCGAAAGTGCGTGTAGGCGATCATATCTTCCGCGAAATAGTAGAATTACAATCATCGCGCAATCCATGCTTCGAACACTCTACTGATCCACATACTCTTCTGAGGCTTGTTCTTTCCTCTTGCAATATGCGTGAACTAAAACATGTATTGTCTGAGCTAGGATGCGTAATGGATCTATATCGCACCAGACAGGAACAATTATCTATCGCTTACAATGTCATTTCCAATCGCAACGTTACCTGTAACGGTTCAAGCTCGGCTCAGTTCTACAAATCGGATGCAGAAAGCAAAGCTGGAATAATGAATTATGGCCGTTGTGTAAATAACAGTCATAACTTGCAGTCGTTGGCTGCTCCAGAGTGTTCCAGCGTATTGTCTAATGGGTAAGTCCGAAAGTGTATTGTTAAGATGAGCTGAAATTGGAAGAAGCGTCTTATGTGATTCAGAATTTCATGTATAAGCGAAACGCTTAACACTGCGTAAAACATTACGTAGATTGATCGTACGAACATAGAAAGGATCGCTCATTCATCTACATTTAAGTCGCTTTTTGCTGTGTGGTATTAACCTTCCATAGAGTTCATGCCAAAAATAAAATTGTGATGTATGCAAATTTATTTTAAACTTGAACTGGTATTGTTTCTCCCATATGAATGTCGTCATGTCAAAAACTAATCACTTATCCTTACTTATCCCTATTTTCATTTACTTCAGCAATGGCGGTGTGACAGCGGGCAACAAAAAAGATGTTGTCGACAACAACAAGAACGAGCATGATATACCTCTTCTGCAGACAAAGCAAGGCGATTGCATCTCTCCCGCTCATGTTAGATGCACTAACTTTGAGCAGGCAGAAGCATTTGATGCATCATGCAAATCATGGAGATCATGCGATAATAATAATGATTATGACGATGTCGAGCAGGCGAGTTCTTTGTTAAAGTTAAAGCAATCATCAAAAAATTATGACATCGAACAGCAGTGCCCTAAAGAGAGCAATGGTAGTGCCGCAACTCCAGTGAATACTCATCATCCGTCTGAAACGGACATACCAGCGTCTACTCCTTCTGGTGAGGAGTCAGCAGTTGACCCAACTAATCTTCCGGCGTTGCTGTATCATGCTGGGGAACAACCTGCTACTGTTCGCGCATATCGCCGCTGCTCAGAAGATCACAGTCTTGTGGGCCGCCAAACCATTCGCGATCATTTATATGATTCTCTGTCTACCAGTAGACTTCCGCGCAGCTGTCTCGACCGCCTGTTTCATGAGTCTTCTGGTTCTACCGTGAAGGATTATCCGTGTCGTAATGCTACTTCGGTTGCTAGACTGTCAGGAGAACGTGATAATGATGGCACCAATATGGGTGTTGGTAATGTTGATAACGCCCCCTTGGAAGCAGACGATGCTGGTGTATTTCGTAGCAATAATGGCAATGCAGCTCGGCCAGTTGGAGTTGGAGAAATTCCACAGAACACAAAAGCGTCTGGAACTATTGGATCTATGTTGGGAGAGCTGTCGGAAAAGGTCATTCCAGTTCCAGTTGTGACACCTGTAAAAGATACAACATCGTCCATTGCTAGACAAGGTGAGTTATTATACTTGTACGAGTGTCACTGGTACGGTGTACGATTCTGAAAATAAATTTGTCCTCACGACAAAAATATTTTGAGGTCCGATACTTCACTTCATCGCTGACATTTTTGGTCTTTTCCCAATGTTACTTCCAGCTCCGAATATATCGTTAAAACATATAATATTCTTTGTGACAACCTGGCTTCAAAAAGTCCTATGTGTCAAGCAAGTCCGACACAAAGGCATACCTCTGAAGGAGATCAAGAAGCAAAGTATGGTCGCTGAACAAAATTTGGTAGACGGTCATCGCGAGACGAAGCTTCGTTTCATTCCGAAACATAAATCACAGGAACTTGATGACATAATCGTGTTAGTGACACTTGGCAACATAATGGACTTACAGAAACACTCCTTAGACAGTCCTGTTTGCCACAACATTTGCGACAGCTTGGTCAGTTCAGGTATATCATCCCTGGAGAGAAGTTCTTTTCCAATGCAATATTCACAACTTGCATGGAAAATACTTTAAAATTTCTGTTATATTATTAAATTTGTCTTGAAGACAAATTTATTTTCAATCGCGGCAACATGACAAATTAACGACAATCAATAAAGGATACAACAAAGGGAGAATATTTCTCGTGATGAAGAAACATGTCACCTATAATGACAATGTACCTGTATTTCTTTCTGCAAATGACGGTATCCTCGACAGATATAGCCAATCAATTTCTGTAAAAAGCACCTTTAAGCCAGGTACTTCTCGCTTTCTACGTAGGAACAAGTACAAATCCTACAGCGGTATGGTCTACAGAGCCTCTACGTGTCCAGCAGGTAAACTTTCTCACTAAATAGCTACTATACTGATTCCTACCAAGATCCCTGTAGAAAAAAGTTTGGAAAAAAATGGAGAATTTGTGACCATAAGGGGTTGGGCACCTCCCGGCCCCGTTATCGACACTTCACTGCGCTTGTTTCGACCCGGGGCCCCGAGGGCCGATCACGGGTGTCCACTTGGTATGAAAGGAAGGCCTATTAAGCTAGGTGTTTGCCTGGCAAAACGGAGTCCACTTAAATCAGGGAGAGTTGGATTTTCTCATAAGACTCAACGACTAAGGCTTGACAGATAATTCTTCGGTGTATCTGAAGCTATTGTTAAAGCACGAGAACTGATAATCTCTCAAGTTGAGAATTATCTGTCATAAGACCGTCAAACAGAGTCGGGATAATCTAAGCGAACATTCAGGCGGATACACGGATCGGAGCGAGATCGGTGGACTTGTGAGGAGGATCGTAGAGTACCAGGAAACGAAGGCAGTGTTGAGACGTCTAATTCTATCTTAAACCGGACACGAAGCACTGAAGCTCTGCTGTTGTGCGTCCTACTCGACTATCGAAGTATTGATGTAGTACAGTGTGCCTTGAGGCAGCGGATGTATTCCAACGTAGTTATTACTATTTCATTATTCTTATTATTATTTGTGTTGTGAGCGCCATGGTCATTGGATTTAGTATCTTGTGTAAAGATATGGCGGGAAAATAAGTTCTGCTGAACCGACGATCGCAGAAGATTCGACGTTCAACTTGCGGTAGATAAATGGGACGATTCCCATTAATCGGGATATGAGTATCTTCAATATCCATAAGTAGTGTACCATTGATGACATACTGGTACGATTGCGGTTGCGCTCATCTGCTTTCTTACATAAGTTGACAAACACCCAACGGGACACTGTCCTCGATGGTTGACACAGGATGCGATATTTCGCGTATGTACGGATTCTATACAGTTATGTTATGGTAGGGTATCTAAGATACATTGTATGTAAGAGGTTGCGCTTTGAGAGGCTTTTGAAGCAAATCACGCTTGATCTCATAGAGAGGAAAAGAAATAAAATAAACAACAGTCAATTGACGCATCGGAACGATTTCTGAGGAGAAATCTGGAGCAATCCACTTCCTTGTTGGAGAGATCTGACAGAACCGCTATTACTACGCAACCCTCTTACTGCTGCAAGTCTGCGCAAGTTAAGAGATTAACAGTCTCGTGTAGTTTCTATCTTCAATCAAATCTGGTTGAATATTTGAGCTTCCGGCGTTTCCACCGAAGTAAGTTAGACAAGTATGTTTCACACCTTCTGTGGCTGTTAATTTGTCGCTGCCAACCTGAAATCTCGGGAGTTTGGTCATAGGTCTTCCCATCAGCAACCTGTAGGGCAGATAGAGCTTCAGCGAGTGGACTTCTAACACAGCCACAATCTGAGGACGGGCGTGGACCCACAACGGAGCAAGTCTGTTTCAACCTGTGACTTACCAAAGCGAAGGAAACGTCTAACTAAATCTAGATTCATTTCTGTTCGATTGGGAGAACAAAACCTAGTTACAGTAACACTTTTATCGTCTTCATCACGGTCACACAACTTCAATTATGGGGCGGCGTGGTAGTGCTAATGATGAGTTACTCCGAAGAAGACTCGATCATGTTTCGAAGGAATGGTTTGACAATGAACATTTCTTCCTCAGCATTCTTGTAAAAGAGGGTATCAAAACTTGGTACGATTATGTCGACTTCGTCGTTAACCTAGACGAAATCAACGCAATGAAGAATCGGAACCGCTCAGGGAGTTCGGATGAGGATGATCGGCCCTCGGGGCCCCCGTTCATGGAGTGCAGAGCAGCGTAATAGGGGGCCGCAGGTGCCCTTCTATTACAGGTGGGAAAATTCATTATTTTTCACCCCCATTATTCTACAGAGTTATAGGTAGGAATCAGTACATGTGTTTTTTAGTGAGAAGGTTTACTTTAGGGACACGTAGAGTCCTCGGTAGAGACTACCGGCGTAGGATCTGTATGTGTTCCTATGTAGAAAGCAAGAAGTACCTGTTGAAAGCGAGAAATTGACTGTACTAGATGCGCTTTTTGAGCATCTAAATCGGTCTGTACGAGAAAGAAATACAGGTTTTACACGGGCGTTAGTCGATTTAGTTTTTGTCTTTCTTCGTCACGAGAAAATGTCTTTTTGTAAAACTGTGCTTGATATATCGAATCGTGCGCTTGCAGATGTTTTACTGATCACCAGATGCAGACGCTTAATTGAGTTGTTGTATTCTTTGTGTTGAGAAAGTGTCTGTTTTGTAAAACTGTGCAGTGATCAATTTTACTAATCACCAGATGAAGATCCTGCGAAGTAATCACTTGGGATTTCATGATCCTTCTTCGCTTCTTTCCACTTCTTGTTCGGGTTGGTTATGATGTTGGTAATCCTGGTTGTCAGGTCTGTCCTGTCTTTGATGAAATTGCCCTTGATTGCTGCTGCGTACGATGTTTCTGTGATTTCTTCCAACTTTCTCTTGCTATACCTTGTCTTCGACTCTTCTGCCTTCCCCTCCAAGTATTTCACCCAATTTGCTCGCTTCTTGTACGATTCGCAGAACTGGCCATTTTGCTTTCTCTTGCAATTTTTTAATCGGTTCGTTGAAATGTTGCTTCCGGTCCAGTATATGGCACTGTCCGACGGGTATGCTTGATCTTTGGAGCCAAGTGTTTTGCCTCTGACAACTTAGGATTTGGAACGCTGCCTTTTTATCATCATTATCGGGAATATGGGATTTAGGAATTATGGGAATGGGGATTTACGTTATTTCATGTCGTCATCGACGAGAAGCCATCTGCTCGGAAGTAGCCATCTGCTTGTTTTGGCGGGATAAGATTTTATTTCACCACAGGTTGAAGCACTACCATGACATGTCGACCTCTCTCTTTTGTAGATAGAAATAAAGAATAAACAACGTGTAGTAGACGAAGCCGACCATGGCGGAGACTTCTCCCAATAATACTTCGATAGTCGGGTAGGATAGATGAGCAGATAGCTCCAACATCCAGCTTAATTTGGTATTTGAACTCAACGTTCCAGAATCTTCATACGTCCTTCATCCTTCACTTCCGCCGAGCCACCCGTCGTTCAGATCAGTGATCCTCGTACCGCAAGTCAACGTCGATGTACGCATATAGATTTCTCAGGCTTTGAGCAGATAATACTCAACTTGAGAGATTATCAATGTCTCGGGTTTACTACATAGCTATCAGACCACCGTTGTATTGTCTGATCAAGCCGGACGTAAGAAATCTAGAGATCATCCTCACGTCACTGATTTAAGTGGATTTCAACTTGCCGGGTTAACACCTCGCTCAACAGAACTTCCTTTCATACCAAGTGGACACCCGTGATAGCTGCTCAATACAGCATAACATCTTTATCTGACGCCAATATCATCATGCAGGAGGATCAACTTTCTTCTTCACGTGGCGATGTTACTGCCGATGAGGGTTTTGTAGACGCTTCTTTAGAGACCAGTGATGGTAGTCGAGATGCTAATATGGAATCTGATGTATTTCGCAGAGGAAGGTGGCGGAGACCCTTATCCGAGTTTTTGGATTTACATCAAGTCCTGTATTCTACTGAAGGCATCATATCTACACGTTCGTGGATTTACGTGTCTTGTGAAGAAGTGGATATCTACCATGTGGTGGGCCATCCTTCGTTAGTAATGGGTCTCTCCTTATTAGGAAGTCAAGAGGATAAATGGTGGATTGTCACTGTGTACAGGCCTTTGCCCGCACTTAATCCGACATCTCTCTCGATTCGATCGGTGCTTCGTCTAGATGTGAGCTTAGGAACCAGACACTATATTCTCGACACTTCTACATTGGGTGGAGACAAATTGATCGCAGTTATTATTCTTTGCATCATGGATCCTTCGGAATTCAGTACTTTGGTAACTCCTTCTGGTGTTAATACCAACATTTATCCATCTATGGATACACGTCCTATCGGTGTTATAGTTTGTCTTCGACAACATGACCTCAGCGCCCTTTTGATGACCCTATTCTGGAAACTCGATATTCAGTTCCTGGGCACAAGTTCTATCAAGCGACAGCATATCGATGTTGTTATCTTTGGTGAACATCGTCACATCGCAGATCATCTACTCGATGGTACTCATGACTTCCTAGTTGTGAATAGAGGAGTGATGTTTTTCAGTTGTGAGGGACTCATACTTACACATTATCTCTTGAGACTATGGGGAGTAATGGTAATCTTTAGTGTCG
Source organism: Skeletonema tropicum (assembly GCA_037178625.1). Classification (NCBI taxonomy): domain Eukaryota; phylum Bacillariophyta; class Thalassiosirophyceae; order Thalassiosirales; family Thalassiosiraceae; genus Skeletonema; species Skeletonema tropicum. The sequence continues at coordinate 2,143,629 of CM074130.1, forward strand.
ACTTTATCTGGTTGCACGATCTTTCGCAATGGACACAACATGTTCGATACTATAATCAACTTGTGACCAAGATTCATGTTGCGTGGGGAGATGTTTTGCAATCGACGTATGCATTACTCGGGAGAACGGAGACACTCTTGACATCTACTACAAGCATCGATGTCTTTCAAGACGAATCCAGTGGTGTTATTATCACTCACAAGTCCCAGAAGATTGATCGTTGCATGATACTTGCTCACAGTTGTCACAACTCCGATCACACATCCAACAAGATCTTGTTTATTACCATCGCTTGGTCTGTACTTGAATTACTTGTACGATATGATCCTTCGCACATTCAAGGCTATGCATTTGTTCGTGGCATGATATCTTATGTCTCTACAGCTTTAGAGCTACTGCGATATCACAAGATGATGATTGGAGAGTACTGTCCTGTGAAGATGCGATACTTTATTAATTTAGAGTTTCTTTTGTCCTGCGAGATGAATGGGGAGCAAATTCCTTCAATTGAATATCTATCTGTGATGATACGACGTTACCACTATCCTGCGAAGATGAGAGACTTTATTATTTCAGAGTTGATTTGGTACTACGAGTCGAATGGAATTCAGTTCTACAAGACGAAGAATGGGGAGCAAGTTCTACTCTATAAGTTGATGGACATCCAAGAAGATTCTGCCGTTGGAAGCCAAGTTGTTGTTTGTTCTCCTGCTGCGAAGATTGAATTTTACCACCATCGAGCACAACTAGTCGATGCGGAATGCAATGCACTTGTTCTTAAGTCCTTACAAGACTTCGCTGCTCAGTTCTATTCACATGATTCTCGAGACCTTGCTGATAGGATCTATATCGTCGTCGCTTGCAGGTTGCATCGCTTTTCGTTTGCGGAGATTACTCGAGGTCATCGACAGTATCACGTCTTGCTTCGGAACGTCATCATCAACAACGTTTTCTTGGATCGACATCATTCTGTCATGGTTACTCCTGAGGAATATGGGGAGACATCATCATCTACTCGACTTCATCATATCATTCGTCCGACGGAAGATACTTCCTTTTGCAAATCTTACAACATGCTTGCTTTACTCGGTACTGCCGTGAGAGAAAATATTATTCGGTCGCAGATCAGTGATGGAAACTCTGCTATCTTCTCGGCTCAATTTGGATATGGTAATATTTTGATGGTTGAGTATGGTGCTATTTTGGTAAGTATCGACAGTGACTCTTGTCACATGATGATTGCACGTTTTGCATCGAGGATTGTTGATAGGAAGCGCAATATCTACGTTATTCGGAATCAAGTCAATTCGGTTCTTCATCCTGATCTCGTGAGTTACGAACGTCATCGTCTCGGTCTCAATCATGGGGAGCGCAGCAAACGTGCAGCTATTCAAGAACTTATGGATGCATCACGCACTAATTACCACGAAATCATCGTCGGAAGCAGAATTATCACCCGATGCAATCGGCTCTATGGTGGATTCTTTGTCGATATCTTTGTGTGTGGCTTCAGGTTCTTTGTTAGAAGTCCCGAGAGAGGGTTCTCTTCAAGTGTTCGCATTTTTGATGAATACGACCAACTTCATTACCAAGTCGCGGATGACCGTATATACCTTGAAGTTCAAGTCAAAAACGGCAATAGGCCCTTCTCACAAGTCACAAACGGCAATAGGCCCTTCGCGAACAATCACAATGCTTTATCGTCCACATTTTCTATGGCCGATCTACGTCTACCTAGTCCAAAGGAGGAAGAACTACTCATCCAATACCCTACACCTACAGGACAGATCAAGGATTATCAAGACCATACACCTACAGGTCAGATCAATGATTATCAAAAGCTACTGGAAATACCAACCATTATGGAAACAACTTCACACAATAATAAGTTTACTGCTCAGATGTTCTTTGAGATTAGCGATTACTTGTTGAAGTGGGAAGTCTGGAATACGATATACGTTTGGCAGGTCCTTCAACCTCTACTTTTCTGGCATAGAGATATATTAGGGATATTAAACGGAAAAGATAGATGGGGAGAAAGAATTGTTGGTTGAAGAAATGATGGATATCATGCAGGTTGGGGAGTGACAACTTAGGATTTGGAACGCTGCCTTTTTATCATCATTATCGGGAATATGGGATTTAGGAATTATGGGAATGGGGATTTACGTTATTTCATGTCGTCATCGACGAGAAGCCATCTGCTCGGAAGTAGCCATCTGCTTGTTTTGGCGGGATAAGATTTTATTTCACCACAGGTTGAAGCACTACCATGACATGTCGACCTCTCTCTTTTGTAGATAGAAATAAAGAATAAACAACGTGTAGTAGACGAAGCCGACCATGGCGGAGACTTCTCCCAATAATACTTCGATAGTCGGGTAGGATAGATGAGCAGATAGCTCCAACATCCAGCTTAATTTGGTATTTGAACTCAACGTTCCAGAATCTTCATACGTCCTTCATCCTTCACTTCCGCCGAGCCACCCGTCGTTCAGATCAGTGATCCTCGTACCGCAAGTCAACGTCGATGTACGCATATAGATTTCTCAGGCTTTGAGCAGATAATACTCAACTTGAGAGCCTCTGCTGGTAGCCACGTACATTGTTCCAAGAAACTTGCTAATCTCCCACAACTCATCTGCTGGATCTATTATCATGCGGTTCCAGCGGTCTCCTTTGTCGAATCCAGCTTCGAGTCCTTGACAGCGGTGGATGGTGATGGCGTAGGCAATTTGCAATGGCATGAATAATGCGGTGCAGCATCCTCTGTTGCAAATCTGCTCGTAGGGTGGGATTGGCACGTGCTGTGCGCAATAAGTTGGGGTAGGATGCATTTGTATCAGTATGAAATGAGTTAGTAGTGTTTTCGCAGAGAGTGGCAATTGTCTTGTGTCTTTCGTGTGTCAACTTTTACTCACCGTTGGGTTGTTCTTGTCCCATGGGTCCTCGCCTGGTGGTGGTTTGTATGTAGGGAAATCCACAACAATGTACTTCGGTAGGCTAACCTCACCTTTACCGTTTGGTCCAACGGAGCGATCCTTATCGTAAACGATCTCGACAACTACCCCAATAGCTGAGACGTACAATCCTGAGTTGGGATCGATGTTGGCTGACTCCAAGCAAACATGTGCACCTACGCACACATCAAAGGTGTAGAATAGCCTCCTGCCGTAAAAGTGCGACTGGTATGCTGTGTTATTGCCCGCCATCCTGCTGCTGAATTGACACCTGAGCCTAGCTATTGGTACTTTCAGTCGTTCGTGTGTTTTGATCAGCATGTCTACATTTTTCTGGGACATATCGTCCCGTTTCGCGTATACCCACAACGTCTTTGGGTCATTTTCTACCTCTTCCCTCAGTTTTGGATGATATTTTCCGAGTTCGTCTATGTGTAGTTTGATCAGGCGCTTTGCATCCTCATCAGTCTGGTTCCCCACTCTCATCCTGTTCATGAGATCGCTATCCTCCTTGTCTTTTGCTCTAAAATTCTTCGTCAACATGAAGACCACATCCGTCATCATCTCAGTCAAGATTTTGCTACCCTCGTAATCGCATATTTGATTGTTTTTACTCTTTCCTGTCATTGTTTTTGGCCTATCGTTGTTGTGGTATTCGTGGTAGCCGTTTATTGCTCCCCCCTTGTTGGACGGTGGCAGCTGGTAGTCGTCACCGAAGAACAACACAACCGGGACACCGCCCCACCTCTCCCGTTTATTGTGCCCATTAAATGCGCAATCTCTCACATGCTCCTCTGCACCGAATGTTACGTGTGAGCCCAACATGCTTCTTTCATCGACCATCAGTACGAGCAGCTCTTTCAGTTTATTGCACATTTCTTCTCTTCTTTTTGCGTCCAATGATTTGTAAGGTACCTGTACGTTAATTCCCAGAAGTGAGTGCAGCGTGCACCCTTTGACGTTGTACGCTGCGCTGCCTGAAGGAGCAGCAACCTGGACTGTCTTGTTCGAATCGGTCAGCTTCCTGATGATGGAAATGATGGTGTTAATTACCAGCGATTTCCCGCACCCACCCATTCCTGTAATTGTTGCTCGTAGCGGCTTGTAATCCTCGTCATTATCAAGGAATTTCACCACAGTATCGACAGTGGCGAGTACGATCATCGCCTGTTCCTCGGACAGTTCCTCGATGTTGTAACTTGATCCGTCAGATTTCGTGGGTATTGTTGCGCCTGAATGATCGTCCATCATGGCTCTGGCACGTTGCTCTCTGAGTTTGACTGTGTACTCCTCCCCTGGTATTGTTACGTCTCTTTCTCCATCAAACGAGCTCTTCGACCAATCGTGATTCAATCCTACGTCGATTTTCTTGCCCCCCAAAAGTAACTCATCCACTTTCCTATCAGAGAGTTGGGTCGAGTGCAAATGATTCAGGTGTTGATCTACCTCGTCATCGTCGAGCTCGTCAATGTTGACATCTGCTTGAATTGTCCCTTTTCTTGCCACACATTCGATCCTTTTTTCTTGCGCGTATCTAACAGCTCTCTGGTATTCGGTCCAAACACTTGTAGGGACCTGTCTTTTCTGCAGCATCAACTTGAATGTATTGATTGTTCTCTGTCTGTCGCGTAAATTAAGTGGTTTGTCGAAGCTCCATGGCTTGTGAAGTAACAACATTCCTCTTGCATAATCGTAGTCCACCGGGTAACGTGGTCTGTGACACAGGCTAATAGATGTGTAATGACAACGACGATGAATACAGTATTAATTTACGTATTTGGAGTAGTTGTGTGCTCTTCGAAGGAGAGAGCTGCTGCTAGCGGTTGAGCTTGCTCATGGAAGATGAGGGGCTCAGAGCTACAGGACAGAATCGTACTAATTCCAAGACGTAGAACCTTAGTAACGATTCACGAGGCTGACTACTTCCACGTAGTCAGAATCCAGAGCGGCATGCGTCAGGCAGAGAGATCTCGATAAGCGATAGCTTAGCGAGCACGTATCCGTATGGTCACAGATACATACGTACCTAAGGGTAGTATGCTACTTGACTATTACACTCTCCCCCGTGCTGTTCGGATTTAACAGTGGGCTCAGTGAGAGAAAAACCCTGTGGGAAAAATTACTCTCATAGAGGAGTGCGTACGGTATTTTCTTGAATACCGGTGACGTGTACGTGTAAGACTGTAAGACTGGTTTGCGACAAAAGACACGAGAAGCCAAGGCTGACGTGTGTGTAAGCTTATGATAGGGTTTGATCAAATCAACTGTTGTCTAGTATGAAATAGTGTTGATGTGTTGGAATAAGTCTTCTAATTTCTAGGTTATGAAAGCTGTACACTCCCCCAAGTTATTCATTCTAACTTGCATCGTTGGCTTCTTCTGCCTCAAAGAAGGGGGTAAGTCGTCGGATATTGATGCGTTCATTGACGGAACCACGTTGAATACGGACAGTACCATTAGTAAAGACATTTGTGACCACATACGGTCCCTCATTCTTGTCTAAAGCTTTGCGCTGCTTTTCACCATTGATCTCACTGATGATCAAGCACTTACTCCCTGGAACATAGTCATATGGGAGACGCCTTTTGTTTTCTCTGGCGTTGTTCCTGTCCACGAGCTCTTGTCGGCGGCGACCTATCTCACTCCAGTCAGCGACGAACGGAATGTCAAATAACATATCACGTCCAAAAATTGCTTCACCAGGAGTAGCCTTGAGCACGGTGTGGTAAGTAGATCGAATTGCCCATGCAGCATTTGTGATAAATTGGTCAATTCGGTGGCCATCGACGGTATCATCGTCGTCGAGGCCCGAGGTGCGGAGCATGTCGTTAAAGACTCCGTGAACTCGTTCTAAAATCGCATTAGCTTGCGGATTCTTACTGGTAGTCGGCTTACGTCCAATCTGATACTGTTCACACAGATCCTTCAGATGCAGTTCGAATTCAGAACCATTATCGCACACCAAATACTTCGGGCGCGGATAACGACTTAACCAGCACTTATTCAAGAGGTGGGAAACTGTAGCGGAAGTTTTATCTATGATTTCTACTTCGACAGTTTTTCCTGTCCGAGGACATTTCTTCTCGATCATCCTATTAGGGAGTTCGACTATTTCGAACCATCCAGTAGCAGCGTCAATCATGGTTAAACACATGAAATCCATTTCAGTTCCATCCTTTGATTTAATTGTTGTTGGACCAATTAAATCGCAATGGAGCGTCTGCCATGGAACAACGATCGCATCCTTAGGAGGAAGTTGACCGTACTTACGCTTGCGTGCCTTAGATTTCTGACACCTGGGACAATATTTACACAATCTACGGATTTGTGCACTCATGCCACGCCAATACATGACGGCGCCGATAGTACCTTCCATACGGTCAGTACCAGGATGTTGCAGATAGTGGTGATACCACATAAGAACTTTAGATTGCAGCTTCTCAGGGATGATGAGCTTCGGACGAGCCGAAGGTCTGTCCTTTCGAACCAAGACAACAGTGTCGTCTATGATCATCTTCTGATTACGACTGTCGGCACCAGGCCGTTCGAAAATGTGCTTCATCTTTGGATCTTCCCGTTGGGCATCTGCTATCTCCTTGACGGTGACTGGGTAAATTTCCTCGTCATCGGCTGCTGAATTTGCAAACACATGTGACATGCAATCCTTTGGCTCTATCACATCTTCTCTATCCAGAACACACTCATCATCGTTTTGATAATGAGAGAAGAGAGAGACCAGCTTATTCCACTTGCGGTGAGAATATTCTGACCTGAAGTTCCCTTTGCTGTCGAGTTCGTCTTCTGGATGAGGGTTGATTTTTGGGCAATAATCTAATCGACTAATGGCATCAGCAACGGTATTATCAACACCCTTGATGTACCTAATGTCGGCTCCATACTCATTGAGGAGTAGATTCCATCTCTGCACTCTGTCAGAGGTGCTGCCTAAGCTATCTCGAACGAGATTCTGATGATCTGTATAAATCACCAGCTTCTGTCCAAGCAGCATACCTTTGAATTCTTTCAAGAGTTCGACGATAGAAAGCAATTCAAGTTCCGTCACAGTGTACTTCATTTGCGCGGCAGTTAACTTCCGGCTGAAAAAGGCAATGGGACGGTTATTTTGCGTAATCACTCCCCCAAGCTGGCGAGTTGAAGCATCAGTAAAGATAGTGAACTCTTCACCGAAGTTCGGGTAGGCCAGGATAACATCTCGGGCGATTACCTTCTTGATCTCATCAAAAGCATCCTGATGAACCTGCTCCCACCGCCACGGCGGCTTCTTTTTGGTAGAGCGTTTAGTGGTTCCACATTCTCCAACTAGATCAGTGAGTGGAGCGAGGAGCTGTGTTCTTGACACCCACAGGTCACGGTAATACTGAATAATACCGAGGCAACGTCGAAGATCTTTCACGTTGCGAGGTGGTTTGAGAGCAAGGATAGCGGCGACTTTGGAATGTTGTGGTGCAATTCCTTGTTTGGTGAGATGATACCCAAGGTAATCAATCTCTACGGCTGCGAATTTACTTTTGGCTGCGTTGACTTGCAGACCAGCGTCGCTTAATTTTTGTAATACCACGTCGAGTTTCTCCAGGTGGTCTTCAAAGGTTCCTTTGGATAGGCAGAGCAAATCATCAATGTAAGCCTGCACGTAGTCCAACTCAGCAAAGAGTGAACTCATTTTACTTTGGAAGATGTCCGGGCTACAAGCAACTCCCATTGGAAGTCTTTTGTACCTGTAAATTCCCCAAGGAAATACAATGGCGCAAATCTTCATCGTCTCGAGATCAAGCTTCAAATGGTAATATCCCATATTGAGATCAATCGCTGAGGCAAAAGTAAAGCCTTCCATCTGTTGCAACATACCCGATACCTTAGGAAGCGGGAAGGGGCGTCGCACTAGCGCTTTGTTAAGCTGGCGGAAGTCGGAGAGGAAGCGGACTGTGCCGTCTGACTTAGGAATAATAAAAGATGGACTGAGCCAGTCTGCTTGTTGCACCTGCTCCAGAACTCCTATATCAATTAAGCGTTGAAGTTCTTTCATAATTGTTGCTTTGTGTATCTGTGGGACATCAAACGGTCTACCACGGAACGGTTTCACATCTGGCTTAAGCTCAAAATGGACTTCCTCACCTTTCCATTCACCGAGAGATCCGCTAAACATCTTCTCATGTTTCTTGAGTAAGTTGAGTAGTTGAAGTCTCTGCATTCGGGAGAGATGAGAGCAATTTTCATCGACGATCTTTTCTAGATCGGCGGCTTCATACTTGGCATCCAAAATCTTGACGGCTCTGTCAGTCTCCTCTTTGGTTGACTGAGGCTCTAGGGCTTCATTATAGATGTTCATCAAGACGTTTTCATCCTTGAATTCGTCCTTGTTTTTCATAGGACGGGAGATGCCATCAATTTCAAGGACTTTCTCTTTGAAATGCATAGTGACTCCCCAAGCATGAAGGGTTTTAACACCAATAATGGCGTCGTATTGAACGCTCCTCCTGTTGTGGATGCGTCTGATGTCAGCAGTACAAGACATAATCTTACTTTGAGAATACTCCGGAAGCAAGAAGGATAGTTCTGCGACTTCACCTGTGTTGAACTGGCCATTGGACGTAGTCCACACGTTTGGATGAGCTAGAGGTATAGGGTCAAAAGCCTTTACTTCTTCATCGGGCAGAAAGATGATGTCATCATCTGCACCGGAGTCAAGTAATAAAACCAAGGGGCGTGAGTTACGGTTTCCCTTCTTGGTCAGGGACGCTGCGACAACAACAGTCTTAAGTCCATTTCCCCTGATTACTTTTTGACGAAGCGATGCGTGCATGTCTTTTACACCGCTCCAATCGGGTATGACACCTTTAATCGGCGAATGGTCAAGGTTATACAAATCGAAATCGATAGTATTAGGTTTCCTTCGTTTAACTGAACGTTCATAAGAATCAGATTCATTATTTACTTTTAAGTTACTATTTTCCATTCGAGTGTCGGACCCAATGATTCAATAGTCATCTCGACGGCGATAGCTACGGCTGCGTCGATGGTATTCAGGACTACGAGAGCGAGACCTAGAGCGAGAACGAGAGCGCTCACGTCGGTCATGCCTGTAATGATCACGACCACCACCACCAGAACGCATGTCTCTGAGTGCGGCTGCAATTTCGCTTTTGATGAGGTCCTTCACAGATCCTTCTTCTTTTTCGTGATCGCGTAGTTGACGGTTTTCACCATCACGCCTCTTCTTTTGACCATTGACTTCGTAGTTGCGGCATTGAACCGTAGGATGGGTAAACCAAGCTTTGACTCCATTCTTCTGACAGTTGCCACACCCACCGTCTTTGGGATTTTCAGGCGTAGGTTTAGTACTTGGATTGCCACCACCACCACCTCCACCGCCACCTCCACCATTCTTCTTCTGGTTTCTAGGGTTGGGGTTGGAAGCTCCGTTCTTGGTAGACTTATCCTTTTCATTTGAAGCGCGTTGGGTCTTCTGCTGAACCAAGATGGCGTCAATGCGAGCGACCAAAGGCTCCAGCTCTGTTTCAAGTAGACGAGTTGGGGACGTTACTCGAAGAGAATCCCTAACCTCTCTGGGCATGCTGGACAAGACAATCTTGCACAGCTCCACTTCGTTGTAGGGAACGTTGGCACGTGGAATACTAGGGTTGTCCGCGTACTGTTCATCATCTTTGTAGGTGGTAAGGAGACGTAGATATTGATTGATTGCTGTGATCATCCCTACCCACTGCTTGCATGTGAATGCACGATGGAATTTAATGTTGGATTCCAAGTAGCTTCTGGTTGCTTCCGCGAGGCCGTAACCATGTTGCTCGACTAACAATAAATTAGCGCACTTGAGAATATCCTTAAGAGTTTTCAAACGAGGCCCTGTTTCTGTTTGAGTGCAGAGCATCGCTTTACGACACATCAAGTAGTCTGATGTTTCGTCTTTGTCATCGAAGACCGTCCCTGTGTAAGACATCAGAGGGATCATTATTTTGGAAGAGTCCATGGCGTCCTTGCAAAATGCATGGTTGACTGCCCTCCACTTCGTCACTTGGTACGGCGCACCCTGATTGAAGTAGTTGTCCATGATGACAGCGAATTTTTTATCGAAATGACCCATGAGCTTTCCAAGCATACCTCCTGCACGATCTGCATTATCGTTCAGACAGTTCACATGATGGGCGATTTGCTTTTTATGCTGCGATAGTGTCTTTTTCAATTCGTCGATGTCCTTCTTAGCGAGAGGATCACCGGTGATACCGTTGAATTTGTTTGCGATGTCGGCTTCTAGCTCGGACGCTTTTTGCTGATTGAAGATGAGTTGAGTCATGAGCTTCTTCTCGTGGTCGTCCCAACCAAGCTCGAAGATTAGACTTTCATATTCGATGAGTTTGAGAACCATGTAGGTGTGTTGTCCAACATTATGTGGAAGGGAATAGTACGTTACCGTAGTCTTGGCATGATTAGTTGATCCGCCATCGATAGTCCATTTCCGACCATTGGCAATCTTGGCAACTGGAAAGATGGGAAAGACGACTTTGTCTTTATCCTCGATGTATCCACGAGTTACCTGAGATTCTTTTGGCCGTTTGTCCTCGGTGAGAGTGTTGTAGGCCAAGTAAATTGATGCTAATTCATTTTGCGACATGATAATGATCAGTCCTTCTGATATTTCACCAGGATGGAAAATTCTTCTCGTTTCGAGGTATCTGGTAGCTTTCTGCGGTGCTTGTCGACGAGAGCACTTGTTATTTTAAAATAATGACACAGGCTAATAGATGTGTAATGACAACGACGATGAATACAGTATTAATTTACGTATTTGGAGTAGTTGTGTGCTCTTCGAAGGAGAGAGCTGCTGCTAGCGGTTGAGCTTGCTCATGGAAGATGAGGGGCTCAGAGCTACAGGACAGAATCGTACTAATTCCAAGACGTAGAACCTTAGTAACGATTCACGAGGCTGACTACTTCCACGTAGTCAGAATCCAGAGCGGCATGCGTCAGGCAGAGAGATCTCGATAAGCGATAGCTTAGCGAGCACGTATCCGTATGGTCACAGATACATACGTACCTAAGGGTAGTATGCTACTTGACTATTACAGTCTGCAATTGAGTCCTTTGGCGATGAGTATCCTGTTCATGCGTCTATTGCTGTCAGGGTCTATCATGAACTTTTTCCTACACCACTCCTTGTAAAAGTACTGATCCAAGGTCAGTTTGCTGTACTTTTCCTCCCTGCTTGCATAGCTATAGACCAAGTCGTTTGGCTTAGGGTCGGATGATTTTCGTAGCTTCAGACAATTCTGAACCGACACGTAAGTGATCACATCTGAACAGAGTGTTAAACTCAGCCTATCAATCTCGTGCACCGCCTCTTGTATGCTGATGAGCCTTTTGCTTGTCATCCAGTTCAGTGACATTTTCACCAATGTTTGGACACCACTTATATCCTCGGAGCTTTTGCTGGGAGGTGAGAATTAATAGTGGCGGTAGGTTGTGTTAGCAGTGGGGTTAACAGTGTTCGATTGTTTCAATTTGCAAAATTGTGCACTGCACAGTTTTACCAAAGTCGATGGCGGAATACAGTGAGGTTACCCAGCGTAAGATTTTGTTTCAATTTGCAAAATTGTGCACCGCACAGTTTTACCAAAGAAGATGGCGGAATACACAACTGCACTGAATTCAGTGTGAGAGACAACTTTCATCTTCAGAGCACACTTACCTTTGCACAATGTTCTGCACTGCTTCTTTCTCCTTCTTGGACGTGTGGTTCTTCTTGCTGGCGTATGCTACGACATATTTGCAAACGTTCTCAATCTCGCTGACATCGGGTTTGTCTGGATGTGACCTATAAACCAGTAGCTGGATATCTATGTTTGCCCTCCAGGTTTGCAACAGTGTCCTACTGTGCTGACATGACTTTCGCGACTTTGTACGGCGTAGTTGGAAGTGTTCCACTCCCTTTTGATCTGTTACTATCACCGATACTTTGCTGAGTGGTTTCCCATCTGTATCACACTTGCCGTACTCTGTCTCCGTACCGTACCCAAACCTACACTCACGACGTTCGCATTTCGTATTTGTACCAAGGCAATACACATTGCAGTGGTGCACCATGCACTCCTGGCACAGCATTCGGGCGTCTTATACGGATTCTGCACAGGTTGAACTTTGCTTACACGAAACGCAGAGACCCCAACAATGCAATCGTTACCTGAATCATGATCTTGATAAAGTAGACGAAACACAAGATTTCTGTCATCAATCGCCACACCCGTCATGTTGTTTGCCCCCCAATCAGGTAAATTAATGACTGTAAAACTTTTCGCAGACCAGTCTTTGTGAGGGGGTATTGCAATCGCCACTCTAACTTGGCAACGCACACAGATTGCGCTCAACAGAGATTTGTACCAATCAATTGAATGAGCGAGCGATCTCTTAAAATGAGTCTCTTCTTTCAACCACTCTGCGACAACTTTTTTGCTGCCTTCAGCGTAGACCTCGTTATTACAAAAGTCATCCAACTGACTAGCACACCATTTCAAGAATAACTCGTAAGTAAAACATTGCATCGGATGGTTCGTCTCTTGAAAAAAGGCAAGTAAACTTCTTGCAATTGATGAAGGTAGGCCGAACTTATCACCTGGGTCAGACACTTCCAACTCATTCCAATTATTTGTCTCCTTCAACAGCTGGAATACTGATGATACAAAGCCATCATCCCTCACAACATCAATTTCATCACTGCTGCGGTCCGATGAATTATTTTGCTTTGATTGCTCGTCAGTACCACTGATATCATCGAATTGATCATCATCGTCATGACCATCTAGACCATCATCATCGGAAGTGGTCAAATCCAAATCCCTCTCGATATAAACGGACACACCAGCAACATTGTCACCACCATCACCGAGGCGACAATCAGTAATAGTGCGGTCAATGAGTAGCCTGAAATAGACTTTTCTTGGGCACTTTAGCCCGCCTGGAGCGAAGGAAACAATCCTCGTTTCACCGCTTTCTCCATGGCATCCATCAGGTGGCAGCAGCACACAAATTTCAAGACACATGATTGTGCTCAATACATCGAGCAATGTGAAATACCAGTCAATCGAGCGATGTACTTTGTTGTATGAGTATTCGCATTCATAAATGAATTCGTCCATCACTCTTTTGATACGAGGATAGAAGGGTTCATTCGCAGCCATATACATGACATCAGCGACGAACGGCAGCAGTTTCTCCTCTGTGTTGAGAGCCACGTTATCAACTACACAAGCGAGTGCGTGGAGGATACTAAAAGTGTTCCTCGGTACCAACTTGTCACCGGTCGGCCTCTGAACATGATCCGCACCAGCTGTAATGATTTGTTTCAATCGCATCTTCTTTGCTAATTTCGACATTGCCAAATTGTCAACATCGTCCGTAACAGAAAAAGTTTCTTGATACTCATTTACAACGAGTTTCCTGAGTCGTTGTACACTATCAGCAATATCACCTCTTGCAATCAAATCAACAGTATCAACGAAGTCATTAGGATTGCCATTCGACTTAGACGAGGGAGGAGCAGTCTCAGTGACGTTCGATGGAGAGGAATGTGCCTTCGCTCGCGTCAAACTCTTGAAAACTTTGTTGTCAGGGGAGAGGTAATGGTGGTAAATAGTTCCGCGGGATTTGCCGCCCTTACGCTTGATACTCTTCCTTTTCCATCCATCCGAGAGATCTGAATGGGTGTAATCAACCCACTCATTCTCGCTATGTAGAAGGCAGTTGCATTTATTTATTAGGTAAAATTGTTCAGTGATCGATTATACTAAAATGATTCAATAAGCAAGCGATACTTAGTGCGGCAGTGCACATGCACACAAAATAAACTCACATGATAGTTGAATCAGGAGAGGCCTTCTCTCGGACAGGTACCGGTTTAGACTTTTTCGTGACAGCACCTTTCTCGGACAAATCCGGTTCATCATCATCTTGAACAGGTTGATCACGGGAGCCCGAATGAGTTTTGTCTTCAAGTACAAGTTTCCCGTTCTCATCACTGGTGTGAAGTTGAAGGTTGAAAAAAAAACTTGTAAGTAAAAAGGAAAGACAGAATTTGTAAAACGGTACAATGAACAAAAATACCAAAATCATTGAACCACACGAAGGTTAACCTTCTCTCTTACCAAAAATGCTCACAATTTGAAGTGTACGGCGCTTGGCTTGTACCTCCTTTCTGAGCAATAGCGGCAAACATTAAGAAGTTGACCGCTGCAGACACCAGATCATCTTTGTCAGTAGAATCAGTCTTACCAACTGGGACATTCGGGTAATGTTCAGACAGTTCATTCAGGATGTACTTGATTGACCCGACTTCAAAGACGGAAAGAGCAGAAAAGAGCAGTTGTTCCTTCTCCAACTTGGCAACGTCAAACCCATCGCCTAATGCAACAGACGCTAGCAGCGAGAAGATACGATCGTCGGTACGCACCAAACGCCAATTGATGTCTGTTACGCTCAATGCAATGACAGGAGCCGACGGTTTAGCGGCAGTCTTGACCCCTGACGAAGTAAGACGTGCATCGACATTGCTCCGATTCCGCACGGCACGGAAGCCCTTACCATTACTACCAACGGTGGATATAACTGGATTTGTGTTGCCAAACTTCATTATTTATTCGGACAATGTAGAAATGTGATGATGTAAATGATGCAATGCATAATTTATGAGAGCTGTTGAACGGCTCGACAACGTACAAACTGCCTACATAACCGCCGCCAACGCACCAGCGCAATAATCAGCAGAGAACAATGCAATCAATAACCAACCACGTCATGAAGTAAACGAGTTCCTTCGTAAGCTACGTCGGCAACACAAGATCTTGTGGTTCAACACATCGACAACACGTCGACAAAAAGATTCAGCTCAACACAAGACGTCGACGTGGAGTTAAGAACTGACGTATTGATCAGTACGTGGCCAAAGATCGGCAGTTATTCAAATGCAAACACGTCGGCAACCAACGTCGGCGTCTATTTAGACTTGCATCAATAGACGACTCGGCAGATAATGTAATTGAGCCAATGTCGACCTGAGTACTTGCTGCATGAACTTAAATACTTTTTTGTTCATTGGATTTTGCCAACACCTGACTTCTGGTACTTTGTGACGTAAGACGATTGGAATCAAGTGTACTAATTCCTTAAGTAACGAAGTTTACCACGTCACTCAGAGAAAAAATGAAGAAAATAGATGGTGACGGGGATGCACACCGGAAAGAACGAAGAAGCTCATCGACAATCTGACTTAATTAGCCTGGAAAAGTCCTTTCTAGCACAAATCAAGCGATTTTTAGATCTAAATCATAAGATATAGCATCTAAATGACTATCAAAATGGGCATTTCAGCGGGGATAGGAGGGGGGAAAATCCCAACACTTCAAGTTTAAGTTCCGGAAGTAATTCAGAGCAAAGCACCGCACCCAACGAATCCGCCGCACAGATCTCGCATAAAACGCAACAGCGCTCCACCAAATCATGACCGACAAACAACATCCAACTGAACACGATAACGACGACACCATGAACTCACCTGAAGCTACAGATGCAACTGAATCTGCGGTTGAATCTGCAGCTGAAGCTGTGGACGCAAAAAGCACGTTAAAGGAGACAACGAGTCCGCCGGACAACCAGATGAACACCCCCGGAAAGAATAACACACCTACCGATCATACTGCCGAGGCTGTCACCAGACCAACCACCAACAACGTTATCACCCCTGACAAACCAACAGCAGGTACAGAAACGACTACGCAGCAAGTCGAGGAAGATCGACCTGAGCATTACATCAAAGGCACAAATACGGGCCTGCCAACAAAAATTAGTGCTACGGTTTTCGTTTGCTTCACCCATTTGGATAAAGAAGGCAAATTGGTAGCGGAGAATGTAAATCAAGCGGTACCACAGCAAGAGAAGATACTCGGGCTATTGAAACTGGTGGCTACGGGTAAATCCGGCGACAACAAAGAAATGAACGACAGTCAGATACACTTACACTTCAGCAAGAAAGCAGCGGAGGATGATTCCGCGGAAGATTGCGTGAGTTTACTTTTGTTGAATCTGCGCAACGAACCATTTTGTAAAATTGATCACTGTACAAATTTGGGAATGTTGATTCGTTGATCGATTGCGATGTTGCACAGAACGAATTTGTAAATTTGATCACTGTACAATTTTGGTAATATTGATTCGTCGATCGATTGCTGCAGCCAAACTACATCATGCTACTTGATTTGTATAATTGCTCACTGTGCGATTATACGAATATTGATTTATAGATCCGTTGCTGAACTCACAACTAACACTTGATTGATGCTACTCCACATTAATAACAGGAGAAGACAGAACCAGTCAATGCAACTCATATGTCATTGATTGCATCCAGTGAAGAAGCGAGGACTAGTGTGGCTTACGGATTGCCATTCACGTATGTTCCAGAGCTATCACACTTAATCGACGTACTCAACGGAGATGATGGTAGTGGCACAGATGAAACGAAAAGAGAAATATCAGAGGCATTAACTGCTAATGTGACAACAGTCGAAGGTCAACGAAAGCTTTTGAGCACTGCAAGAAAGCACCATTGGCTAGATGAAAGTCAAAATGAAGTCAATGTGGCAGTCCAAGATGGTATCGAGGGATTTGGTCATTTCTACACTTCCTTCACTGCTTCATTGAAATTCTATGTCACAGCTGTTGAAGGCAACCACCGCTTGATAGCATTATTGGCAGCTCTGCTGCGATGCAAAGTGAAGAGAGAGTCAGGCTACTTCTTCAAGCCAAGCAATCCCGGAGATCCGACGTTCTTGACCAATTCATTCGTAGGAATTGAAGATAACGAACATGACGCCATGGAGAATGCTCTTGAGAAATTGAAAAAATCGGACAGTGATGCAATATTGAGCCACCCCTTCGACGCTCACATTACAGTAGCATCAAGGACTGCTACCGAATCTTTCCCCGCGCCTCACCTCGCGGAAACTCTTCTAGCCGAGAAAAGCAAGAACGTGAGCAAAAGGAAGCTTGGATCAACAGTACTAAATATATACAGAGGCTTAACTAAGCATAATTCTGTGAGAAGAGACCATGAGGATTGGACTGAGAAGGAAGTTGGTACTAACGGTAAGATAGTCAGCAAAGGTAAAGTTTTGACCATAAAGGGGCTGAGAGCGCGAACGGCAAGGACACTTGAAGAGTTGCGCTGCAATCTTCTCTCAAATCCCTACACAAATACTAGTGCCGATGGACAGATAGATGATTTTCACAATTCTAACACAATTAAAGACAACGTCATTGCAGAGCAACTTTATAGCCGTATTCTATTGTAAAGAGACTAATTGGTAAAATTGTGCACAGCACAATTATACCAATTAAGGCCAACGTCATTGCAGAGCAACTTTATAGCCGAATTCCGTTGTATAAAGACTACTGACAAGCCACACGGCAAATGGCCAACAGAGCAAGATGACGACACAATACTTTACAGGCCCCGAGGGCCCGCGCTGAACCCGCCACATACACCGCTGCACGCCACTACTATCGCACCATTCTGCGCGCCCCTGTTTATATCGATGAGTATGACGGCTACATCCCACCGACGTGGAGGAGGCTGATGCTATATAGCTTATCGTATGTCAATGAATTGCAAATTGAGAAAGGAGTTTCTAATAATGGATTGGTCGATATCACGGGTGTCACTATCCGCGAATTTGACAACTATATCGATGGATGTCCTCCGATCATCAAGGTGTTCACAAACGACCTTGCAAGAGAACACGCAGCGAAAGTTGAACGCCGCGAGCAGGAGCTGCGCAGAGTTCAGTTGGAAGCCGACGCTGCTCAAGCTAAATTTGACATCGCATGGGATAAGGCCTATGGTCAATCTGGTGCAAGGACAAATTCTAGTCGGAGTTCGCGAGGTTCTGTAAATACTCCGCGTCCAAATAAGTCCGAAAACTTCTCCTACGGTCCGAGCAGACAGGAGCAGTGCGTTGACACAGATGGAGTTGAGGATAACCCTTTTGAGGCAGGAGACAATTCTTCAGAGGCAAGGGATAACCTTCCAAGTGAGGCTCATTTCTACACAGGCCTAGGTTTTACTGGTGGCAAGACCCAATCTACCAGCCGATCTTTGCCCCAACAATCACAAGACAGTTCTCATGGCGGCCATGTACCTTTCATTGGATCATTGCCTTCTTCCAAACCATCTTCCAAACGCAGTAAGAAGAAGAAGAAGAAAAAGAAGCCTTATGGTGGCGGCGGTGACGGCGGTAGTAGTGGAGGCAGCAGTGATAGCAGCGGCAGAACCAGCAGCATTCCTTCCCACATCAGCACATCGATTCCGGACAGCAAGAGTGGAAGAAGCCCCTACCGTGGTGCATACAGAAAACACCAGCCAAGGTCGAAGTTGAAGTTTGATCCAACCTGTTTTCCCCAACATTCAGATCAAACGGCGTGGACAACATATGCACACGGGTTTGCAGCCGTTCTCAAGTCATTCAATATGCAGGAGCTCATCGATCCCACCTTCCGCCCAATCGCTCGACACAAGGAGGCATTCAAGCTGGACAACTCGACACTTTACTATATCCTCAATTCAACGGTGAAAAGTCACAAGGGACGTGAATTTGTTCTCAGTGAAGCAGATACTTTTGATGGGCAGAAAGTGTGGACGAAGATGGCACAATATTACTCCGGTTCTGGATCTATCGCTGCTGAGCATGCGAAGAACGAGGTGTACAACCGCATCAACACCCCGCTTGATGTACACTCCAAACGTGTCCGTCTTGTCCCTACTATTGCAAAATGGGAAACAGATGTCACTGAGTTCATGCTTCGTAGTGGCACGCCGCTTCTGTCCAAGGAGAAATTTGAGATGTTCAAACGTTTCATCAGTGGTGTGAAGGAATTGGATAATGTTGTTTCCTTGAGTACTCTGACCCAGTCTATTGTTCACAGCAGAGGGGGAGGAAGTCGCACATTGAGCCCTGATGAGCTTTTGGCTGCGTATAAGCAGGAAGCAAGCATGGTCGACGCTCGCAACAAAAGAGATATGGTATCACGTCGTCATCAGATTGTCAATGAGTGCAGAAATGTCAACCATACTCGTGCTGCATACCAAAAGGCTGGGTATGAAATCAATACCATTGATTTTGGGGGTGTAACGGATGACAAATTGGATGATGACCAGTGGTATGACGTAATGATGTCCAGCTTAGGGGAGCGAAGAAAGGGATTCTTGCCGGGAGATGCGCACCGCCAGCTCACTCCAGAAGAAAAGAAGTATTGGGAGAAGTTCTCAGAGGAGTCGAAGGAACTTATCATGACTGCTCGAGGTGTACCAAATGTCAAGCCTCCGCCTCGTCGTCGTAATGGTGGTGATGCCTTTCGTTCTAACACATCTCGTGTGCCCAATACTCCCGTAGCCCAAGGTGCCACAGCGAATGTCACTGAGCAATCTCAGGTCAACAACACTGAAGTTGGTTATGATGATTTGGCTTCCATCCCTGCAGACGCTCCCGAAGTACAGGCCAATTACGCAGAGCTATGGGAAAATGTCTACAATGTGAACATGACCTCCATCCAAGACAGTGATGATTTTCGTCAGAATGGCACAGAATTTATTGACCTACTAGAGAAGAATCGCGAGGTGAATGAAACTCATTTTGAAGTGAATCAAACTAGCGAACTTGAACCATTCCGTCTACCTCGATTCCTCTCGCAGCCGAAGAAGAAATCCACTACGCCACGAGTCACTTTTGCTGATGAGTCTGTATCAGAAATGGGGAGCGAGGCTAAGGCTGATAGTGTTTCTCAGTCGGGGAGTGTGATGAAGGTTGATAGTATCTCTCAGCCGGAGAGTGGTGTGACTACAATTGATATCCAGTTCCATGATATTCAGTCTGATGACGGTACCACAACACAATTGCTCGTACCATCGAATTGTCTCACGCAAGTGAATGAATCACGCAAGGGAAATGTATGTAAGCAGGAAGGCAAGCAACTTGATGAAGTCTCACAAGAGCTTAGTCCAGCCCAGCACAAGTCTGTGCCTTACAACATCTCTTTCACTGGATCTTCCATTCTCGATGCGTGGCAAGAGTCTTACCCGATTGGTACTCAGGATGTCTATGATGCCAACACTCATCTTACTGATGGCAGTTCTGAGAAGATTTATGGGGAGGATACTGACACAACTGAGCTCATTCATCACCGACATTTCAGATGGCGAAACTTGGAATGAATGTTATGGGGAGAGGGAATATGGGGAGAAGTTATCTGGACAATACAGTCCGAACAATCTATGGGGAGAAACTGTCGAATCGTAGGGGAGTGACACAGGATGCGATATTTCGCGTATGTACGGATTCTATACAGTTATGTTATGGTAGGGTATCTAAGATACATTGTATGTAAGAGGTTGCGCTTTGAGAGGCTTTTGAAGCAAATCACGCTTGATCTCATAGAGAGGAAAAGAAATAAAATAAACAACAGTCAATTGACGCATCGGAACGATTTCTGAGGAGAAATCTGGAGCAATCCACTTCCTTGTTGGAGAGATCTGACAGAACCGCTATTACTACGCAACCCTCTTACTGCTGCAAGTCTGCGCAAGTTAAGAATGGTGCCTTAAATGCTTCTATGGTCCTAACTGACAATGCAGACCTCTACTGCACCACCATGGCCGACATGCTCTTGCTTGGTTTCATCCAAATCGGCCGAGTAGGCACTCAGAACGGCCATTCCGGAAATTCATCTCATCTTAACGGGACAGACTCTCACATAACGGGACAGACTAGTTTTAGACTGGTAGTATGACTGTGCGACGCGAAACGACTGTAACATTCGTAACGATTCACCTTTTTCAGGTAACAAAATGTAACAATGACGTAACACGCTAGATACATAGATTTAAAATTCATTCGAAGTTTATTAAGGCGCCGCGGTCGCTTGATCGCTAAAATTTTTTGACCACGAAAAATGACACCTCCACCATGGCGCTCATCTAGCTAACTATCCGACACTCGTAGCTATGAATGTAATGCCTCTGGGAGTCTCACCGTTATTAATTATATTAGCCCCCCGCCCCTGGTAATCGCTACCGGCATCTATCGCCAGCAAGCTATCGTGCATTTATATATTTTGCATAATTTATATATAATGGTACGGGGAGGAGGGATGCTTACCAAACAAGGAAGCGTTCCCATGATCAATCGCCAGCGACTAGATGCATGTCTAAGGCGTTTCCAATTTCAGAGTTGTTCAGCAATGGCTGAGTTTACTGCCTTCAAGCGAGGCTTGGGGGAGTATCGATTCTTGAAGACGCTCATTGCCTGGCACCTGTCGTGGTGCATAACAGGAGATGAAGTGATGAAGCTTGACCTTCGCAAAGGCAAAGAAGTTCAAGGGCGCGTGTCGGAGTGCGGGTGAGTAATGTACTATCACCTCCTCACGGCATTAGGAGCCTGGAGTTCTTCCGGTCTAAAGACAGGGCGGGGGCCGCCATACCCTCAGGAAGAATCTCTACTCATTTTATTAAGTCGACCTCAAACAAATTGCAAGGAGAAGATATTACGACGGCGACGGGGCTAGTGCTAGCGAAGCTGCACTACCTTAGTTGAGATCCTCAGTGGCGAGGGTGTGATGCTTCAGCGTAAAGGAAAGTAGTACATATATATTGCCAGCGCTTGACAGCATCATCCTTCACGACACATGCCACACCTACAATGGGAAGAGGTAGAGACAGCAGCTCATTGGAGTGCGCTGATCTAATGAAAACTTGAGAAGATTGCAGCTCGGTCGAGCGCACTGATCAACAAAAGTTACAAGTCCAGCAGTCCAGCAGCTCATTTGAGTGCTGACTGACCAACAGTTTTTGCCAGTATGATGATACAAAAAATGGTAAACTCTTGTGACTGCATACATAGTCACAGACGACAACGAAGTAGAAATAGTGTTCTGATATAAACGTTGATGAAGCAAGCCAGCTACGTGTTTCTGGACCTGCCGCAACATCCTGATGGGATCGAGAAAGATTCTCATGATCTTCGACAGAGATGATGTTATGCAGGGCCGATACAACAATGCTAAAGGAGATATTCTGCGCCAGTTGGTCAACTTCTTCTTGTTACCTTCGGCGGTAATTCCGATTCCGGCGCTCTTCAATCCAATATCCATGACCTTGGCTAGAGGGGATTTGGTATAATCACGACCGTTCGTGCCTCAGGCCGATGGATCGTACGAACGCAATTTACGTCATCGAGGTACTAACACAAGTACAATTATTTTATCAGGAAGTTATGCAAGTGTGCATGCAGTTGTTGTTGCCCTAGCCTGATCTCTCGATATTCGATTGGATCTAGGTATAGGTGCCAAAAAGGCTGAGCAGGAAGCTAGGATGCGCTTACCTCTCTGCAACAATCAAATTGCTATTATTCAGTGTGAAACTATGATCGACCTTCCACGGTTCGTTCAATAGTGGATGACTTCCCCACTACCAAAGATTTAAGCAGGATGATGGTGATTATCCGCGAGATAGAGTGACTCTTCTCACACTTCAAGTTCAACTTGAAGTTGAAGCGGACTCCCTACCTGTTCTTCAAGACTTGATTAAATCGTTTTATGCAGATGTGAGAATGCACAATCTGTCAAGGAAGCCATGGATACCTTTCCAATACGTAAGTCACGATATTCAAGAATACAGAGATGGTACAGGCCTCTCTGGACGGAGTGCAATGTGTACTTGTTACTATGCACCCATCGCAGTACTGCTGCCGCAGAAACAGAGTCAGTTGTGAATCTGTTGATGCAGCCTGATCGTCAAATCCGCATGCAGCCAGGAAGACAATCTGGTCTCTTCGTACCACACCGTTTAACGCAGCCCTTGCGAAGCCAGTAAAGCGTTGTCCGAGATAGACACTTGTTACTCTGGTCGCCAGGATGGCCGCTGCCGAAAGAAATTGGTGGATAGTTCCTAACGCTTGAAAACTCTTCGAAGCGTCGCGATCCCAAATACTGATTTGGTTCGTAGGCTTTGATCTAGCCGCTTCTAAAGTCTGAAATCTTTCGAGTGCAGAGACTCCAACGAAGGTCTCTCTTAGAGCGACTGAAGTTGACACGAAAGGAACTGTACGATACAAAAACGAGCCTCAGTTAGTTTAGTCTAGTGAGCGCTACAACGATTGATAAAAGACCCCATAGTAGTATTGAGGAGTACAGGGGGTGTGTATACGGAAATTAATTTGAATTGGAAATGGAAACTGAAAGCGTTGCACAACGACGTCTTGGCCAAATCCTATGCACACACAACCGATGTCAAGGAAGGTACATTTGGTTGCTCTAATATCACAAAAGAACTTACGTCCTTGATTCGATCGAAATTGACATTGCCTGGAGGTCTTTTTCCCCATGTTGGGTTTTGGTCTCTATCTGATAGACTGGTTTTTTATCCGGATGGTTTACCATGGGTTTTCCAGTCTTGATAGCTCGTTTTTGGTTCACACTAGTTCGGGGGAGAATGTCACAGGGAATGACTCTCTTCCGGTATTCCAATACCGTTACGACAGTCATTCTTCCTGTTCACAGACAGTCATTCTTCCTGTTCACACGTGTCAAGTAGCAACCACGGTAAGAACCCGTGATTGATCCTCTCACACAAGATGGCGTCGCACGTTGGTGCTCCTTCATCACCTTTGGGAATAGCCCACTCTTCTTCTTTAGCTGTAGCTTTAGTAGTCACCATGATATCCAGTGTTCCTAGTGGTCTCTTCTGGCTCTAGTTGCACAACCAATACCGGTCCTAATTGCTTGTGACAGATATTACAATTACAATTACATCATTTTACTTGAACTTGAGATGAGATGATGTCACAGGCTGATTGCCAAGCCACAGAAAGGCGTGGGACGCAAATGTCAAGAGACAAGCTGGCTGTGTTCGAAGCTGTGCATGCGTAGAGAGAGGACCGTGCGATCTATATCTATATTGAGTTGTTGACTGAAGATTACAACTTCTGTTGTCGTAGTGTCTATGATATCATTATTAAGCAGCGGCAACCCTTCAAATCAACCTCCTTCAAATCAAACTCGGAGTCTCGCGTAGTTGTCATTGACATTGGCATCCGCTTATGGATTATCACATTTGTATAGGCATATTATTTGATAAGTAAATCAGATTGAGATTAGATGACATCTACCTGCATCTGCATGGCTAGCTTCGGTATTGTGTATATATTTTATCTTGACTTGCATGCCTTCTTTTCATTGCCAAGAAAGAGAAAGGATTCTTTAGCTACAGGTCCAATCTCAGCAGGCCAGCAGCACCTCAATTTGCCATCTCGTAACTAGTGTCGTCAATGTGCGCATGAGCCGCTTCTAGTGGCCCATTATCCTCGGCGGCGATACTATACAAGATCATTAGCGCTGCTCAGAAGGATGGCACTCGTAAAAGCAATGCTACGACTTTGAAGCTGATTACGAGAGGTTCAATCTCAGCAGGCCAGCAGCACCTCAATTTGCCCGTTTCGTATCTAGCGTCTTCAATGTGCGCATGAGCCGCTTCTAGTGGCCCATTATCCTCGGCGGCGATGCTATACAAGCTCATTAGCGCTGCTCAGAAGGATGGCGCTCGTAGAAGCGATGCTACGACGTTGAAGCTGATATGAGAGGTCCAATATCAGCAGCAGCTGGACAGCAGCACCTCAAATAGCCGTCTCGTATCTAGCTTCGTCAATGTGCGCATGAGCCGCTTCTAGTGGCCCACTATCCTCGGCGACGAAACAATACAAGATTAGAAGCGTTGCGCTCGTAGAAGCGATGCTCTTTCGTTGTACAATGCACCCAAGCTTTGTAGGATCCATCCGCGAACGATCCAAGCAGCGACACTGATGTCAGGAATCCTGGAGGAAGATATTTGAGGAACATCGTCGTAAACAACTGCGATGAGATTGATAGAGGTTAAAATCCCTGCTGCATTGTTTTATGAAAGAGACACATTGCAGATAGGAAGCGATGCGCTCGTAGAAGCGATGCTACGACGTTGAAGCTGATCTGAGAGGTCCAATCTCAACAGGCCAACAGCACCTCAATTAGCCGTCTCGTATCTAGCGTCGTCAATGTGCGCATGAGCCGCTTCTAGTGGCCCATTATCCTCGGTGGCGATACCATACAAGCTCTTTAGCGCTGCTCAGAAGGATGGCGCTCGTAGAAGCGATGCTACGACGTTGAAGCTGATCTGAGAGGTCCAATCTCAGCAGGCCAGCATCACCTTAATTTGCCGTCTCGTATCTAGCGTCGTCAATGTGCGCATGAGCCGCTTCTAGTGGCCCATTATCCTCGGTGGCGATACAATTGAAACTCATTCGCGCTGCTCAGAAGGATTGCGCTCGTTGAAGCGATGCTACGACGTTGTAGCTGATCTGAGAGGTCCAATCTCAGCAGGCCAGCAGCACCAAAATTTGCCGTCTCGTATCTAGTGTCGTCAATGTGCGCATGAGCCGCTTCTAGTGGCCCATTATCCTCGGTGGCGATACTATTAAAGCTCATTAGCGCTGCTCAGAAGGATTGCACTCGTAGAAGCGATGCTACGACGTTGTAGCTGATCTGAGAGGTCCAATCTCAGCAGGCCAGCATCACCTCAAATAGCCTTTTCTTATCTAGTAAGATCAATGTGCGCATGAGCCGTTTCTAGTGGCCCATCATACTCGGCGGCTATACTATACAAGCTCATTAGTGTTGCGCTCGTAGAAGCGATGCTACGACGTTGAAGCTGATATGAGAGGTCCAATCTCAGCAGGCCAGCAGCACCTTAATTTGCCATCTCGTAACTAGTGTCGTCAATGTGCGCATGAGCCGCTTCTAGTGGCCCATTATACTCGGCGGTGATACTATAAAAGCTCATTAGCGCTGCTCAGAAGGATTGCGCTCGTAGAAGCGATGCTACGATGTTGTAGCTGATCTGAGAGGTCCAATCTCAGCAGGCCAGCATCACCTCAATTAGCCTTTTCTTATCTAGTGTCATCAATGTGCGCATGAGCCGCTTCTAGTGGCCCATTATCCTGGGCGGCTATACTATACAAGCTCATTAGTGTTGCGCTCGTAGAAGCGATGCTACGACGTTGTAGCTTATATGAGAGGTCCAATCTCAGCAGGCCAGCAGCACCTCAATTTGCCATCTCGTAACTAGTGTCGTCAATGTGCGCATGAGACGCTTCTAGTGGCCCATTATACTCGGCGGTGATACTATAAAAGCTCATTAGCGCTGCTTAGAAGGATTGCGCTCGTAGAAGCGATGCTATTTCGTTGTAGCTGATCTGAGAGGTCCAATCTCAGCAGGCCAACATCACCTCAATTAGCCGTTTTGTATCTAGTGTCGTCAATATACGCATGAGCCGCTTCTAGTGGCCCATTATACTCGGCTGCGTCACTATACAAGCTCATTAGCGCTGCTCAGTAGGATTGCGCTCGTAGAAGCGATGCTAAGACGTTTTAGCTGATCTGACAGGTCCAATCTCAGCAGGCCAGCAGCACCTCATTTTGCCGTCTCGTATCTAGCGTCGTCAATATGCGCATGAGTCACTTCTAGAAGCCCATCATACTCGGCTGTAATACTATACAAGCTCGTAAGCGCTGCTCAGAAGGATTGCGCTCGTAGAAGCGATGCTACGACGTTGTAGCTGATCTGAGAGGTCCAATCTCAGCAGGCCAGCATCACCTCAATTAGCCTTTTCTTATCTAGTGTCATCAATGTGCGCATGAGCCGCTTCTAGTGGCCCATTATCCTGGGCGGCTATACTATACAAGCTCATTAGTGTTGCGCTCGTAGAAGCGATGCTACGACGTTGTAGCTTATATGAGAGGTCCAATCTCAGCAGGCCAGCAGCACCTCAATTTGCCATCTCGTAACTAGTGTCGTCAATGTGCGCATGAGACGCTTCTAGTGGCCCATTATACTCGGCGGTGATACTATAAAAGCTCATTAGCGCTGCTCAGAAGGATTGCGCTCGTAGAAGCGATGCTACGACGTTGTAGCTGATCTGAGAGGTCCAATCTCAGCAGGCCAACATCACCTCAATTAGCCGTTTCGTATCTAGTGTCGTCAATATACGCATGAGCCGCTTCTAGTGGCCCATTATACTCGGCTGCGTCACTATACAAGCTCATTAGCGCTGCTCAGTAGGATTGCGCTCGTAGAAGCGATGCTAAGACGTTTTAGCTGATCTGACAGGTCCAATCTCAGCAGGCCAGCAGCACCTCATTTTGCCGTCTCGTATCTAGCGTCGTCAATATGCGCATGAGTCACTTCTAGAAGCCCATCATACTCGGCTGTAATACTATACAAGCTCGTAAGCGCTGCTCAGAAGGATTGCGCTCGTAGAAGCGATGCTAAGACGTTTTAGCTGATCTGACAGGTCCAATCTCAGCAGGCCAGCAGCACCTCATTTTGCCGTCTCGTATCTAGCGTCGTCAATATGCGCATGAGTCACTTCTAGAAGCCCATCATACTCGGCTGTAATACTATACAAGCTCGTAAGCGCTGCTCAGAAGGATTGCGCTCGTAGAAGCGATGCTTACGACGTTGTAGCTGATCTGAAAGGTCCAATCTCAGCAGGCCAGCAGCACCTAAATTTGCCTTTTCGCATCTAGTGTCGTTAATATGTGCATGAGCCGCTTCTAGTGGCCCATTATACTCGGCGGCTATACTATACAAGCTCAATCGCGCTGCTTAGAAGGATTGCGCTCGTAGAAGCGATGCTATTTCGTTGTAGCTGATCTGACAGGTCCAATCTCAGCAGGCCAGCAGCACCTCAATTTGCCGTCTCGTATCTAGCGTCGTCAATATACGCATGAGTCACTTCTAGAAGCCCATTATACTCGGCTGTAATACTATACAAGAACATTGGCGCTGCTCAGAAGGATTGCGCTCGTAGAAGCGATGCTATTTCGTTGTAGCTGATTTGAGAGGTTCAATCTCAGCAGGCCAGCAGCACCTTAATTTGCCGTTTCGTATCTAGTGTCGTCAATATGCGCATGAGCCGCTTCTAGTGGCCCATTATCCTCGGCTGCGTCACTTTACAAGCTCATTCGCGCTGCTCAGTAGGATTGCGCTCGTAGAAGCGATGCTAAGACGTTTTAGCTGATCTGAGAGGTCCAATCTCAGCAGGCCAGCAGCACCTCAATTTGCCGTCTCGTATCTAGCGTCGTCAATATACGCATGAGTCACTTCTAGAAGCCCATCATACTCGGCTGTAATACTATACAAGCTCGTAAGCGCTGCTCAGAAGGATTGCGCTCGTAGAAGCGATGCTACGACGTTGTAGCTGATCTGAAAGGTCCAATCTCAGCAGGCCAGCATCACCTCAATTTGCCGTATTGTATCTAGTGTCGTCAATATGCGCATGAGCCGCTTCTAGTGGCCCATTATCCTCGGCTGCGTCACTATACAAGCTCTTTAGTGCTACTCAGAATGATGGCGCTCGTAGAAGCGATGCTTTTTCGTTGTAGCTGATCTGAGAGGTCCAATCTCAGCAGGCCAGCAGCACCTAAATTTGCCTTTTCGCATCTAGTGTCGTTAATATGTGCATGAGCCGCTTCTAGTGGCCCATTATCCTCGGCTGTAATACTATACAAGCTCATTCGCGATGCTTAGAAGGATTGCGCTCGTAGAAGCGATGCTATTTCGTTGTAGCTGATCTGACAGGTCCAATCTCAGCAGGCCAGCAGCACCTCAATTTGCCGTCTCGTATCTAGCGTCGTCAATATACGCATGAGTCACTTCTAGAAGCCCATTATACTCGGCTGTAATACTATACAAGAACATTGGCGCTGCTCAGAAGGATTGCGCTCGTAGAAGCGATGCTATGACGTTGAAGCTGATCTGAGAGGTCCAATCTCAGCAGGCCAGCAGCACCTCATTTTGCTGTCTCGTATCTAGTGTCGTCAATGTGCGCATGAGTCACTTCTAGAAGCCCATTATACTCGGCGGCTATACTATACAAGCTTATAAGCGCTGCTCAGAAGGATTGCGCTCGTAGAAGCGATGCTATTTCGTTGTAGCTGATCTGAAAGGTCCAATCTCAGCAGGCCAGCATCACCTCAATTAGCCGTATCGTATCTAGTGTCGTCAATGTGCGCATGAGCCGCTTCTAGTGGCCCATTATCCTCGGCTGCGTCACTATACAAGCTCATTAGCGCTGCTTAGAAGGATTGCGCTCGTAGAAGCGATGCTATTTCGTTGTAGCTGATTTGAGAGGTTCAATCTCAGCAGGCCAGCAGCACCTTAATTTGCCGTTTCGTATCTAGTGTCGTCAATATGCGCATGAGCCGCTTCTAGTGGCCCATTATCCTCGGCTGCGTCACTTTACAAGCTCATTAGCGCTGCTCAGTAGGATTGCGGTCGTAGAAGCGATGCTAAGACGTTTTAGCTGATCTGAGAGGTCCAATCTCAGCAGGCCAGCAGCACCTCAATTAGCCGTCTCGTATCTAGCGTCGTCAATATGCGCATGAGTCACTTCTAGAAGCCCATCATACTCGGCTGTAATACGATACAAGCTCGTAAGCGCTGCTCAGAAGGATTGCGCTCGTAGAAGCGATGCTATTTCGTTGTAGCTGATTTGAGAGGTTCAATCTCAGCAGGCCAGCAGCACCTTAATTTGCCGTATTCGTATCTAGTGTCGTCAATATGCGCATGAGCCGCTTCTAGTGGCCCATTATCCTCGGCTGCGTCACTTTACAAGCTCATTAGCGCTGCTCAGTAGGATTGCGGTCGTAGAAGCGATGCTTAAGACGTTTTAGCTGATCTGAGAGGTCCAATCTCAGCAGGCCAGCAGCACCTAAATTTGCCTTTTCGCATCTAGTGTCGTTAATATGTGCATGAGCCGCTTCTAGTGGCCCATTATACTCGGCGGCTATACTATACAAGCTCATTCGCGCTGCTTAGAAGGATTGCGCTCGTAGAAGCGATGCTATTTCGTTGTAGCTGATCTGACAGGTCCAATCTCAGCAGGCCTAGCAGCACCTCAATTAGCCGTCTCGTATCTAGCGTCGTCAATATACGCATGAGTCACTTCTAGTAGGCCCATTATACTCGGCTGTAATACTATACAAGAATCATTAGGCGCTGCTCAGAAGGATTGCGCTCGTAGAAGCGATGCTATGACGTTGAAGCTGATCTGAGAGGTCCAATCTCAGCAGGCCAGCAGCACCTCAATTTAGCCGTCTCGTATCTAGTGTCGTCAATGTGCGCATGAGTCACTTCTAGAAGCCCATTATACTCGGCGGCGATACTATACAAGCTTATAAGCGCTGCTCAGAAGGATTGCGCTCGTAGAAGCGATGCTATTTCGTTGTAGCTGATCTGAGAGGTCCAATCTCAGCAGGCCAGCATCACCTCAATTAGCCGTATCGTATCTAGTGTCGTCAATATGCGCATGAGCCGCTTCTAGTGGCCCATTATCCTCGGCTGCGTCACTATACAAGCTCATTAGCGCTGCTCAGTAGGATTGCGCTCGTAGAAGCGATGCTATTTCGTTGTAGCTGATTTGAGAGGTTCAATCTCAGCAGGCCAGCAGCACCTAAATTTGCCGTTTCGCATCTAGTGTCGTCAATATGCGCATGAGCCGCTTCTAGTGGCCCATTATCCTCGGCTGCGTCACTATACAAGCTCATTCGCGCTGCTCAGTAGGATTGCGCTCGTAGAAGCGATGCTATTTCGTTGTAGCTGATCTGACAGGTCCAATCTCAGCAGGCCTAGCAGCACCTCAATTAGCCGTCTCGTATCTAGCGTCGTCAATATGCGCATGAGTCACTTCTAGAAGCTCATTATACTCGGCTGTAATACTATACAAGATCATTAGCGCTGCTCAGAAGGATTGCGCTCGTAGAAGCGATGCTACGACGTTGAAGCTGATCTGAGAGGTCCAATCTCAGCAGGCCAGCAGCACCTCAATTAGCCGTCTCGTATCTAGCGTCGTCAATATGCGCTTGAGCCGCTTCTAGTGGCCAATTATCCTCGGCTGCGATACTATACAAGCTCATTAGCGCTGCTCAGTAGGATGGCGCTCGTAGAAGCGATGCTATTTCGTTGTAGCTGATCTGTTCCATGTTGGTCGTCAGGTTTATGCCCTCGGCGAAAGTATCTTGTTTTTTTCCCGCGAACGAGGCACCTGTCTGATGCAATATCAATGCAATATGTACCAATGAATATAGAGGCCTAACAACGCTGTCGGAGTCAGCTGTCTGCTGTGTATGGTAATTATCTATAATGTTGTTTGATTACGTTGAAAAGATTATTAATTTATTCTTCTTTTTACCTTGTGTTCATTGCCCTACGCAGCTGTCTACTTAACATGTTGATCGCTCGGAAGGTCTCCACCATGTTGGGATCAATTCTCTCTCGTTGACGCAGTGCTCTCGCTGCAACAATGGATTTGACCATGTAGAAGATAACTACAACGACCAATGATACCAAAAGCGGCTTGCGAAAAAGCATTGCTGCATCCTCTTTCGCCCTATATATTCGCTCGCATTCTTCAATGTTGCGACTCCAAAAGCCCTCGTCTCCAGTGTACGTAATTTGTGCGCAAATACGAGGAAGTGGTTCGCCTTCCCATCCAACAACAGATGGACCATATCGGTATAGTTCTCTTAATGGAAATTCAACCAAAACGTCAAACAGCCAAAATGGTAAACTAACAATACTCCACACGAAAAGTTCGAATTTGGTAATCATAGAATCGAAGAAATGATCCCAGTCGACATAGCAAGCAGCTGAATAGGACCACCACGATACAATCACAACAGCTACAATTCCAAAAACTTCCAAAAATTGTATAAAGATGGACCGTTGTGGCTTGACAACACGCATTGGAGGAGGAACAGAAGGACGTCGAACTGGTGGCGGTGGCCGTTTCAAAGATAACACATCTCCAACGAACGATATCGGATTTGAATAAATCACAGAAAGGGGTATGAAGACTCGGTCACTTTCTCGAAACATTCCTGCAACATTGACAGGTTGTGCTTGTATCATCGGTTTGGAGTGATTGTAATCATAGTATTCGTCCATTGAATCCCAGGAAACATCATCTCTATATTCATCAAAGTCTGCACCGCCTCTACCATTCTCAGTAGTCATTTCACCAGCTTGACTTAAGCATTCAGCCAATTGACGTTCTGAGGCAAAGCCATTGGGTGGAATGAGGATACGTACTATTTCTCCATCTGTGTAGGCTTGTTGTTGTTTGCTCAGAGCATTATTTGATGCATTCTTTCTGCTGCCAGTATTGCTGTTATTACTTTCCCTTCGTTGCATGGGCGCATTTGGTCGAGGTGGTGCTCCACTAGTTGGTGAAGATGATCTCTTCCGTCTATGAATGTGAAAAGGACGAAGCATATTAAATAACATTTGTTTTGGTGGCGGAACACGTACTTGAAGATACTGAATGTCAATTGTGTCGCTGTTTTGGTTGGCGCTGTTCATCATCGCTGCAGGCGGCTGTACTGTTTCCGGATTGGAATTTCTGTTGTTTGTCGGGTTAACATCATTCGATCTTGCATCGATATCCACCACATTATTGTTGTTATTATTGCTGACGTTGTTGTTATTATTTTGCATCATGGGAGGTAGTGGCGGAGGAAGGGGCGGGCGCTGCTGTTGCTGCCGACCGAGCAGAGGCGCACGCTCCTCCGCTGCGTCGTCGCTTCCTTGGAGGGACCGTGAACGCCTAGTAACAACCATCTTCCGTTACGACTGAGACGTTCATCAGTGAGGTACTTACTTTATATATCAAAAAAAAAAAAAGTAAGTAAGTATCTGCAGGCAGAAGTATAAGTGGTTTGTGGTTATTGCCCTGGTTAAGAGGCCACGCCCTCCCGCATGCTGAGCCAATAAGATGTCTGCAGCGCCGGGGAGGGCAGGGACACGTACTTAGCGCCGCACCTGAAAACGGCGTAACTTTTACACCGGGAGACAAACCAGCCCAGTATGGACTAGGCTTTTGATTCTAGTGCGCCAGTGCGGCCGCGCACTAATCTTGTCTTCCCCAGCAGACCTATTTCCTCCCATTTCGCTCTTCCTTTCTTCTCTTACCCTCCTTTTTCATCATGAATCATGACAAAAAATGACTACGCCATACCCCAGCCGAGGGAAGCTGTGACGTAGCTTCCAGCTGTTGCTCCAGCTATTGAGTATTTCAATGAACGCTTGTTTGTCGAGGGAGGTGACGGGTTCATCGCCACTGAGTTGTTCGAGGGCGCCAGTATCTTTAATCCTGCTGTTGCGAAGCACCTCAGTCGTAATCAGGCCATGGCAAAGTTGGAAAAGCTTCGTCATCACCCTGCACTAAATCTGGAAGGCGAGGATAATATTGTTGACAAGCTCAAGCATGGATGGAGTACTTATCGCCAGAAAGTAGCAGTGGCTCATTCCAAGTTTGAATACAACAGAGATCACTCAGCTATTCTCTCTTGGCACTACCAGCAGCAGCAGTATCTCAATCTTGACGCTGAACTTGCCGAGGATTCTAGGAGGAATAAAAGTTGCAGGTACTGTGGCTGTCGCTCAAATCAATGCAATTGCAATAGCAGCTTGCGTTACTATTAGGAAGCAGCTCAGCTATTGTCCCTCGTGATGCCATCATCAGGGGCAGCAGAACGGGTCTTCTCACTCCTCAACAACAACTTCAACGAACACCAGACTCGTACGTTGGGTGATCAGATCTTCCTCTCCCTTTACCTAGCCTACAACAAAAGGGGATTGTGAATACATAAATAGTTTTGTTAAATGTTACTCTAGGATGCATTGTATGTTGATTCGAGTTGCTGAGTCCTCTTCATTACATTGCCAGTATCATCCCTCCACAGCAGCGCACATTTTTTTTAGCCTAGTATGTCAGCCACTAGTTCCTACCGTAGGACTCGAGTGCGCGATTATGTGCGGGATGCGCACTAGAAATCAAGATGGTGCGCACTAGAATCAAAAGCCTACCTCGATGCCCACCATGATGTCCTCCACTCCTACTTCTTATGGCCGCAGTTATGCACAACTACTAACAACACCTATTATACTCGGCTTATATTCGATCGTATACATCATAATCTAACCACCTAACCGTCAACGGCGGCAATACACAGTTGATTGACTGAAAATTAATAAATTAACGTCGCCATCCGCATCGACGTCATAAAATGCACCACTTTTACCTCCCGTCACCCCTCCCACGGACATTTGCGTGGTGATACACAACTACAGAGAGGGTTTCCTCGCGTAAAATCGATATTCATTACATGGGAGGCGTCTTTGGATACTTGTAGTGTTTTGAAACACCAACTAATACATGATCAAGCACATTTCATCAGTGAGAAACAATCTATTTTCCTTCCCAGAGTGTATGCAATAATCAACTTGTAAAGAGTCAATAACAACAGATGGGTGATTTTCTTTCGTAGCCAATAACTCTCAATATTTAACCATCTATTTAATACCGACGTATTGTTGCTCTTCTATATAGATGGTTAAATAGTCCCTTCTCCTCTTCCTATGCCATCAGAGGCTGGGATTGTATAGGGCATAGGGCCTGGCAAACGACGGCCTCGTCCTGTCGTATCGGATTGGCGGCGGGCGGCATGCACTTGGCCCAGCATCATCATCATCATCGTCCATCAGCCACGCTGCTGGCATCATCCTGCCGGTCAGCATGCTGTCGTGCATATCATTGAGCAAGCACTTCTCACGGTTACAACCCACCTAGGCAAGCCGTGAATCGTGAACTCTTCTCACGGTTACAACCCACCTGGGCAAGCCGTGAACACTTCTTACAGTTACAACCCACCTGGGCAAGCTGTGAACACTTCTCACAGTTACAGTTACGACCCACCTGGGCAAGCCGTGAACGCCAATGGGACCCCTTCCACTCCTCATCCTCACGGTAACAACTCACATGAGCAAACCGTGAGGAGCATCGTTACTCGCGATAACAACCCACCTTTGCAAGCCATGAGCATCGTTGCTTGCGGTAACAACCCTCATAGGCAAGTCGCGACTGTGAACGTTGCTCCTCACGGTAGGTCACATGAGCACGCCGTGAACGGCATGCCCCAGGGGAATGCCTGTTCATTGGAGAACGCTATCGCCTACTTTAGAGATGTGGCTTTGAACTCAAATGTGATAGCTCTAGTTTACGAGGACAACTTTGCCTTTACAATCCTTGATCAAAATAACATCTCGGTTGACCGGTTTATAAAGCATTTTGGCAGCGCTCATTGCGATGCTTGGCTAAGTGCAGGGTCAGCCTAGCCACTTTTGCCCCTTTTGTTCGTTCTCAGCCAATACACACACTCTGAAGCTATTTTATTCGCTTAAATTACTGCTCTCAGTGAGCTGAGTCCGAATCCAGAACGAGCTAGGTGCAAAAATGTAAAATGAAAAAGTTGTAAGAATTATAACTCGCGCCTACCAAGTGCAAAGTCAAAGTCACGATCCCGCTCCTCGGTCATCTCCCATACAATACCGTATTCCTTGTCATGCCAGCTCTCATAGCTGCTTTGATTGTTTCGTCTGGGTCGAGCATACTCTCCCAAACTGGAAGATGCAGCTGCCGTCGTTCGTTGTCGTTGCTGTCTGTCAGATCCTGACCGACTTCTTGCCACAGGATTGGAATCTCCAAGCAGCTGCTGCATTTTGAACCCAGTATGAAGCAAAAGCTGATTATTTTGGACTGACGGACTCAATGTTCCATTGACGCGATATTTGCGTTCATCAGAGTTCAAGTCCATCTTCTCATACCACTGAACATATATTGCAACTTCGTTGTTTTGCACCTCGACACCCATGTCATAACGTTTGGCTGTGCCTGTCGTATTCCGAAGCACACCTTGCCCACCCCATGCAGGATTCGGCATCACCCGACCAAGCCAGATTGGTTGGTCAGGGTTTTCATTGCCATTGCGATTAGCATCTTTGCCATGAAAAAGAATCCATTCCCCAACAGTCAACTCCGCACAAACATTGTTCAGCGTTGAACGTTCATGACAGATTTGTTCCGCAACACCTCGGCCGGCAATCTTTGTACATGCATTCTTCGTGAATTCAAATGCACTATTGTTTGCACCGTGGCAGCGGGAGAGAGATTGACATCCTGCAATTCGATGTGGGGTTGCGGTCCAGCCCGATGACGGTTTACTTAATTCTTTCATGCATTTTGCACACCAGCACGGCTTTTGTCGCATCCATTTCATCAATTGCATCTGCTCGATTTTGATGACCTTTCCGTGCCGCTACCGACCTAGCTTCTGCGGCGAGTTTCAATTTACTAACCCAAAGATATTCCCTCTGTTGCCATGTACAATGGCCCAGCACCAAGACGGACATCAGGCACAACTTCTCCATTTGAGACTCAATTGCACCCCGAGTCTTTTTCATCATATCTGCTGAATGATTCTGCATATCTTTTGTAGTGTAAGTTTTAATTTGCATTGGGCGTCCATCAGACATTGTAATAAACGTAGAGGTAGAGTACTCGACTTTGTACCAGCCCTCAGCATCGTCATCGTCTCCTGCATTCTTTCTCTTTTTGTGCGGCGGCTTAAAGTCAACATGAGACACCTTAATTTCCCGTATCGCCGCAGCCGTTGGAGCACTGCTGTCACGTCCTTTTTCTTTGGTGGCATTCATCATCCTCTTTATTTATTTTATTTTAGCTACTGTGTATGGCCAGTGCCAAACCAACGTCATACCCGATGCCCATGAGGTGGTCTTGTTAGAATGCCACACCATTCCCAAAATGCATTGCAAAGGCATCTCAATATTCGCGGAGTGGGGAGGGACCCATGAAGCGCTGAAATCGAAATCTATCTGTCGAACCGCATGATCTGGGTAAAATTGCGCGAAATCCTTAAGTGTAGAAATCCTTATTTATTGCGGGAAGGAATTTTGTTAGGGTTAGTCTTTGTTACATTTTGTTACCCCAAAGTTCGAATCGTCACACAAATGTTACAGCGATTCTTTTGGCATGTTATCGTTTGGTTTACGATCGAATAAGTTAGAGGTTGGTACCGTCCCGATCCCGACGGGATCGGGAGCGGATTTTCGGGCCGGTATTGAGGTCCCGTCCCGAGACCCCCGATCCCGGTAGTCCCGGGATTTTGAGAATCGTACTGATCAGGTGTCAAAATCGTCTAAATGGGGATAAAATAGTCCATATTAGCCAATATTTGGCTAGAATTAGACGAAAATCTCAGGAATTTAGCTAATAGCCTCTCCTTGGCAAATCCCGGGATTATCCCGATACCGGGACTCTGCCGTCGGGACCAATCCCGAATCCCGAAAAAGGCGTCGGGACGGGACGGTACCAACCTCTAGAATAAGTAGTAATGCTGCCCGCATAAGCTAAGTATGATACGGCTAGGCAATGCTAGGAAAAAGGATTTTATTTCATATCTCAATTTAGTGAGTAGTTAGAAGAATCTGCCGCTGACCCCATCGCCTGCCTCTCGCAGGCATGGGGTCAGCGTTCGAAAATCAAGATACCTGAGGTTGCCGCTCATTGTTCAAGTTCAACCTCAGCTATGTGCATGCGCCTAGAGTACTGCTTTATCTCTCCTCTTTTACTCGCACACGGTGCACCCTAGTTGATGATAATGGAGGATGAGAACCCTCCCGCCCAAATTTGTATGAGTTCCTACGCACGTATAAAACTATTTTTCTCAAATCAAAACAAAGCTTAGCTCTCTGCGGCTTTGAGCTCAGCTCGCTCTCATTCAGCTTTTCAGATCTGTACCCCATTTGTTCACAGCACAAATATTCGCTGAGAACGAACATCCTGGCTAGGCTGACCCTGCACTTAGCCGCTTCTATTTTTGGCATTACTGAAAGCAATGTCAATGTGCCTACTACTTTTGACAGCTCTCATTGCAAAGTTATCTTCGTTCAACACAAGGCTATCACCAAACCAAGCCAGTCGCATGCAATCTCAATCTGGGCTCTTTTACGTACGATTCCTGTTCATAGTGAGTTCCAAATTGCGACATTCTTGCTACAAGACAAAGAATGCACATTTCACTCAGACGAGGAAGAACTGGCCAAGCCAGACACTCCTCTGTGGGGATTCATTCGGATGATCAATTCTCTATCTATTCAGAATCACTTGTCAATATCAAGTCTGCAAGAAACAAGAGCTATCCTTTACTCGTTCAGTCCTCATGCCAGTCATGGACAACGATAGCTTTGCACTCAAATCATCTACTTACGTGCATATCAACAAAAGCATCAGTGGAAGTGTTAGCAAAAAGCGCCTTCTCGAGCCTATTTTCAGCAAGCAAGGGAGATCATATCATCAAGAGCCAACTGGAAGCATTTACATCTGCAGCAATTGTATATAAAGACAAGAATCTTTCAATCGAATGTCACCATTGGTCAACTAGCGAGAATGCGAGTCCAAATCCAGCCTCTATTGTATGTCAACAATCGTACCGTCAAAGGTCCAGAAGAAAATATCTTCACAGAAGGCTCAATCACCAAGTACTTCAGCGAATTCTCACGGCAACACAACCTGCCAAGTCTCGGCATAAATGTGCACAATTCAATCCGCCTCAATTCATTATTGGCAGCGTTCAAAACGATACCTCCTTCAGCGAGTGTCACAACATTCGCATCAACAGAGTTCAATGCAATGCTACATTTGCTCAAAATGCAACAATCTTTCTTCAAACATCTCGATTCAATCATCAGCAAGCGAGGGAGCTCTGGTCGAAAATTCATGAGTCACATATCTCCAAACCAGTTACGCAAACTACAAGGAAGCAAGTGCAAGTACAACAAATGTTTCAATTTCAATCATTCAAAATATCCTAACCAAGGGAGCCAGCGATACAATCTCATTTTTGCTCTCAGTGGCAATCACTATCTTTACACTCAGACGATTTTTACCGGGGCATGTCAACCGCACCACACTCCCCCGCTTGCTCTTCAAGCGCACAAGCAACAGATTCTCTGATGGAACTCTCATCACATATTCTAAATACTACCAGATGCAGCTTTCTGTGCTCACAATGAAACACAGCATACTCTCAGCTCTCATCAACACAAGCTTTTTATCTCTCAGTACTGCAAACAACAAATTGTAGCGCTCAAGTTAGCACAGAAACTTCACCACCAAGTTCCGTACCCGCGCCCGCGTACTCGTCTTTAAGTACGATCTAAGCTAATGAAAGATCAGCCTTGTGCACGAGGGAGTGTGAGAATATTCAGTTGGCGGACTTTTCCACTTTCGTCTTCATCATTCTTCAGCTTTCGTCTAAAATAGGCTCACAATTTGTCTATGAATCAGTTTCTTTCAATAGCCACTCATGTGGCTATAGGCAATGTCACATACAAATCACCTACCTCCCAATAGCTAGAGCTGCTAGCTGGCACCCTCTGGGGGTGCTCACTGGCCTTATTATGGGAGGCGTTCTTCGTATCCTTCAGCTTTGCTCCGACAGAGACGACGCCGATGGCCATATCTTCAACTTCTACCATCGACTAATCAGCAGAGGTCACCAACCAGCCAACCTCCTGCCTCTCTTCGACAAAGCCATTACTAATGCTGAAGTATACATCGCCAACTACTCCACGACAGCTTCGAAGTCCAAGCCTACGGTCAAAGGAAAGATAGACTCGATCTTTTTTCATATTCCTTATACCATCAGCAGGACCCCCGTGCAAGACATTGACAAGAATTGTGGCAAAAACACATGGTACAACCGATGGGCAAATCATCTATCACTAGTATCCAATGTGAGAAAGCCGCTTTCCCCACGGACAAGATGACAGTTTTTGTTTTTCAGCCGCCACCTTAACTTAACATTAACATTGGGAATCTCCTATCCTACCGTAAGTTAGACAGGTTTAAGGGGAGTAAGTATCATCATTTCTTCCTGACTACCCAAAAGCCAAACCCTCCTCCCCTTCTTTTCCACCGGGAGGATCCAAAGTAGCTTTTGGATCCCCCCGATGGAAAAGATATGTCTTGTACGCTGGCCAACGTCACGCCCACAAACTTACGGCCTTTTAGGAAAATGATAGTTGCCTTTCTCAATTTTGAGACTTATTGATTCCAATTTCTTGTGGCCTGTCTCCACACAATAGTAGAGCCGCTGATGAAGGTGGCTAATAAGCTCAACCGACACTCGTAGTTAATGAATCATAAAGAGTTCTGTTACATTGCTTACTACCATCATCGGGATAAACTCCTAGCTTGTAATAAGGACTTCGTGGCTTATTGCACTAAAGACTAAAGATATTTCTTTTCACACTGATAAGAGTGAGAAGTCCGATTCGAGTGCCTCATGGAAGCCGTACAAGAAATCATTCCGTTCTCAAGAGAACATCGAAGATGGCAACACTTGAGGCATTAAGCGTTCGATGACGACTACAGTACAGTGAAGACGACTACGACTCAACTGAAGACAGTTGTCGTTAACTATTGCGTACCAGTCTAAAACTAGTCTGTTCCTTAAGTTTCGAGTCTGTTCCTTAAGATACCCTGAATTTTCTTTTTGCTTGTTTCGGACACCCTAGTGACCGATTTGAGTGAATCCAAGCCAGAGGGAGTCGGCGAGGACACTGTAGAGGAGGTTGCTATGCTTGGTGTCGGCCTCCGAGGCGGTATAGGAGCAGATCGAACGCTGTAATGTCAACAATGCTGAATTGCTGTGTTTTGAGGTGCGATTTCCGTTTCAGGGAATCTTTTTGCTCGTACATACCTTGAGATATGTGGTACGGTATAATAAATGACGCCGGCGCAATCGCACACACTGCATTATCATTGATGATGAAATTAATGTCAATCGCATCCATAAAGGCAGCGCCTAAATAATTAATGATAACATCTCTAGATAACTCAGCGGCTCTTCCTTTGCGGCGAATTATTTGACGATGCCGACAGGAGTTCCACGCCGTCGCGGTGCTCTCCCGCACGCCGAAGGGGAACGGCCGTTAGATGCTGGTGGACGCAAGCGCCGTCATAAAGATGATAGCAATAGTAATAATGACAGTCGGCAGCCAAAATCTAGGCGGCAGAAGAAGAATCAACATGAATCTGCTGCACCTCCGCCTCCGTCCCAAAAATTGACACCGGAGATGAAGGCACTACAAGATTCAATCACGAACGCTGAGCTGAAGACATGGATTGGTGTGAGATGGAAGAAAGGAGACGCCTCCATCCCGACGAAGAAGCAGCCTCTAAAGGATATGAAGGATATCACGGCCTACCGGGAACCGATGTTTGAGTTGAAAGAGATGATGGTGGCACGGAAGCACTTCTCTTCTTTGGAGGAAGCAGAAGAGTTTGTGACGCAATATGAAGACGAGTTGGAAGCTGGATCAGAAGCCGGATCATCTGACGAAGAAGAAGACGAAGAGATCGACATTGTAGGAGTTTGAATTGTCTAATTAGTTGGCCATCACATAGGCACATTACTAATTATAGACACAACCTATCACAATCTGTCGTCTTCACTTGATCAACCACCTATAACACTCCTCATAGTCGACTCCACCACCATTCCCACTTATCTCCCGTCCCACTTGTGTATAATAAGATATATACAAGCATGATAAATAATAAACTACCACGGTATCGTCGTTGTTTTTTTGCCTCGAAACATTTTATAGTCATGATGGATCTTTTCACTAACGTGAAGCAATAGAGTCTACAGACTGCAGACACAAGTAAGATTTTCTCCAATCCATGACTCTCCCCCCAAGAAATCTCCAAACATTTGTCTCCCTCTAGAGAGTTATCACACGTTGGATGAAACTCTCAAATCGTTTGAAGAATCTTTTATTGATCGGTGCAGTGGCGTTACCTCATTCTTGGATGATAACTGCTGCTGCTTCAATATTAGTTTTGATCCGCCCCTCCCGGGTTAAGTCATTATTTACGTCACATCAAATTATCTTCCAAATAACGGTTGGCGAAACATCCCAACCGCACCCATTCTTTTCTATGACCATAATAACGCTTTCTAAGACGGGATTGGAGCCTTGAGACAAGTACCAGTGCCCGATATGCACTATATTGTCATGAAGACGAAGTATGTATTTTTGACCCACGGTCATTTCAGAGTGTACTGAGAGTCATTGGCGACTCCGCCAAGCCCAAAATTCATCTCAGAGCATGGCAAGGGAGTGGATAGGACGGGGCGCAGTGATTTATTGGCATGGACCCATGCGTATTACTGTGAGGGAGGTCAAAGAGGCGACGAATGAACATGTTGCGGTTGTGAAATGGAAATGAAAAGATACCCTGAATTTTTGGATTGAATTAGATCTCAGATATCGCTAACATCTGCATTTTATGAAATGGTGCGCGCGGCGATTTGTGACTGCATGTTGTGTGTGGTGTGTAGTGCGGCGCGGGCCCTCGGGGCGATCGTCACATTAGTAAAGAGGGTCCGCCAGTAGTAAGGATTGAACGGACAAGCAGAAAACATCTAAGAAGCGAGCGGCTTTCAAAGAAGAACGACGCCAGATGCAGAAAGATTTGTATTCAAATGACGGAGTGAGAAAGGCGTACCAAACCAAAGTGAAAAGTAGCTGGAGTTGCGAGGTCACTCTTTGCTTTATCAACACGCAGGTGCGATGACAACACTGAACATTTGAATGGGAGATAGACGCTTGGAATTTGGTTAGTAAGGAGGACCCGATCAAGACTCCACAACGCATTTTCCAAGCAGCTTATTAAATTTTTAAAGTTTGGTGAACGTCTTTGAGAGTCAACGTTCACGGGTTTTGTATGTCTTTTTCCCCCTCCCACCCTCACAACTCTCATACGATGATGCGGATGGTGGGTTGGAGTGTATAATATTGTTGTCGCA
This sequence comes from Skeletonema tropicum, assembly GCA_037178625.1. Taxonomy (NCBI): domain Eukaryota; phylum Bacillariophyta; class Thalassiosirophyceae; order Thalassiosirales; family Thalassiosiraceae; genus Skeletonema; species Skeletonema tropicum. The sequence goes on from CM074130.1 coordinate 2,186,483, forward strand.
CATGGTGCGTATTGGTCCGGGGGGGTTCCTGACGCGTAGGACCCCTCCAGCAGCTCTTCTCTGCTCGATTTCGATCGGCATGGGCAGGGGACGTCTACTCTACGGATATTATTATTTTCCGGGGGGGTAGGTTGGTGAAGGACGTGAACGCCTTCTAGCAATTTGCTATGCTGGGGGTGTTCCACCATCAACTTTTGCTGATGGGGGACGGATGATGGATGTGTATCGATCGATGTGTGGTAGAAGACGGACGTGTTCTTCAATCAGTCAAATACGTATTTCATAATTTTGGTGGAGACCAGATGCCGCTAGGGGGGCATCGTCTGTGGAAGTTCCCCATCGAGCTGGAGTGTTAGTCATTGGTGGATGGTTCTCTAGCCAAGCTGAATATTAGGTACAGCTTGTATCGGACTATCCTTTGTGGAAGATATGCTGAGATATCTTTTACTGATGAGGGGACGGGATGATGGATGTTGTATCGATGGGAGACCGAGGCTCTGTCCTTCCTACTGGGACCATCGGTGCCACATGTGCTGCTACGCATGCTACCCTTCCAATACGTCTTATGCATATGCCAACGAGTTCTTCAGCAGTTGCCCTACCAATCTGTCCTCCACGGAAGCAACAACCCGGTCACATAGTGAGAGGGTTGCCTACGCCTGCTTACCTATCTTCGGGGGAAGATGCTGCTGACGGACATGTGCATACTACACAGTTACTTGCTGCTTCTTTGATACAAGTCTACCATGTGCTTTCGTATACAAGATGATGAAAGGTCCATCTTCTTCGGGGTCTCACTACCGCCCTAAAGCTAGTAGCGGGCCTTCTTCTTGTGTATGGAACTGATTATTGCGATGAATCTCCGATGACATCATGCGGTTTGGAACTGCATGGTTTATCTAGAACGGAGATAGCACTATCTCAACGATCAACGGGAGCAATGTATGAGTGTATGACAGCCGAGGTTAGGTGTTAGTTGGGATACCGGGGGGGAGTCACCTGCGGTGTTTGGGTGACGCAATAAGATCCTCGTCAGTAGTTGATTAGACGTCTTATTCTGGGATGTCCATAAACTACTGTTATTCGGAACATATTGGGACCAGTCCTGTTTTGAGTTGACATCTTAGGAAACAGTGGATGCTGACGATTACTCTTATGGGGACGGCAGACCTGGACGGAAGCTCTTGCACAATGGAGAAGCTTGTGGACGACTGACTAAATGCCGAAGCTACTATGGTCTCTTGGTGTCAGTGGTGAGGTAGGGCAGGTACTCAGTCAAGTATTCCGCTACATCTCCAGTGATCGCATGCTGTTTGGAACAGCGATATGTTGTGCATGCTGCGACGCGATGAGGAAGCGAAGGCTGACACACAGCTTGGAGTTGTGTGTCATGACTTGCTACGGAGTTTCGTTTGCTTCAAAAGCCAGCGGTAGACTCAAGGTGTGCACTCGGGCGATACACTCCACCACACTCCTTTCATTTGCGATACACTCCACCACACTCCTTTCATTTGTAACCTTTCCTCTGCTACCACATTGTGTGGCATGACTTGCTACGGAAATGCATCCTCTTCTAATGCCATCTACAAGAGATACAACTCCATCCACGCTTGCTTCATCTGCAACCTCCCAGCGGCGGCACTGTGAGGTATGCTATTGTGGAGAGACGCCCATAACAATTGTCGGTGGTGGATGCTAGTTCAGTTGAAGGTGTGCCCTATGAAATCGGATGACATCGGACATCCCCAGGGCTTGCCTGTTTGGATCGCTTCGTGACTCCCTCCGTCCATGTGTGTGGATGACATACGCTGTTCTGTAATTCTTTCGTCGGCGCCCTCAAGAGTGACAGAAGAACGCAGGTCTGTAGTTAGGTTTGGCGGGAGGAGGGTTTGATCATATTCACATATTTCAGCGCGTGTGGCTACGCAGGCAGGATAGATGGGAAGATAGGAGATGGGCATATCCCAGCAGTCGGTAGTGTTCACCCACTACTAATGCTGAGGAGCCAAGTACCGAAGGAGCGAGCGGGGCGGCACATGTGGCTTCTTTCATGACACTGCGCCATGCGTCTGTCAAACTACGTAGCCACTCTGATACAATTTGTTTTCCGGGGGGGGGGGTGTGATTATGACGAAAGGAGAATGCCATGCTTCCAGTTGTTAATGAGGAATGATCCAGTCTACACTACCCACATCTTCCTCCTTCACGGGGATGTACGGTTCGTCACGTCGTGACAGTTAGAAACATTGCTGTCCAGATAAACGTCCTTGGGCGGGGCGGCGGGTTCGGGCACTACTTCGGGAGGAAGGAAGATTAAGGCAGCGTGAACAAATCAGGATGGGATGTTGTGTTCTGCCGTGATTCGATGACTTGATGGGACGCCTGGAAGAGTTGAGGCAGAGATTCAAGTCCAATGCTAGTCAAAACAATCTTTGCGGCAGCTTGGATGACGGACTACAACGGAGTATTCAGGGAGTTTTTGGAGTCGGCGAGGCAAGGGACCGGCCTATCCTGCAAGATGGATATGGAAGATTACAGCTTAAGGGTGTCTATGGGGGGAGGAACTACGATGCAGGCACACAAAAACTAGGTACCCACAGCGACCTTCTAGCTTTTATCGACAGAAGAAGGAAATAGGAAGAAGCAACAAAAAAGATGTTGTCGACAACAACAAGAACGAGCATGATATACCTCTTCTGCAGACAAAGCAAGGCGATTGCATCTCTCCCGCTCATGTTAGATGCACTAACTTTGAGCAGGCAGAAGCATTTGATGCATCATGCAAATCATGGAGATCATGCGATAATAATAATGATTATGACGATGTCGAGCAGGCGAGTTCTTTGTTAAAGTTAAAGCAATCATCAAAAAATTATGACATCGAACAGCAGTGCCCTAAAGAGAGCAATGGTAGTGCCGCAACTCCAGTGAATACTCATCATCCGTCTGAAACGGACATACCAGCGTCTACTCCTTCTGGTGAGGAGTCAGCAGTTGACCCAACTAATCTTCCGGCGTTGCTGTATCATGCTGGGGAACAACCTGCTACTGTTCGCGCATATCGCCGCTGCTCAGAAGATCACAGTCTTGTGGGCCGCCAAACCATTCGCGATCATTTATATGATTCTCTGTCTACCAGTAGACTTCCGCGCAGCTGTCTCGACCGCCTGTTTCATGAGTCTTCTGGTTCTACCGTGAAGGATTATCCGTGTCGTAATGCTACTTCGGTTGCTAGACTGTCAGGAGAACGTGATAATGATGGCACCAATATGGGTGTTGGTAATGTTGATAACGCCCCCTTGGAAGCAGACGATGCTGGTGTATTTCGTAGCAATAATGGCAATGCAGCTCGGCCAGTTGGAGTTGGAGAAATTCCACAGAACACAAAAGCGTCTGGAACTATTGGATCTATGTTGGGAGAGCTGTCGGAAAAGGTCATTCCAGTTCCAGTTGTGACACCTGTAAAAGATACAACATCGTCCATTGCTAGACAAGGTGAGTTATTATACTTGTACGAGTGTCACTGGTACGGTGTACGATTCTGAAAATAAATTTGTCCTCACGACAAAAATATTTTGAGGTCCGATACTTCACTTCATCGCTGACATTTTTGGTCTTTTCCCAATGTTACTTCCAGCTCCGAATATATCGTTAAAACATATAATATTCTTTGTGACAACCTGGCTTCAAAAAGTCCTATGTGTCAAGCAAGTCCGACACAAAGGCATACCTCTGAAGGAGATCAAGAAGCAAAGTATGGTCGCTGAACAAAATTTGGTAGACGGTCATCGCGAGACGAAGCTTCGTTTCATTCCGAAACATAAATCACAGGAACTTGATGACATAATCGTGTTAGTGACACTTGGCAACATAATGGACTTACAGAAACACTCCTTAGACAGTCCTGTTTGCCACACCATTTGCGACAGCTTGGTCAGTTCAGGTATATCATCCCTGGAGAGAAGTTCTTTTCCAATGCAATATTCACAACTTGCATGGAAAATACTTTAAAATTTCTGTTATATTATTAAATTTGTCTTGAAGACAAATTTATTTTCAATCGCGGCAACATGACAAATTAACGACAATCAATAAAGGATACAACAAAGGGAGAATATTTCTCGTGATGAAGAAACATGTCACCTATAATGACAATGTACCTGTATTTCTTTCTGCAAATGACGGTATCCTCGACAGATATAGCCAATCAATTTCTGTAAAAAGCACCTTTAAGCCAGGTACTTCTCGCTTTCTACGTAGGAACAAGTACAAATCCTACAGCGGTATGGTCTACAGAGCCTCTACGTGTCCAGCAGGTAAACTTTCTCACTAAATAGCTACTATACTGATTCCTACCAAGATCCCTGTAGAAAAAAGTTTGGAAAAAATGGAGAATTTGTGACCATAAGGGGTTGGGCACCTCCCGGCCCCGTTATCGACACTTCACTGCGCTTGTTTCGACCCGGGGCCCCGAGGGCCGATCACGTAAAAAGATGAATATTAGCGATAAAGGAACAGACTGATTCGGGGTCTAAAAGCGTCCAAATCAATCAATATTACATTCTTTGAGTGCTTCGATCTCAGTCAATACCCGACCAATCATAGTGATAATTGGACGTACACGAATGAGCATTACCTCAGCCGCAGTCAGCTTCAATGGGCGGCTTAATCGGCTGGAAAATGACCGAGATCGAAGAGTGCAAAGATACCCTGAAACTTAAGGAACAAACTAGTTTTAGACTGGTACTACCTGCTCGATTTCTGTATGGGTACTTACCTAAGGGTAACTACCTTCTGGGTACTCCTAATCAGGTACAAAAGAGCTCAAAATACCCGTAAAATAGCGAAATTTACCCCTGAAATGACCAAAATTCTTCAGAAAAGTACCCATTCAAGGACCTAACTCGTACCTAACTGGGTCACCTAGGTAATGGGTACGTAACCAAGTAATACGTACCCAGTCAAAAATACGGATGGGTACTACCCAATACGTAGGTACCTACTTACGTATTTTCGGAGTAGATACAACCCTGCTTCTAACAAATCGTTTTGGCGGGAAAATGAAAGGACACCCATCTTGTCCATGGCTGACGCATCCATCATCATCTTCACGATTCACGATGCCAGCCATGTTGGATGTTGGCCGATTGCTAGCATTTTTGAATCGATCGTCATCGACAGAAAAGAACACTACCACCATGTTGAGCGGCAGTGCGGCGGCTGCTACCGCTAGAATGATACCAAGAATGATGTTTGGCTTAATTCTTCTCGCCTTCACCAGCCCACTTGTGGACGGATTTGCCTACGCACCCAACTTCATCACAAAAATTATCGAACAATCTACTGGAATCGCTCCAGTTGGACTCTTGGACGTTGGACAAAATAGTAACAATGATAACACTGACGAGACACCAGTCGAAGAAGCTGCGAGCACCATTGACTTTCAAGGACCGATTACGACACGTTTCCCGCCTGAACCAAATGGCTACCTCCACCTTGGACATGCCAAGGCAGTCTCCTTCAATTTTGCAGTAGCGCGTGCCTTTCAGGGTGGAAATGGCCGATGTCACATGAGATTGGATGATACCAACCCCTCCAAGGAAGATGAGGAGTATGTTCAGTCGATATTGGAAGATGTGCGTTGGATTCAACAGGGTTTGGATCCTTTCACTGCGGATGATGAGACTGATAAAGACGGACCATGGTATGGTGATGTTCGGAAGACGTCCGATTACTTCCAATTGATCTATGATGCGGCTGTGTACCTAATCAAAACTGGGGATGCATTTGTGGATGAGTTGACTGCAGAAGAAATGAGGGAATATCGTGGAACGCTGACTGAGCCGGGAAAAGAAAGTCCGTGGAGGGATAGGAGCGTGGAAGAGAATTTGAGCTTGTTTGAAAAGGTTAGTCACTGATTGCTTGTATTGATCATCTAGAGCATTGATGTATACATATTTCGCTCTTTTCTCGTCGCTAATAGAAACAAAAATTTGGTTTTGTGCTTCAAGATGAAAAATGGAGAGTTTGAAGATGGTAAATACGTGCTACGGGCCAAAATCGACATGTCATCACCCAACGTAAATATGCGTGATCCAGTCCTCTACCGAATCAAACATGAGACTCATCAGGCGACAGGAGATGATTGGTGCATCTATCCTATGTATGACTTTTCTCACCCTATTGCAGATGCTGTTGAGGGCATCACTCATTCACTATGTACATTGGAATTCGAGGATCATCGCCCTCTGTATGATTGGACAGCAGAACGAGTGCTGAAAGCTGATCTTGTGTCTTGCCAACCTCGTCAGATAGAGTTTAGTCGATTGAATTTGAAATATACCGTGCTATCGAAGCGAAAGCTAATCAAACTTGTGGAAGATAAATATGTGAACGGTTGGGATGATCCTAGAATGCCGACATTGTCGGGGGTACGACGTCGAGGCATGCCTCCAGCGGCCATTCGTTTGTTTTGTGAACGCATGGGTATTTCCAAGTCAGATTCCAATATTGACTTTACCATTATGGAGGATTGTGCTAGAGAGGTGTTAGACGACGAAAGTCCTCGCGCATTCGCAATTCTTGATCCATTGAAAGTTACAATTAAGAATTGGGATGATTCAACGAAAGAAGACTTTGAAGTCCCACGCCATCCAAAGAAAAGCGAGCTCGGAGAGCGTACTGTCCCATTCGGTAAAACTGTATTCATAGAAAGAAGTGACTTCTTTGACTTGGAAGGACCGGAGGGAGTGTCCAATGGGGGCAGGGCACCCAAGGGTTTCAAACGTCTTCTCCCTGGGGGTAAGGTTCGACTGAAGTATGCCTACGTCATTCGTTGCGATGAGATTGTGCGGGACCCAGAAACAAATGAACCAACAGAGCTTGTGTGTACCTTGTATCCTGAAACACGAGCCGGGGTAACGCCTGAAGGTGAGGCACGAGTAAAGGGTATTATCCAATGGGTCGAAGCCAGTACTGCAGCCAAAGTTCAAGTGATGCAATATGATAGACTTTTCAAAGTGGAAGAACCTGGAAAAGATTCCGGCGAATTCACTGATGATATCAACACTGAATCATTGAAGATAATGAAAGATGTCATTGTGGAACCATCTGTTGCGAAGGATGCTTTGGATATGATTGCTCGAATCCAAAGCAGCTCGGCTGAAGAAAAGCTTTATCACTCTGCGCTTACGTATCAGTTTGAGCGAAGTGGCTACTTTGCATTGGACTTATCTTCAACTGAAAACAATCTAGTTTTCAACCGCGTTGTCACATTGAGAGACACTTGGGGTGCACCACCTGCTGGTGGAAGAGGGAAAGCGGAACAACCAAAACAAAAGAACCAACAGAGCAATCCGAGGAAGAAGGGAGGCGGCCAAGCCCCTATTCTGGAAGATGCCCGTCGCGTTGCTCTCCGTGCCGGTACAATCCTCGAAGTCGGCCCACATCCCGAGGCTGACAGTTTGATTGTGTGCAAGTTAGACTGTGGAGATAAAAATGAGGCTGGCGAGGCAGAAGAGCCACGAACAGTTGTTGCTGGGTTGGCAGGTAAAATTCCTTACGAGAAGCTTACAAATCGGAAGGTTGTATGCATAACCAATTTGAAGCCAGCCAAAATGAGGGGAATTGAAAGTACAGCAATGCTGCTTGCAGCATCAGACGGCAAAGAAGGAGACGATGAATCTGTAGAGTTACTAGACGTACCTGATTCTGTCCCGAACGGAGAGCTTCTGTCGTTTGAAAATATGGATCCATGCGAACCTGATGGAATGCTCAAAAGCAAAGGAGCTTTGAAAGTTTGGGACAGAGTTAAATCGAAACTGAGAGTAAACGAAAATGGTGAGGCAACATATCAAGATGATGGTACCGAGCGAAAACTTCTCACCAGTGATGGACCTATTACGGTGGAATCTTTAAAAGAAACAATAATTGGATAGAGCTCGTCAGAGTGGGGAAGTGAATCAATCTTGCCCTGTGAATGTGACAAAATGAATACGTCACGGTGAAAGAATTCGGACTACATAATTGATTCTCTGATTCTTAATAAAATAAGTATGAACCAACAGTGCAAGTGAAGTGATTGATAGAAGAAAAGACTCCTCATCAGGCCATCTACGATGCAACCAGGAAAAATGAAACTTATAAATTAATCTTTCTCCAGGTAGGAGTATCCAAATCCAAGGGACCCCTAATGAACTTTTTCACGCAGCCAGCCAGGTGGTGTCGTTTCACCCGCTGGCTGGCAGATAGATACTAAAGTTAAAAGTTCGGAAGAGGAAGACAGCTGCGAAGAAGGTATGCGACATGCGACAGGCCCGAACTGGGATTTTCGCTTGACACCTCAGCAAAAAAGGATCATCTTGAGGAATATCTTGAGCTCAAGTGCTTGTCTTTTTTCGTGTGCCCACACACGATGGTTCACGGCGACAGTTTGGAGTTAGTGTCTCTCTTGGACTTTTTTGTGACAAAAAGGAGAAAAATTACGAGAGACGTTATACGGTCAAATTGCAATTACTCGAGGCGTGAACCGTCGTGCACAAATCTAAGAGAGAGCTAAGTAGCGCTTAGGCCTTTGGATATAGGGGGCTAACTTACCCCTTATCGGGGGGATTTCCCCCCCAGATTCCCCCCGGCGAGAAGGGGGGGACGGTTAGTTAGCGAAACTCCCGTGATTTCAGTCTAAAGCTAGCAAAATGTTGGCTAATATGGACCATTTTACCCCCATTTAGACGACTTTGCCACCAGATCAGAACCCTCAATATCGGGGGGCTCCCCCCTCGACCCCCTATATCCAAAGGCCTAGTAGCGCTGCACTCAGCACTCAGCACTCAGCACTCAGCACTCAGTCAGCTCAATGTTTCATCATTCATTCGACACTCAAATGCACGGCACAATCTCATAACAAAGAGCAATTACTTGCTGAGAGCACATCACCAGCAAATTTCCATTAGAAGAATCGCTTCAGCCAAAGGAACCAGCGATACGATGGATTCATTCGAGAGCCTGCTGAAGGCAGCCCAACAAATCGATTCACCCGGCTTCAATGTAAAAGTTGTCTTGGAGATGAAGCATCAACAACAGCAGCAGCTGAGTGCTGCTGTGGCTATGGCTACGCAATTGTCGACGCGTCCTCGTCCTCATGCCGCCGCCGCTACAATGCCACCTCCGCCTTCACCCCCTAGAGTTCAACTGGCTGAGTATGACGATCCTTCCGTCGCCACCGTCTCTAAGCCCTCCCTGTATTCTTCATGTTTAGCACCGGCGCCGCCTCTGCAGTATTACGACTACTACGCTGCTCGTGCTCCTGCTGCGTCGGGGTCATTGTACGATCCACCTACTTCTGCCTTGGCCGCCATGATGATGACGTCTCCATCATCTGCTCCTACTTTTTGGCCATATTGTGGCCTCAGCCCTCGCTTTTTTGGATACCACCCCGTAGTGGTGCCTACTGCCGCTCATGCCAATGGTCTCTCATCTACAGCAACAGCAGCAAGACCTTTGTGCTTGTTCCCTGCCACCGCTGCCTCTTGTCCTCAAGCTCATCATCTTTCTCCTCAAGCTTCTCAAGGGTTGGCAAACCACATTGTGGCGGCGGCAGTGGCAGCAGCTCCTACTGCTTCAGATGGATTCTTTAAGCCCATTACCGAGCCAGAGCATCCTCGTTCAGCTACTAACAATATGGCCTTTGTCTCCCCTGAACCCATGACGAGCCGTACTGGACATCGAGGCAGGCGCAGTAACACTGAAGCTGCTGCTAAGGGATCCTTGGAGTTGAAGCCATCTGCAGAAGATAGTACTCCTCCTGAAGATGAAACTGCTGATGCCAAGATGCGCATCGAAGTAACACCTGATGCCGAGTCCAACAACAACAACGACGACGATATTGGTGGCGAATATAATGGTATCTTCACTCCTTGTTCATGGCCAGGCGATGACAATGATAACGTCACAATTGCCTTGCCTGCGTTGTTTGATGAAGAAGATATTCCCTATGTGAATCCTGCCCACTTCATCATCGGTAATGAGATTCTTGAGCCGTTTGTTGTCCCCAAGCATCATTATGATGCTGCTGCAGCCTCTGCCAACACTAGGACCATATCTTCCTCTGCCCACAAGAACAAGAAGAGCAAGAAAGAAAGGCCCAACTTTCGTGCTGGCTCCGTCGCATTTCGCTGTCGTTTCTGCAAGCACTCTCGTTTCAAGGACAGTTATCCCCTCGCGACTATCTATCCTGAAAGTCTGAAGGGGTTGTACCGTGCCAACTTGCGTTTCCAGGCCAATCACTTGGAGGTATGCAAGGAATGTCCTCGCGAGCTTAAGCAACGTCTTAGGAGAGCTCGTCAAAACAACGACCATCGTTCTTTTGAGGTCCAAGGTGGAGTGAGGAAGTATTGGATTGAAACTGTCGCAAGGAAGGGATTCCGTCAAGTTACCTTTAAAGGCAAGGGGAGGATTGGCTTTGCGGCTCACGAAAATTACCACTCCTAAGCTGAATCTCCCGATCTATCTTCTTCTCTACATCCCATCCTATAACAAGAGAGAGAATGACTTACCGTCATGTGTCAGCATCTTAACGCATGCACAACCTACCTTATTCGGAATGGAAAAAGGCTATCATCCTGAATCATCTCTAGCATCCATTCGTCTACAAGTTTAAACACCGCACATGCACCACACACTTACTACGCCACACACTTCTACCAACGATAGTCAAATGCATCGCATTTCGAACACTACACATATTACTCAGTATCCAGCAAATTTCATTTGGGTATGTACCAGTAATCTATCTATCATCGACTAGAAAGAGTCTTAACATTTATCTTCCACGGCTTGAAACATTAGCACGACTCGAAAGAGTCTTTACATTATCTACCATTGACTTGAAAGAGAGTCTTCAAATAATCTTCCACGGCTTGAAATATTAGCACGGCTCGAAAGAGTCTTTACATTATCTACCATTGACTTGAAAGAGAGTCTTCAAATAATCTTCCACGGCTTGAAATATTAGCACGGCTCGAAAGAGTCTTTACATTATCTACCATTGACTTGAAAGAGAGTCTTCACATAATCTTCCACGGCTTGAAATATTAGCACGGCTCGAAAGAGTCTTCACATTATCTACCATTGACTTGAAAGAGAGTCTTCACATCATCTTCCACGGCTTGAAATATTAGCACGGCTGAAAAGGCCTTTACATTATCTTCCTTAAACTTAAATATAATCCAAACACTTTTTAACACTGGCTTGACTGAAGTTGTTACACACCGAAAAAATTGAAACTGTTGTTTACTTATACAAAAGCATTATTTATTCTATTCTGTTGTTCTGCACAATACGATAACATAACAATTACAACTCTAGCGTGTTGCTGGCCGGCTGAAGCTGAGATTGGTCCTCTCAGATCAGCTACGACGCTGTAGCATCAACAATACAGGCGCGATAACACTGAGCAGCTCTTATGAGCTTGTATAGTATCGCCAACGAGTATAATGGACCACTAGAAGCTGCTCATGGGATCAATGACGACGCTAGATACAATACGGCTATTTGAGTTGCTACTGGCCAGATGAAGCTGAGATTGGTCCTCTCAGCTCAGCTGCGAGGCTGCAGCATCAACAATACAGGCGCGATAACACTGAGCAGCTCTTATGAGCTTGTATAGTATCGCCAATGAGTATAATGGGCCTCTAGAAGCTGCTCATGGGATCAATGACGACGCTAGATACGATTCGGCTATTTGAGGTGCTGTTGGCCAGCTGAAGCTGAGGTTGGTCCTCTCAGCTCAGCTGCGAGGCTGTAGCATCAACAATACAGGCGCGATAACACTGAGCAGCTCTTATGAGCTTGTATAGTATCGCCAACGAGTATAATGGGCCTCTAGAAGCTGCTCATGGGATCAATGACGACGCTAGATACGATTCGGCTATTTGAAGTGCTTCTGGTGAGCTCGCACTTTACCTCTCAGATTAGCTACGAGGCTGTAGCATCAACAATACAGGCGCGCGATAACACTGAGCAGCTCTTATGAGGTTTTATAGTATAACCAGTAAATAAACGCGTTGGGACGCTGTTTATTGGTGTAATTCTCCGCTGTACAAATAGTGTCTATGGTTGAGGATTTTTTTAAGTTGTGCCATTGTGTGTGATTTTTGCGTCGGGTGACGGAACTTTTCGAAGTCAGGTAGGTGTCTCATTATTTTTCTAATTTAGTCGTGTCATTTTTTAGTGGCATAAACCCCGTATGCCGCAGTCATCGTTGACGATGTCAATAGTATGTCATCACGATGTACTATAAGTAGTAGTCAGTCGTCCCGCGTGAAGGCCACACTTCTGCTACCAACTTATTATTGTAGTTCTGTTGTTATGACTCTTCGATGACACCATGCCGCCCCGTACTCACACAAGCAAGAGAAGGTCACAGAATAGCGGACTACCAAGCAGCATCAGGCGTCGAAATGCGCCGTCTTTCAGTTCCGTGTTTGAAGAGGACAGCAGCCGAAGCAACACAATTTCTCTGTTTTCGTTTTCAATTCCTAATCCTCTATCATACTTTCGTCGCAGTGACGATGATTATTCCTCAACGGGACCAGCAGCATCCTATAATACAACAAAATACATTCTCTATGGCGGTGTGATTTTCATCATGCTTGCATCATTATTCGATACGTACTTCCGAACGCCATCCAATAAGCAGAGTGAGGAAGGGGAAATCGTGGGAGCAGCTCTCCCTCATGTGACAAGCGATGGGAAATACCATGGGAGATATCCCAATTCTCTCCTTACACTGTTCTATCCATACACATTGTTCAGAGATGTTGTCCTAGATCAGCCAGTTGATGTAAATGATGTTCCTTTCTTTTGGCACGCGCATGTCTCTGATGAAATTCCTGTCAAGAAGGTTTTGAAAACATGCTATGGAGCTGATCTTGTGGAACTTGATACAGAGGAAGATGTCGAGAAAGCAAAAGAGTTGAAATTGGTACCTTCTTTAGCGTCGCAGGAAAGAGTTGGACCAGGATCACTGAAAGAAAAACTATACAACGGACAAAGGAAACAACCGATAGTCATTACTTCTCCACATATTAGAGAAGTCGCCGAATTATTCACTCAAGAGAACATGGGTCGAATGCTCTCATTTTACAGGCATCCCATTGATTATGATCTCCATCCTAATTTGAAGACCAAGCTGCCTCCCGACGCGGTGAACAATTTCATGACTCGCCTCTTATCAGATGTGCATACAGGAGAACTAGGCTTTAAGGAGCTAGGCATCGGGAAACAAGTCATTCGGCAATGCACACTATCTGGAACGCGAGATCTCATGGCGGAATCAATCCTCAGGTTTGGACAGTACTTTGGCTGGGTACCAACGGGTGGAGAGGGAACAAAACTGAGCGAAGAGACTGACAACGCCATTGCTAAATCATGCATAGATGACATATTGCAATCTTATCCTGGGGAGAGGTACGCTGATCACAATTCACCCGAGTGGCAGGCATTTTACAAGGCAAATAAGATGGACTGTCAGCTCTATGAATTGGCTAGGAGTACGTGGCGTGCTCAGATTCAAACTATTATTCCACTCATATTGCAGAAGCAGAGAGCTGGAGAAGGTGACGACGATGAGAAGAATGACGAAGAAGGAGAGGAGGAGTAATAGTATACAGAAATTTTAAAGTACATAGAGGCGACATGCATTATCAAGAAGGAGAGTAGGATTCGTTTTTTGTAGCTGTAGTTTTATGTAGGATGTATTTTATCAACAATCAAACTCTTTCTCTGGGTGAAGATTGTTTAGCTTTGCAACGAGTGTCCTTCGAGACACATCTTCTACGCTGCAACCATCACTGCCATCGCTTAGATTCAATCGGAACGCACGATAGTGATGATTTGTCCCAGGCAAGGAATGTATACCTGCATCTTGGCCACTTGATTTCGGACCACCCAAACCACCCATTCCTTCATCAGGGATACCAAATATGACACGTCTCACTCGCGAATGCACCAAGCTCATTGCCTCAAATATGTTTGGCTCCTTTGTAAGATATACGTCGTACCCTGTGCAAAGATATTGGCCACCGCGGAATTCGTCGGATTCCATACCATTAGATACTGCTACCTGACGTTCAATTCTACTCACTCCTTGAATCGCCAGTAGAGGTGCAGTAGAAAGAGGATTTACGTAATCGGGGAATGACAGTGCATCTCTATCTATACCTTGAAGTTTCCGTTCTTGTGACGCCCGTGAAATAATGAACCCGGTTTGAGGATCCATCACTACAGCACCTGATATTGATAACGACACTTCTCTATCACAAGTTGGTTCAATTTGCTGTTTCCACTCTCTCCATTGATCATTTCCCATCATTGCATCAGCCAATGCTTCTTGCATCCCATTTTTCATCAAATTTATTTCTGCAGATGACAGTGCCTTTTCTTCCTGCTTGAATTGTGTTGTCTTCTTTTCGAAGAAGAGACTAGGCCAAACGCTTTTGTTCCATTCGTCTCGTTCCTCCTTGTTCTTCGCTGGCCTTCCAGGTAATGATTGTTGGATTAAATTATTGTGACTTTTAAATCCATATTTTGAGAGTATTTGTTGTAAAGATTTTGATGTTTCATTCTGCGTCGTCGTTGAAGTATTCAGAGAGTCGTTGACCTGCTGTACAGAGCCAACAAGAACATCAAGAGACCAATTATTTTGGTTAGACTTATGCTTTTGCTTTCTCTTTTTTGTACCCTCTGTACTGGTGTCTTCATTCTCTACATCTCCACCTGTCAATTTCTTGCCGCAAGAAGTTGTTTTGTCCTCACTCGAAGATGAAGAAGAAGATGATAACTTTTGTGTTCCTGCACTATCTGAATTTGCTCTCAAATTCAACTCATGTTCAGTAGCAGCTCGTCTTCGAGTTCGTTTCAAATGATCTGTCCTTGGAAATTGGGTTGTACTCGATGTACTGGTATCTGTAGAGGATTTGTCTGATTTTGTTTCAGGACACCGCAGCGGTAAAATCGAACTCAGATCTTTGGATAGCGGGCCACAGATCGTGGGATCTATATTTTCAATGATGTAGCACTCAATCCAGTCTGGCAGTGTTTCCTCCGTTTCTGTGCTCTCTATCTCTATGAACCAGTCGTCGGTATTGCTGTTGGAGCAGGTCATCTTCACCAATAAAGGGTATTACGCAGAGGTACGATACTTCCACAGGCAATTCAGTTGCGATTTGCGATGGATGTGGATAGATGTGGCGTGGTGGGTGGTGGCGGATGGCCGAGCGCGCCAATTTTGAGGTGATTGGTGACTGTATGTACTGGCTTTGGTGACATATGAATATTACATATGTGACGTCCACCGTCCACCGTGCGTATCGTACTTATCCACCACCACACATCATCGACATCGCGACATCATGCTTTACGATGGGAATAGGAAGGAAAACGCATGCCTTCTCTCGCCACAAAGCGTGCATATAGTATTCATACACCAGCCGACCCATGCTTCATTACCGTAAATATAGCGCACTTGCTCTCTTGCTACTCTCCTCTTGGCAACAGAGAGCAGATGCATTTACAACAGGGCAAAGTGCTACTGTCTTGTCCTCAACAACTTCAAAATCTTTAGCAGCGGAAGGGTTCGAACCGTCCGCAGCAGTAGAAGAGCGGCCAACTAAGGATGATAAATCAGTCATCGACACAAATTTAACAGCTGAGGAAGCCAAGCAAGCACTGATAGACTTGATTCCTCGAATGACTGGGAAAGAGGAGGAATATCGAGCCGTGGAATCTTATGTCAACTTGTTGGAAGGAAAATATTCCCCAGTGCAAACAATCGGCTTTTTGAACCTTGCCATGGCAGGTGAATGGCAGCTATTATTTTCAACAAATCTTACAGGAAAACTGAATAGGAAGTTACGATTGAGTGAGTTGGTGCAGAAGATCGAAGCAGATGGCTTCAGTGGTAGCTTGATCAACTCGGCACAGTGGGATTTTGCTGATAACGAGGAGGGCATATTTGATTCCACCGGTATATTCAACATCAAGTGCGTTTACAAAATCAATCAAGGTTCTCGCATGGTGATTGATTTGGATGGTCATGAACTTCGGCCAGCAAAGGGGTCAGGTATTCCAAGTGACATACCAGCAATGGTTGGTTTGTTGAATAGGGCAATTCCTAAAGAAATGTTTGATCCGAACGGCCATGCTATGGATACGACATATCTAGATGCAGACTTGAGAATTGCGCGTTTATCTGGCTCCAAGTATGAAGGTGTAAGAAATATTTTCTTCCGAAAAGGGCAACTCGAAATCAACCCAGTGTGAAGGCTAGGTGGGTAGTATAATATGGTAGGTAGTTCTTGTTGAGGAGATAGAAGATGATTGATAATTGCGTTGCTTCTTGAGAAGATGATAGATATTCACGTTGCTGTTTGATGATGTGAGCGATGTAGATTAATTAAGTACAACTAATAACGAGATTATGGCTGTTGGCTGAGGATGGATATTATTAACTTATAACATGTTGTCACTGACCTTAATTGTCCTAATTTCACTCTAGTACACTTTCCCAACCTGCAACACTCTTTATACGCCGCAGGTACACACCGTTATTTGAAGCTTTCATGGCAACATTCTTTCATCTCCCCTTCCACTATGAGTCGTGGCAATATCTTCATACTTTTCACCCATGCACGAGAGAACATCCGCCCAAAGATCAGAAGCGTTGTCATCCTTCGAAACGGGGGCACCGGCATATCTCAAAATAAGATCCGCTGAAGCAGCAGCAATATACCAAACACCCTTTTCAATCTCACGGGTCAGTTGTCCAGGCACCCACGCGGCATGACCTTTAACAAACAATACCTCCGTGGGATGCAAATGGTTTCTGCGAACTTCTTGCATCAGCTGACTAGAACCACCCACAAAGACACCGGGACATACCTTCTTCGATCCCATGACCTCACCAAATCCATGCAAGGTCGAGAATTGATCTTGCATCACTGGGCCGCCGTAGGATACTGGAGCTTTGGAAAATGCCATTTTAAGCGTCAAGTCAATGTTTGACTCGGTCTCACTTGCAATTTTGATCAAGTTTCCAGGGAATGGTCTGCAAAGCAAGTATGTATTGAATGCAGTCAAGTGAACAGAAGTTAGTATGACTGCAGATGAAGACAAGAAGAGTAACGCATAGGCATTGGCATTTCCATCGAGATAACAAAAAGGTAGCCTTGAACTAACTCACCTGTTAATGACCATCCCTGTAGACCCATTATTTTCATTATGATCAATAATCAACACAACCGTCTGATGAAAAACCCCTCCCAACTTCTCATTTGCAATTAATATACACCCAGGTTCCACATGGTAAAGTGGATGTGCCCACCGATGTGAATCAATCTGCACCTGCGGTTCATCATACACAATGTGACATTCCTCTTCATCCATGAATGGGTCATCACAGGGCGAACTGATTTCAATTTTGGAGAATTTGGTGGCCCCGCCGACATCTACACCATCAAAGATATCGGAAGGAGAAGAATTTTGAAGATCTTCCTTGACCACAGTGGGAGAGACGGTGGTATCCTCCCTCTCCTTTTCCTTTGACGATTCCCCCTTGGAAAAGATGGACGATATGGCACCCGAAATGAAATTGCCAATCTTCTCCTCCTTCTTGGACGAAGTTGAAGTCTCCGCCTTCTTATTCCCCACCACCTTGTCCGATTGTTCTTGTGCAACCAACTTGGCACGGAACTCACGCCAATCGGTTCCCATCATGTGTTCCCAGCTCTTCTCCATCCGAGCGCGATCATTATCTTTGCTTTCGTGTAGATATGTGAGGGATCGTTTCTGTTGTGATGTTTTCTTTGCAATCTTTGCCGGTTGCGGTGCAAACGCTGTGGCTGGTGTACCACTCGCCAATAAGACTATTATTAGGGCAGAGGCGGTGAGATGACATGACAAGATGTTGGTTGGCATTGTGGCAGAAAATTAAGTGGGTGGCTTTGTTTATATACCTGCTGGACTTGACCTGTTTGTTATGATGAGAGTGCGTGCACTATTCGGATCATTTCATTGTTGGCTATTGGCATTTCTGTTCTCATTTTTGACATCTTCCTTCTGCCTGCCGTGCCTTCTGCACCAAAAAAAGCTGTTTGGCTGCAGCTGCACCAGATGTTTTTGTTTTTCTCACAAAGTAGGAGTATAATCTAATTTAGCCTATCACTCAACTGAGTCACTCAAGTCACGCGTCACATTTATTTACCCTTGCTTGCGTCATGCGTCACACTCTTTTGTTGCTCGCTTCAACTCACTCTGCATGCTGCTCTGCCTTTCTTCGCTCTGTGGAGAGATAATCAAAGAGATTCAGTATTAGTATTACAATTGTCACGATGAAGTCCTTCGCTCTCTTTGCACTCCTACCAGCTGCGTCTGCATTCAGTAGCTCATCCATCCCCAACACACGAGCAGTTGGCTCAACCACCACAGCTCTCCAAGCCGTCAATGGAATCTGGAACACTGCCAACGACTTTGGCAAGGGAAAATTTCGATTCTACGAAGGGCTTGATAGTTACATGAAACCATTCCCCGATGAAGATCGCGAGTTATACCCTGAAATGTTCAAACTGCCAAAAGGAACATACGAGGTTCCACTTTCCAAGCCACTTGGTATTGTCTTCGAAGAAATTGAAACTAATTGTGGTGTGTTTGTTGCTGATTTAGTCGAAGGAGGGAACGCAGAGAGTCAAGGCATCGTCCAGAAGGGAGATGTCTTAGTGGGCATGACCGCAGTGCAGATCGCCGGTGCCAAATGGGAGAGAAGATTAATTCCCGCTCGCAAGTTTGGTTTTGATTTGGTTGTTGATGCGATTGGCTCAAATGATGTTAAGTGGGGATGCAACAATGTTATAATGATGTTTGAAAGGCCTGATGAATCGGATAGCGAGGAGGTTGATAAATTCTTGGAGTTCTTTGAACCTCCTGCAGACACCCCGTGGAAACTACCTGTATAGATTGGATTGCTGGTCGGTGCAACGAATTAAACAGAGAATTGTCTGACTGACTGATTCTCACAAGAGACTGACAAAAGAAAGCAAGGCGCAAGTAAACAATCGTTTTCGGACACAGCAAAAGCCAGCACACAGAATTTTGCAAGCAAGTATCATATGGCGAAGCGACAAAGTATAATGCACTTAAGACTTGTAAGAAGCAGTTTCTGTATCTTAGACAAATATCATGCATCACACTCAGATATTTTTCAATGCCCTCTCTGACAACGGTGTCACTTTCCTAACTGATTTTTTCGGTGAACCTCTTCGACCCGTTCTAGGACTCTTCCCTCTATCATCAGAAGCAGTCTCTACAAACGATGCATACCAAACATACAGACCTAAAACCCAAAGTAGAAACACGAAAGAATACGGAACATTCGAAGAAACAGATGTCTCAGATTGTGGTATGCGTCCATGGCTCACACCAGCTGGATCTTTCCAAGTGGGATCTGACCCTCCTCCTCTTCCCATCGGAACAAAGTAATCACCACTATCAGCAGCAAGAGTTCTCAATGGAAACTCTGGCTCCAATTCTAAATCATCAGCCTTGCCCGTCCCATCCAATAAATTCGCCCGTGGTGATATGGACTTGTCATACGGCACCCAATTCAGATTGGCACATCCCTTTCCCTCGTTGCCATGTTGACCTCGAAATTCCGAATCGGGAAGTGCAATACTGGCAAATTGAAGTAATTGGTCCAATGTCCGCCGTTTTCCAAGACCATAAATACCTAAATTGGCTCGTGCCGTGATCATTCTACCACCGCCGCCACCAGCAGTACTACCACTGCCCCCTGCCGTCATGGACGCTATCTCACTATTCGTTATCCCGTGATGAATATTCAGCAGCACTTTCATTCGAACGTGCGCATCTCTCCGTTCACTATCATTCCGTGGCCATTTCTTCTCACCCCTCTCACCATGACCAGCTACATGATGCAATGGGTGCAAGTCACTATTGTCCTTATAGACTAAATTGACTGAGGGAGTGTACAAATCGTACCCTCGAGTCCATAAGCGTGCCACGTGGGGGAATTGTTCCGTGTTTAGCAATTGTACTGCAAAGGGATCTTGTGGTACATTGGTTTGATAGTGACATTTGGAAAACACAAATGATGGCGAATAGGTACGTGAGAGGAGTGGTCGAGTCAGGCCAATCGCCTTGCCATCGGCGTGAGTTTCAAAGAGGGGTACTCCCTCGGATCCAATTTTGATGTCACACTGTCTGGGTACTTCTACCGCACTTGAACTACTTGATGCAACCCCCTTTTCTTTGGCAGAGAGAGGGACATTACTCAGCACAGCATACTCATTATTGGTCAATTTCCATTGCTCCATCGCAGCAATGTCCCAATTATCCGCAAAGTCCATGGAGGCATCAATCTCCATACAAAACTCTTCATTTCCCAATACTTGTCGTGTGAATGATCTTGCATACACTGGACCTTTGCTTCCATAATGATGAAATCTCACTGAGCGAATTTGAGTGGCGGCTCGTGGACATGACGCCAATACTGCATCGTAATCTGCTTGACGTTCGGCTAGGTGAATGATTCCTGGAGGATGGTGTTTCATTTTGTGGCCCATTAGTGCACAGTATTCCATGAGACAGGTTGGATCATCATTGTGATTAGTCGAGGTACTACTGCTGCTGCTGCCACCACCGCTACTATCCGTTTGTTCAATCAGTCCAACCACCACCCGATCAGGATGTGCCGCCGTGTCAAAGAGACGACGTACCGTCTGTGCACATCGCTTACCATCACGGAAGTGTGGGATGGATACAAAGATTGAAGAAGTTGTTGATTTTTGTTTGTCGAATTTAGTATTGTTTGTGCTGGGTGGTATGGGATCATAGGCACCGCCTTCATTGTTGTTGGATGCGATTGGATGTGTGATTTCCTCGAAGGATCTGCCGTTGAATACTCGGCCATAATTGGATGAAGTAGCGCTCATTGTTGCAAGAATCTATGAGCCATCCGCACTATTACTACAACAGTAGGACAACCTACAACAACGGCGTTGCCCTCGCCCTGCGGGGCGAGCGGCGTTGATATTTGATATTTTTTTCGCGTTTTATCAGGATGTCTTTGTGCACACCTCGCTTATTGTATGGCAAACAATGCTGGATTCAAGAAATCCCACACACGGTTTACTACAAATGCATGATCTGAACTCATGACCACAATCCACAAAAATCCGAATGCGAAACGATGTCTCTCGAATCCATTATCGGCGGCATTTGATAGCACTGAATGACCTCCGCAGTAATAGAGAGATTATTCCATAACGCATATATAGTACTACTGCCATCTGCTAACAATACTATTACATAAATTTCGCTGCGTCAATTCAAAATCTATCTAATCAGCCTCTGGCATTCCACAATCCAACTCAAGATAATAATATGAACAATCCCAACGAAATCGACCCCATGCTCGCCACCCCCACCGATCAACCCGACTTTGACCGGATGAACCGCGCCGCCCTCCTAGCATGGGAGGAACGACAACGTCGTCAACGGACCCTCCGCACACTCATGATGCTCCTCATGTTTCTCCTATTAATGGATGGGGAAGAGCCGCCGGATCGACGGAATGCCCGATTACGACAGCAGCGTCTTCGCAATCAACAACACAATCGCAATAATGGTGGTGGTGGTGGTGGTGCGAATGGAATCGGAGGTGGTGAGTCCTATGGGTTGGGAATATATTTTGATCAAGATGGGAATGATTTAACCCCCTTGCAAGAGGAGGTATTCCAACGGAGGAAGGAGGAGGATCAAGTCATTCGGAGAGCGTTTGTGGAGAATTCCTCTTCCAAGTATTATGAATTGGTCAAGTTGAATGGTGGGAGGGATGTGGAAGCAGAATTGATGGAGTTGGTGAAGGGTAAGATACAGAATGAAATGATGATGAAAGCTGAACAAGCAGCAGCAGCAAAGGAGGAAGAAGAGACTTTAGCTACCGACGCAAAGATTACAACAACAGACACAGCTGCAGCAGCAGCAGAGTCATCATCATCGCCACCCAAGGATACCAATGGCAAAAATAGTGACAAACAACCACAAACACAATCCGAACAACAAACCAATGATGAACTACAAGTGTATCACTATCCCAGAAATGCCACGGGATATTATCGTGGATTGTGGCAACGCATACCACGAGAATATAATTCCACCACGACTCAAGAGAAGGATCTTGTCAAGTCAAGTAGTAGCAGTAGTACTAAGAATCAGGTATCGGTGGATCAGATTTATCCGTGGGTAAAGAAGGAGTTGGAACGAAGGAAGCTTGATGCAGGTGTCTTAGTTCTACCCCCGAATGTGAATGTCAAGGTGGAAAATGGTGGTGCAAAGAACTCAACAACAACAACAACCGATAACGGTTCCAGTGGAAGTAGTAGTAGTAGCACCACCACCCAACAAAAAACCACGTCTATGAAATCCACTGTCAGTCTCACCAAAGACTCGGGACGAGCCGCCATCCAGCTCTACTCCCATATCATCCCAGCCATGACCGAACTAAGTGTAGTCGATGGCCTCGTGAAGTTATTTGATGGGACATCTTCTGGATTTGTATCACGGCAGACAGATGTATTGCTGAGAGTACGTGGCGTGATGATACATGGGATTGGAAAGATGAGTTTGGTAACGACGACGACGACGACGACATTTCCAAACGACAATAAGAGTGTGAATGGGACTCTAAGGAGAAGTGTCTTGGGTGTGAGACAGGTTGGTACGTATGAAACAAAGCCGGCTGTAGAGACGAAGGATGGGAAACCGAGAAAGAAGGATGCACCAGGTAGTGTTATTGAGGATGGGACGAGAGGAGGGATAGTTGATGATGCTTTCGAGCTTGATAGTGAAGATGATGCAATTGATGGAACAGAAGATGTCGCACGGCATCGGCGGCTTCAAGAAACAGTGGATCAAGTCCTAATGGCTCAGCAGAAAAAAGAACTTCCGAATAAAGAAAATTCCAAGGGTATGCTCGAAATGATGGCACAAATTAGGGAAGATGTCATGACCCTTTACGAGTTTCAGTATGATCATGGCATACTCGATCAATATGATGAATTGAGTGCCGCAGATATGAGAAGAAAAATGGAGAGTGCTGGCTGGACACAATTCCAAACCATCGATGAGGTAGATGACAATGTCTTTGGGAAAAATAATGGAGATTCAATTTACAATCGTCAATTTACGGGCCGTCAATTACAATCAGTTGATAGTGCACACATTACTGATATTGTTGCGAAAGAGAATGGTACGATTGACAATTACACAGAGGCTGTGTTAAGTGACCAAGTCATCACTTCCAACGAAGGACATGTTGGTGAAATCGAAATCGAAGATGGTATCACGCAACAACGAGTATTGGGACTGTCAGCGATACCGCCAGTGACACTTGCAGAAAAACATACCTTTCCTTTCCCATATACCCGCGATGATAGGTTTAACTCTGTCGAAAACGCAGCATCATCGGTATTGCATCAAAAACTGCCCCCGCGAGATCAATTTCTAGAAGAGAATGCAGGTAACTGCGAGTTCACCATGGATTTTGATATCCAGACAACAATGTGGACATACGGAGAATGGCGGAAAACAATGGACCATCGGTATCGAATGGAGGAAGCATTCAATCCACTTGGGAAGAGAGAAACCGAGCTGTTGAAGAGATTGAAGAAGGACCCACACTTCATCGTGGTGAATAAACAAATCCAAATCACGGAGGAAGACATCCCACAAGAGTCTTTGGTGGTCACACTGTCGGGGAATATTGAATCAACCAATTGTGACTTTGCATCATTCGTGAATGGAACTGCCATGAGAACAAACTGGGAGAAAACGACAGCCAAAGCAATCAACTATAGTTTCTACATGATGATTGCATGCTTGACACAAATTGTCGTCCTTCTTCGCCAATTACTGCACACGCAAGCTCATTCAGTTGCGTCGAATGTGTCACTGCTTTGTATTGGGTGGCAAACAGTTCTGGATGCAATGCTTTGCATAAGTCACATTTTTTTGTGCCTGGTATTGCAGCCTCTTTTTACCGCATTTGCGAGTGTTGCGTTCTTTAAGCTCCTCATTTTTTGTATCATTGAAATGAAGTACATGGCGATTATCATTCAAGCTCGAAATAGCGTGAACAACACTGGTGCCACACAAGAACAACTGAGGCAACAAATTACTTTGTTACATCTCAAGTTTTACGCATCATTGATGCTGGCAATTATGCTGTTCTGGTATGTGGGTCAATCGTACAAAACGCTCTATGTTATGGCGCTCTATTCCTTTTGGGTACCACAAATTTGTTGGAACATTTATTCAGAGTACAAAAAGCCGATGCATAATTACTACATCTACGGAATGAGCGTGACAAGAGCCATCGCTCCGCTTTATGTCTTTGCTGTGAAGAATAACTTTTTGAAGGAAGTCAATCCAGATTTCCCTACCGATGCAGCAATGTGCGAGATATTAATCTGTTGGATAGGTTTGCAAACCGCTATACTTATTGGGCAGAGCAAATATGGCACGCGCTTCATGATCCCACAAAGATTTCTGCCCCCAAAGTTTGACTACAGCAGACCAATACCGGCCTCGCTACTCCCTCGGCCAGCCAGCAGCTCCTCCAACGAATCATCCGATATTGAACTCGACCCCACAACCGCATCAGGTGGAACGCGAAACCGCAGAGGCGGCAGCAATCGAGGGCTATCAGACGGAGCAGAATCAATGAGTGAAGACACTGGTGAAGAATGCACTCTTGATTGCGTGATTTGCTACAATGAAATAGATGTCACCGACAACAAAGGCTACATGCTTGCGCCATGCGATCACATTTTCCATCGAGAATGCCTTGAACAGTGGATGGATGTGAAGATGGAATGCCCAATCTGCCGAACCAGTTTGCCTGCTCTTTAATATCGGCTATTTGATAAAAATAGTGCAACAGTAGTGAATTTTAATCTGGATGGCATAGTGCTTTTACATCATTACTTTGCGTGCTCGTAACTCAACCAAAGAATACCACAAAGCGCTACGACTGCAGAAGCAAGCCATCGATTTATCATATCTTCTCCAATCTCATGAAAGTAAAAGATGCCCCACAGCCCACTAATAAGCATGGATGCCTGAGTAAAGCTATATCCCACGCCTTGTCCCAATAAAGTTACAGCAATAATGCACATGAAGTTGCCAGCACTCCACAATATTCCCGACAAACTCCCTAGTATCCACATTTGACGAATATACAAGGGCGGCAGAGCGTGAAAAGCCTTCAATGCCGCACCATCTAGACGATACCATTCGTACAGAAATCTAATTACCCATAGAGCGATTGTGACTAACATGGAACCACATGCAAAACTAACGACATACATCGGCCCACCGAAGCCTTCATGACTTGCATAGTGCAGTGGAACTAGATTGGTCCCTCCCCATAGTCCGTTAAACATT
This sequence comes from Skeletonema tropicum, assembly GCA_037178625.1. NCBI lineage: Eukaryota > Bacillariophyta > Thalassiosirophyceae > Thalassiosirales > Thalassiosiraceae > Skeletonema > Skeletonema tropicum. Next base: position 2,211,998 of record CM074130.1, read on the forward strand.
GCAGCAATGATCCCCATTTGACGTTTCGTTACTCTGACTTGTCCCAAGATAGATATTGATTTTTGATTTTTCTCTTGAGTTTCTACATCATTATCTGCGGTATCATCTTGTAGAAACGCTTCAATTTCAAGAAATGCACGCGGTGGTGAGGGAGGTTTTGTTTCATTTTTGTCGGCATTTGTAGCATCAACATTCCCCCCGGACTCTTTTCTTGACAAAGTTCGTTTGCTGATATCTGCATCCATATCATTTGACGAAGAAATGCGAGTTATCTCTTTGTATATTGCACCGTCCTTATCAACCGATTTTACCTCTTTTATTCTATTCGGTGGCTTTGAATATCTTGCCATACCAACTAGACCCACGACCAAAGTTAGACAGGCACCACAAGCTCCTAGTTCAGAATGAACGTGTTCTTCGAAGACGCCGATTCCCCAGAAGAATGAAGTGAGGACAACAATCGAAGACCATGTGCCCACGGCAACAGCAAGCCCAGCATTGCGAATAGCATAGATACCAGCGATTCCGCCCGGCACCCAAAAGATTCCAGATACAATTCCCCATGATGTGAATTTGATAGGCTCACCCGACAATACGACAAGCCAACAGGTTAAGAAGGCCATTGTTGATTTATATGTTTGAATAACCATGGGATCGGCGTCCAGCCTCGTGACTACTTTTGATTTAGCAGGCACGCCGAAGGATCCAAGGCAGATGGCTGCTAGTGCGGCAGCCACATACCCGCAAGCATCGGTGCATTTGTCCAAGATCATTTTTTCTACTTCGCTGATCCTTTACCACACAGCTTGACGATGCCAAAGCTCAGCAGTCGATTCGGCCGGCCTCCTTGCTATCAATATTTTTTATATTATTTAATAGTCGCAAGATTTCTGTGTTGGTCCACTAAGTATTGAAACACTCTATTGCTGCTTGAGATTATTTGCGTTGCTGCTTGAAAGTTGACAAACGCCATCTTGCACCTTGCAACTTTGACTGCTTTGAACTTTGCCTTTTATTGACCGACCATTTTTAGATACATACAGCCACACCACAAAGCATTTTACTGGCCACGAGACAAGCCATCCAGAATCCAGACGCACGCAAACACACGAAATCACACATTCACAAAGTGTGGTCTGTCTCCATCCATAAGAAGAGGGAAGGAAAGCGTCGAATTCTGGCCGTCTCGATCGCTCTCAACTTTTGAGTACTCACAGCTCACGCTTCGTGCGTCATCACACGTGCAAGTCAGCCCGAACCATCGCTCTCCCACGCTCTTGTCAACGCCACTCGGAACACCCCCTCCCATCAAATAATAACCTTGCTTGCAGCGGTGCAATTACTTAATAATACATCACCATGAAGCAATCGTTAGTACTACTTGGCTTGGCCGCCTCCGCCTCCGCCTTCCCCACGGCACCCTCCCGACCGGCTCGGTCGAACACAGCTCTTTTCGGCGGAGCACGAGGTGATGCCACCACACTCGAAGGGAAGGCTTCCACTGTTGCCTCCGTCAAGGAGCTTCTTGACTCCTCAGAGATGATTTTCACTGTTCCTGCTTCTGGAATCACTGTTTCTGAAACTCAGACTTTGCGCAGATCTCTTCCCGAGGGAACCACCATGAAGGTTGTCAAGAATAAGCTTATGTCACGAGCCATCGAGGGTACTGAATATGAACCCGTCGGTGATATGCTCAAGGGCGCCAACATGTGGTTTTTCATTGAGGAAGATATTGGTGGATCTGTCAAGGCATTCAACTCATTCACAAAGGAGTTCGCAAAGAAGGAGACACACACTATTCTTGGGGGAAACGTTGAGGGTGTTAATTACGATGCCGCTGGTGTGGATGCCATATCAAAATTACCTTCCAAGATCGAACTTATTACCCGTATTGCTGGAAGTATTAAGGCTGTTCCTACCAAGGTTGCCCGTGTTGTTAAGGCTCCTGGTATGAAGGTTGCTCGTGCTATCAAGCTTGCTGGTGAAGAAGGATCGGAATAAATAGAAGAGAATGTCCAGTTGTGAAAATAAATAAAGGTTTACTCTACCAATAAGTTTGCACAACCCTCCCTACAATTCTCTAAGCTTCTTGAGTTCATCTTGTTTGCAGCGCATCAAGATAGCATGCATGCACATGACGTGCTCTAACATCTGTGTGTACGTAGTAAATCGTCCTGCAACCTACATGCCTACAGTTTACAACATGCCTCACCACTATACAGGGCCTTTGCGCTGCTCTATAATTGTTTTCAATCCATGCATGCTAGCTTAAAGTATTATTATTTCGGATCAAATACCTGATCAATCACAGACGAGGAGAGAACTCTCTTTGGGTCGTACTTATCTCGGGCAGAATTGAAGGCTTCAATCACTGATGGTCCGAAATGTTTACGGACACTGGCAGCAACTTCAGAATTAGGATCATTTGGATCATCTGACACTTCCAACTTTGCCCAATGGCACATGATGTCATATTTTTCGCCTACCCGTCGCACTAACTTGCAATACTTATCTTTGAAGTAGTCAGTAATGAACTGACGTCTGTACCCAGTTGGATCAAAATCTTCCGACGGAAGGTACATGATCACTCCAACCCAAGAGAATAATGCGTTTTTAGAGTCATAGGATTCATTCTCTTGTAGCCCTACGGAAGCCGGGCTAAGGGGAGATGTAGAACCACTTGTCCAGCGCTGTTCTATAGGAGCTGGAGCAGGAAGACTCGACGATTCAATTTCTTTCAAGAGTTCCTCCATGAAATCGATAGAGGCAGTCCCTGGCAATCCATAGGTTCCTGAAGGAAAGCAGACTTCATACACCCACTGCTGACCACCACAGTCAAACTGAAGCTTCTGGTCGGAGGGAGCCAAATCAATTCCTCCTGCTTTGGCCCAAAATTTATGCTCTGCCTTATTGCAGCGCTTCACGTGATCAGGATCGAGCATGTTTCCAGATGCAAGGATGACATCTCTAAGGTCACCAAATCCCATTCCATTGATCGTCTCATCGTCAAGAGATGTATCGTTTTTGCTCTCAAGAAGCTTTCGAAGTAAATCACGAAGAGGTGCGAATTGTTCATCTTTTGAAAACTTTGGTTTGATGTCTTCGGCAGTTACAATCTTTTTCCTTCCACCCTTTCCATCACTAACCTCAGTCCCAGGACCCAACAGTGGGAGATCGTTTTCATCATCGTTTGTAACGACTACGACACAATCTTCGTATGGAATCCACATGTATCTGATATGTTTATGCCTCTTGAGCAACGTAGGCAATTGTTTCTTAGCCTCTGACCTAGACAATACACTTGTCTGTTCTACTAAACGATGTGCTGGAATTACTTTCAGAGTGACTTCACTCAATATTCCCATCCCACCCAAGCCAAGCCTTGCCAAACGAAATAGTTGTCCATGCGTAGCCTCAGTCATTTTCACAACACCATTCTCCGAAGGGGTTACAAGTGTCAATGCCGTAACAAATTCATCACAGGGAGGAATTAAAGCTCCTGTTCCATGTGCTCCGACGCTTACGAACCCACCTATTTGCTGTTCGGCAATGGATGCAAGATTTGGCAATGTTAGTCCGTGTGGGCGCAATGCATCAAGCACTTGTGATACTCTAGCACCAGCTTGGACAGTAACTGTCATTTCTTCCTTGTTGATTTCAACAATCTTATCAAGATTTGAAAGACACACCATTCCTCTTGAGTCAAATGCCAGTCCATTGGGTGAGAGTGCCGACCCTACAGGTCGGATATGTTGACCCTTGCGGTATGCATCGGCTACAAGTGCTTCCAACTCTGACTGACTTTCTGGTTCATGATAGGTTCCTGGTGCAAGGTCTACATGGTGAGTACCCGACCAATTCAGTATCCTAGTGGATTCTTCTTCTTCTTCACTGTCTTTCTTCGCTTCCGCCAGAGTCGGTGTAACGGTTGTTGTCCCAATAACGGTGGCAGCGGTTGTTGCCGCAGCGATGGCCAGAAGAGACGCCGCCCAGCCGTTGTGCAGACGAGACTCATCTCCTACAGTTGTGGCTGAAGATGCCGCAGCTGCCGCTCTTGCCGTAGAATGGCGAATGCTCAACCATTGCTTTGGTAGAGGCAATCGGCTAGCTGCTTTCCTAGCAGCGATTGCGGAGGACATCATGGTGACTATCCTTCTTCATGAAGTGCAGTCAAGGCAGAAGGCGCTTGATGATGGAAAGAGAGATCAGAAAATATGGCGCGCCCATCAAAGTTACAAAATATTATGGCGCGCCCATCACCAAAACAGTATCTTTCGCCCGCATAGCAACCAACCACAAACCACAAGCGAATACTACGACGGCATTCACATTCAATAAGTAGCATGGTGAGATAGAAGCTAAGCGAAAGCTACATCAATGCAAGCTAAACAATAATGCGTAGTCACGACAAGCGGAAGTACAATCAAGGAAGAGCATTCCAACAACATCATGAGCAGGAGGAGGAGGAGGCCGTAGATGATTTGTTGATTGCGTCGATGGCCGTGGCTTCGACGTGGTGTGATGAGAACAAAACATCACCAGGAGTCGATGATTCAAGTGACTCGGATACATCTACGTCAGAATCTAGTAAATCTGATGCTGATACTGATGGTGGAGATGACGACGAAGATGTCGATGGAGAGAAGGAGGACACTTTAGATGATGCCGACAAAGACGAAGTAGTCACTACTAATATTACTTCTTGTGTCTCGACAGCACAGAACAACGTGAATAGTGATGGCGCAGACGAAGGGAAACAGAGCAACAATAATGACAATGAAGTTGCAGAGACAAAACTTCAAGAAGAAGACTCAGATGACGACTCTGATGATGACTCTGACATTGACCTCACGGAAGATCTTGCAAATATGATTGATGAAGACGACGATCTACCAACCAAGAAGTCATCCACCAAGAATCGAAAGTCAGCATTCAAAGGTCCTCACACTGAAAATGAAATCGATCCATACACTTGTCCTACAGACGAACTTGAAAAGTTAAATGTCAGTGTTGGCGGCAGTAAACATGATATAATTGCGACAAAATTTGATGACGATGGTAGGATAGTTGTCGATGATAATATCCGGAAGAGTTTGAAAATTGCAGGGACAGTTCGATCCCATATCATTGAGCAACGCACCATTGTAGTTGATAGTTTTATTCCATCTACATTACAAAGTCAACAAGACAACAACTTAGTCAATGTCGCGCTTGGCGAAGGTAGTATGCTTGTAATTGTCACAACGAGAGATGAAGAAGGGAAGAATATTGCATCCTCACTAATGGATGATGATGACAGGAATAGTTCGTACTCTCTGCAAGTTATTGGGAAGATTATGGAGGTATTTGGTCCTGTTCAGAGGCCACTTTACGTGATTCGTCTGCCTGAGCCAAGCACGTTGAGTCCAAAGAAGGACACCAAAATGAACGACGATGGGCTATCAGACAAGCTATCAAAATCAACCGACGAGAAAGAAGTACCAGTGTCTTTGACAGAAGATGCGAATGAGATTACAATTGAAACGATAGAAGGAGAGGAAGTGGAAACGAGTCGTATTGATGAAAGTGATCCCAAAGAAGACCCGTGGGATACTGATGGAAAACTCACGACCATGATAAAGTCATGTTCTAGTACTGCCGTGTACTGTCTCATAGACCATGCCAACTTTATTGATACGGATCAAATCATTCGAGTAAGTGGCAAAGGATGCGATGCATCTAACATGCACGATGAAGAGGTTGGAGCGAAGGAGCTGGAATATAGCGACGATGAGGAAGAGAGGCAGGCAAAGAGGAAAGGAAAAAAGAAACCTGCTCGTGACATTAACGATCAAAGAGCTGACACCAAGAGAGGCAGAGGAATTGGAAGAGGGGACGGTGGCAGAGGTAGTAATAGAGGTGGCAGAGGGAATTGGAAAGGAGGCCATGGTTACAGCCAGGCACATCAATCACATCCTCAACAGCCACAGTATGCCTATCCTCCTCCAAATCAAATGTATCAACAACATCCTCAGAACCACGTGTATCAAGGTTATCCTCCAAATCAAATGTATCAAGCCCATCCTCCTCAAAATTACGCACAGGCCCAACCCACTCCCTACCAGAATGTGCCTCAATATCAGCAGCAGCAATACCACCACCATCAGCAGCAATACCAGCAAAATATACATCAGCAACAATATCAGCAGCAGCAATACCAGCAGCCATATCAACAACAGCAATATGCAGCATACCCTCAAGGGGTACCTCCTCCACCACCACCTCCACCAACGCAAGCCCAACAGAGTGCGGAAAGTGATACAGTTTACTATGACTATTCAGGATCCTAAGTTCCATGAGTGCTGTCGAAGCTCAACACTTGCTGGAAGAATAATTTTTTTGAAATAACAGACTACATTTATTCTCAATATCAAACAACAGACTTCTTTACCAATCATGACCAAGGTTGTCACTTTCTTCGTCATAAATCCATCCTCTCAGCATACGCCCCCCCACGGGATTTGCTGGCGCCCCTGTATCCTCAGTTTTCACTTTATCCTTAATAATAACATATGCAATCACCCCCGCCAGCAAAAGTATATTGATACAGGCAAAGCATTGGATCAATTTATCCGTCGCCATACGTTTCCCAAACGCCTTTATTAACTTGTCCGCTCTCTGCAAATTGTCCTCCATACGCATAGCTTCATTATCAATATTTCGTATCTGCTCCCTCTGCTGAAGTAATTCACCCATCGTGGCCTCTCCAACCTCCTTAGATGCCTTTACCATATTAATGGTGTTGGACAGTGATTCCTTTGTTTTATTTTGAATAGTATTCATTTCATCGATCATCATATCACCTACCTCAACCCCATTCATTTCAGTCCCACCCATGTTATTAGACTGTCCTTTCGCACCGACGAACAACTCTCCTCGCTGCATCCCCCCCTTCATTGCCTTGATGTCATTTGCACACCTTGCCAAATCATCTGATAGCCGCTCCAGTTTATTTTCGTACATTCGTTTTTGATTCGGATCCGCCACAAGACGTGTTTCCATCTTGTAGGACTTCTTAGTCCCTGTTGCTGCACGAAGTTTCTTCTCAGCACGATCAAGTGTAGATGCCTTTTGCATGTGGTCTGCACGCTCGGCTGTGGAGATGAGTTGTTGTATGCTTTGGACTTCCTCAACGAGGGTGTCGTCCCAGTATTGTACGTCCGCCATTGTGACAAAAATAAATCAAACCTTGACTGTTAAGAAGTGGTTGTTCTATTGTTAGACAATTGCCTCTCGGTGTGTATGAGTATTGTTGTAGCTGCTATTATTATTCACACGATTGCATCTCATCTCGCATCTCGCGATGCGCTGCGCGGTGTTTTATTGATTTGAATTTTTTGATGATAGGAGTGCTCGCTAATTGAAATTGCTATCGCTGACAACACTCTTGTTACAAGTTGTAACATTATCTTGTTCAGTTGCATGAAATTAAATGAAAAATGATAAGTATACTCCTACCAGAAAAACGTTCCCTCAAGTCACAGACTGGACCTCGGTTCTTCACGCTTCGCATCTCGCACTGCTACTCCCGGATGCCACCGAGCTTGCTAGTTCTTTGGAACTCCGCAGCAAGCACAAGAAAGAAAAGAGAGACTGCAACACAGAGAGTGTGTGAGGTGCCAAGAAACTGCAGGGTTTTAAAGCTCAAGGTGCTAAAAACCCAACCCCGTTGCACAAAGCAAAGCTGCCCATTGGTTAAAGGGTGGGGTGTGGGAAAAAAGCAATTAACTATGTCTAATTGAAACCCTACTGTAACGGCAGTAGCAATGCTTTTCCAACGAAGAATGACCATGTTGGAAAAGAGGGAGAAAGAGCTGAAGAGTGAGAGACGAGGTGTGACATCCGACGACGTACAGTTGTCCCGCTCAGCTCAACATCACCACAATCAAGTCACAGACTGGACCTCGGTTCTTCACGCTTCGCATCTCGCACTGCTACTCCCGGATGCCACCGAGCTTGCTAGTTCTTTGGAACTCCGCAGCAAGCACAAGAAAGAAAAGAGAGACTGCAACACAGAGAGTGTGTGAGGTGCCAAGAAACTGCAGGGTTTTAAAGCTCAAGGTGCTAAAAACCCAACCCCGTTGCACAAAGCAAAGCTGCCCACCGCCTCGGTACGAGGCAATGTGCAGGGGCAGTTTGGCACCCCCCACACAGGCGCGGAGAGTAGATGGGCACGTGGCATCTCGTGAGCATCAATCTCTCCACGCCAACCAAACTGTTGATGCAGTCGAGGGCCGAGGGAGAGCGTCTCCTAACCACCAGCGTCAACTCGTTGAGATGCGCTCGTTATAGCCTACCCAATTCACTTGCCTAAGGACCAAACCGCATAAAACTCCCGTGCACCAGCTCACATAGGTCCGAACCACCGAACATATATGGTGACGCTCCAGTTGATTGACCTCTACGTCGCAGCAAACGATAGCGCCTGTCAATTTCGGTCAAAGCGATGAAGGAAGCAGCGTCAATCCCACCACACGAAAGACATTCTGTGCCTGCGGCCAACCTTACCCTTAACGTCTGATGAGGGGGGGGGGGTTGTGATTCCATAATGCAGCGCGATGCAAATCGTACACAGAGTGCTTACAGGAATACCTTCGCCTGCAATAAATTAAACATGCAACTGAATAAAAATGTTAGCGTTCACCTTCGTTGAAATTGATGCAATGATTCCACGTGTCCTCTACCATCGCACATGGACATGCCATTGCGTCCCGCTTACTAAACCGGATACAGAACCCGAGTCTTCCTAGATCACCAACCACAACGATACCAATTCCCACGAGTCATCCCCTCTCTCCGCAAAAAACAACTGCTGGCCGCAGTTGTCAATTCTGCTGCTCACACCTGGGCCTGGTACTATAGAATCTATCACAGTCACTCCACTCACACATGACCCCGTCCTTGCTGTCTGACCTTTGCGGTTCTGCAGCCACCGTCCGCTGTCTGACCTTTGCGGTTCTGCAGCCACCATCCTTGCTGTCTGACCTTTGCGGTTCTGCAGCCACCGTCCTTGCTGTCTGACCTTTGCGGTTCTGCAGTCACCGTCCTTGCTGTCTGACCTTTGCGGTTCTGCATAATATGCAGCCACCATCCTTGCTGTCTGACCTTTGCGGTTCTGCAGCCACCGTCCTTGCTGTCTGACCTTTGCGGTTCTGCAGCCCCGTCCTTGCTGTCTGACCTTTGCGGTTCTGCAGCCCCGTCCTGCTGTCTGACCTTTGCGGTTCTGCAGCCACCGTCCTGCTGTCTGACCTTTGCGGTTCTGCAGCTCAACCTGGGCCCAAAGTTTTGCCAGGATCTCTATCTACCATGTCTCCATGGGACCGATCACCCAACTCCACTTGGACCGCACCTCCATCAGTCTTCCTGCCCCTCACTCGTTTCCGGCGCCGTCGCCGTCTCCGCTGCACATTCGTAATCTCGTCCTGACCTTTCTTACCTTCGCCGCCATCCAATAACTCAATGCGTCTCCATCGTTGCTCATGCACTTCAGTCGTTTTCGTTTTTGCCTCCTTCGTCTCTCTGCAGCACAGTACTACCCACAGCGTCCCCGTCTGCCTGAACTTAATTATCTGCCACGACACCAACTGTCTCCTCCCCATAAAAGAAGTCCACTTCTTCCGAAGCCGAGTTAGAGAACTTGGAACGTTGGAACTCAACTTGGCGCCCTCATGAACACCGATAAAACACGAACCCTGACAACAACCTCAAGACAATCCATCCTAACACACCACATTCACTCGCACCAACATTTGTTTGTGTTCATCTTTGTCGCTCTCACTTCCTCCCAAGTTTCAACGCTACTCTATCGTGCCGCTCACTCGTGGAACTCACAAAGTTGCTGCCCACATTTTATGCAGTCTGTTGTTGTGTTCCACACTATTGCTTGATACGTTGTTGTACCTCCTTAGCACCTCGTCTAGCCCTCTGTGTTTCCTCACCACTGCACATTTACCAACGATCCCACTGCCCAATAATATCTAACCCCACGTACATAAACCCAATCTCCCGTCTATCGATCCCACCTCGTTCTAACGATCTTCTACGCAACTGCCGGCACCCATTCCTACGCTCGTGATGATACGTAATAAGAATAAGTTGAGGGAGAAAACTGCGGGTTTTGCAAAGAGTTTGACTTCCTGATGTTGTTACCCCGTCGAGCGTCGTGTTGTCCCAATATCCGGCAATCTCATCCATGCGACGATAGGTTGTCGACGTCTCCTCTAATGTGCCTGCGGCCACCCAACCCTAAACCTTCCTTTTTTTATGTTGCATCGTTTGGCAGAAGGGGGGGGAGGTGCAATTTCATTATGCAGCGTGAAATAAATTTCTACACATAGCAGAGAAGGACGCCGTTTGAGCAATATACCGATCTTTACCCAACGGACCTCTTTAGGGAGCAATTTCGTACTTTCATGTTGGAAATACTACTGAAGCTCTCAAACCAAGAGCATCGGAAGGTTCTCGTGAAAGGTATTTACCACTCTTTACCCAAAAGAAGATCCTGTGGGGGATCAAGTATTTGCATACGTTCCCAAACCGGCGGACACCTTCAGAAGGTTATCGGAAATGGCATCTCTCAACCAACATAGGGTTGTGTGTTGTGTCGGAGGTGACGGTGGCGGATCTAAATATTATTGTCGTGTGAACTCGATAACTACGCCACCAACGATGAAGCCGCCGGCCCCATAGAATTGTCCAGCACCAGCATATTGACGTCTATCGATATTATCTACAAACTAAAGGCTGAACCCAAACGTCTAGGCGTGCCCATCGACATGGAGGTTGCACGCCGATCCCAAAGAAGCAATTAACTATGTCTAATTGAAACCCTATTGTAACGGCAGTAGCAATGCTTTTCCAACGAAGAATGACCATTATGTTGGAAAAGAGGGAGAAAGAGCTGAAGAGTGAGAGACGAGGTGTACATCCGACGACGTACAGTTGTCCCGCTCAGCTCAACATCACCACAACAATCCCACCGCTTTGATCTGCAGCTGCATGAATAATATTATATGTAAAAAGCCCTCTCTTTAGAGAGACCAAAGATGGTGAATGGTCGTCGGAGAATCATACCCCTCTTGTTGGGGTCGTTTCTACCGATAGTAATCCAACGGATGGTTTTGCAAACCCAATATGAACATCATAGTGCCTCTCAAGATAATACGCCTTCTCGCACTGCAACCCGAAAAAATAATAGGTTTTACTGCATGGTTCCTTTCATATGGTCGCCGAAATATCTGCCAAGCTACGAAGCTATTCACGCTACATGGGGGAAGCGATGCGATGTCCTCAGGTTCATGATTGATCCTATAGTTGGCGACAACGAGACTGGCTATCTCGACTTGCGACAAAATAATATGATCACCAAGAACTACAAACTTCCCGATGATGTGGTTGTTATTACCGATATGCAGCGCCCTTGGAATGCATGCACCGGCTCGGAAAATTGCCGCAATATATGGGAGAAGGTATGGAGGAGCTTGCTATGGATCCAAACCAATAATGGCGACATCAATTCGGCCGAGTGGTTCGTAAAGGTGGATTCAGACACCTTTCTGTTCCCTGAAAATGCACGACACTACGTGGAAAAGCAAAACTGGTCTGCAGATGATCATCATTACTTTGGGCATAAACTTTGGCATACGGACCGTCCGGGACAAGCGCCCATTGTTGCTGGGGCTGCAGTTTTTTTCAGTAGAGCTACCGTGAATGCCCTTGCGCCTCTTTTTCGAGACTTCGAAGTTAGAAATTCAAGCCAACATCATAAACAATGTGTGGATGCGTGGACGGGTGGGGAAGAAGTCGTGACGGCGATTTGCCTAAAAAAGCTCAATATTTCAGCTCATCATGTGCTCGATGACATGGGGAACGAATTGATTAGTATCCTGGCAGTCGACGAAGTACTGGGAATGCGTAGAGGAGATGGACGTAGGAACCAGTTTTGGTATTGGAAGAAGAAACCAGTAACACATCCTGAGACAGGGAAGGAAATGCATCTTTGTTGTGGTGAGAGGCCAATTGCATTTCATGGGTACAAAGATCCAAATTGGCTCTATAAGATTGAATATGAACTTTATATGGAAGGCGTGCCCTACAATGTGAGCGATGATTGGAAAGAACTCAATTGGATTAATACAAACCAGACAATCGACTACTTTGAACGAGTGAGGAAAGCAATGGTAAAGCAGACAGAGATGCATGTTTAGATTACCTTACGAACAATATCCAAGCGCCGCGACGGATGTAAGATTATATACTCATTGTCTAAGTTGATTTGTGACATGGTCGAAGAAAACCCTTTTGCTACACATCTTCCACTCCAGTTACAAACAACACAGCATAATCCTGCTTATCACAACCTTCAACCAGTGGCATCTCTGCACCAGGCTTTACTGGGAAGTCTTCTCTTCTTGCGTTCAATGGCGACCCTCCATTTCCCTTATCTACGTAAAGAGCACTGCGACAAGGTAAATGAGTAACATCATACAGTACACCTCCATCCAAAGACCATTTTTTCACGCCACTCTCATCTTCAGGTTCAATGGTAAGGACGCTTGTCCGAAGACGCCCCCCTGTTACCAAATAACGACCAGGTTGCAGATTGTAACGTGGAGCTTCCATCCATATCCCATGCTCTTCAAGCCAAAATGATTTAGGATCAATCTCCCATCCAACAGGAGAGGTTTTTCTTCCATTTATAATTATATCATCAAACTGCTCAAAAGGTATACCCCTAGGCCCAGGATCACCACTTTCCCAGACACCCCACTTTTCTGCACCTACACCACTTTGGCTTTGTGGATTTCCCAACGCTGCAAAGAATTGCATTGGGTGCAATCTCTTGAAACCAGGCCTGACGAAATTCTGTGACAAGACATACTCTGTGCCAGCAGCAAGTGCATAAGACAAGAGAAGTCGACGTACAGGTATTGCTGGACCCTGCTCTTTTTCTTCAGAAGAAACCTTTGATTCATTGTCGTTGTCACCATTGCTATAGTGCTGTTGGATGATCTCCTTACGATGGTGTGAACGGACAGTACTCCTCCGCGGTTCTAATATGGATGGAATTGTGCTCCAGCACGAAACAACATAACTGTTGCAAATTATGGATAATAAGATGAACGCCACAAAGCAAGGTGAACGCATCTTCGAACAACAACTTCGTCGCATCATCTCAGTAGGCCAGCTAAAAGAGAGGGACTTTTATTCGAAGAATAGAGACCTCCTTACTCTGACGACCATCGTCATCTTGCTTATTGGCTAGAGAATGTCGTCTGAATGTCGTAGACACAAATGTTTACTGTCATCATCGTGCTCACATTCTGTTACCTGTTACCTTCTGTTACCTGGTTACTTGGGTGATGCGACAATTTGGAGTACCGTACCTTATTAGAGTGATTTTCTTGTTACAGTTCTGCACAAAAATCCAAAAAAGCAACCGCGAAAACCACCGTTGCACGCTGCACTGCAATACATAGCATAGATTGCAATAGACCCCATGAAGATGAAGAGAGTTCACCCACCATTATTCAATACACACCATCCAATTGACAGCATGACGAGCTCCTACTTCCCTCGTATCCTCGAAGGAAACGACGCAGATTGCGGTGGCTGCAACCTCGGCAAATGTGTCTATCCAACCTCAGACAGCTACCTCCCCGCCTCCTCCACACTTGGCGATCAGCCCAGCTGCGACTGCAAAGGCACCGACTACGTCGGGCAGCATTGCGAGAAGAAGTGTTCCAAGAAGTGTCTACATGGTGGGAAATGCGTACCCTCCGCGGAAGACGGGGGTGGGGATACGTGCAGCTGTACCAAGGCAGTTGTGGATGGGAACCCCTACGCTGGGTTAGAGTGTGAATTTGGAGCGACTAAGAGTTGTATGGTGTTGGGGAGTGAATCGAAACATTCATTTTGTACCAATGGTGGTGAATGTGGGGACTTTGTGACGGATAACCAATTGCATGTGGATTGTGTTTGTGATGAAGGGTTTGAGGGAGCTCATTGTGAATTCATCGCTGGGACTGGGATTGACCCACCAACCACAACAACCAGCCCCGAAACTACTACCTCCACCACCGCGGCAGCGGCGAAGGGGCAAATCACTAATAACGCTGCAGCTGCCAATGGCGCACTCTCGCCTGTGGTAGTTTACGTATTTATCGGGGCTTTAATGGCATCCATTTGTCTCATCATTGCGGCCTTCTTCATTCGAGCAAAGAGAAGAGCAAATGAACAGAGGCAAGAATTAGAATTGAGGGAAGCGACTGAAGAACTTGCCATGGTGGATGATGACGAATCTGATATTCATGGAGAAATGGGTATTATATAAAGTGATGAATTCAAGTTCTCTAAGAACACCTGTTCGTTCTAATAGTTGATGTGATACAGTCAAATATATACAATAGTTACTGTGAGAGAAATGATTCAAGTCCTTTTGGTGATGAGATAATAATGTAATATGATTTTGCTGTAATGTATCGTTTGCGCATGCTTACATGACATCCATGACCAGAGCCCGAATGCTGTTCTTGTATTCAACCAGATCCATGTCCAACCAGTCCTCTAGCTTCTTCCTCACATCCTTCACGGTAACCGAATCCTTATCAGCATTGGCAACAATGCTTTGAATCTTGGATCTAATTTTTTCTGTGCTGACGCCCGGAATGTTGACCTCCTCCTCATCATCATCTGCAGGCGCAGCAGTCTGTTTTTTCTTTTTGGGTTTCGAAGCCTCCTTCTTCGCCTTCTTTGCTGGTGCCTTCTTTTTGGGAGCCTTTGCTGCGTCGGAAGAAGAACTCTTTCTTTTTGCAGGAGCTTTCTTCGAAGCCCCCTTGGGCTTCTTGCCACTTGCTTTGGGCTCCTTCAACCATTCCAAGAAGCGAGTGCATAACATATCTTTGTCAGGATTCTTCTTTTCACTAAAGCTTTCAGTAGAACGGTCAATGTCACAAAGATCCATGACTTCTTTCAATTGATCCAATTTGAGTTTGTAAATCTACATTTACGAAGAATAAGATGAGTTGTACATGTTAAAAATGACAATAAGACTGATATCACACCTACCTAAAACCGAATTCGAGAGGCAACTTACCTTTTGTGACACCTTCTCAAATTCTGCATCCTCTTTGTCCTCGGAGAAACTGAGTCCATTGAATTGAAGAAGATGTTTCTTGAAGTCCGCTCTCTTGCCGACTCCAAAAACAATGTTGTACAACGATTTTAGACACGGCGTGCTCCATGTGACGTCTTTGAAATTGGCAACCACGTTTGGCATATCTTCAAGCTTCTCGCCCTTGCCATCTGGGATGGCAATCTCCTTCTTCGTCTCCTCCTCAGGAACGTAGTTTGTGGCTGATTTTCTCACACGCTTTGGTCTCCCAGAGGAAGCAGCTGTATCTTTTGTGGTAGATGGTGCATCTGGGCCGCTTGTATCAACAGTTGTTGCATTGTCGGTTTTTTCTTGAGCGGCGGCGGCAGTCGACTCTTCATTTTGCCCTGCCGTTTCAGGACTTTCACCAGCGGCAGCAGCAGTAGTAGTAGTGTTTTCTTCGTCCATGGTCAAAGGTCGTTTAACGTTACTAGAGGCAGGGCACATAACTAGAGGAGTATGTTACATTCAAGATTCAAGATGCTACACCATGATGTCTGTATCGATTTGTCGATTGTCATTTGATGATGGGGCGCGCCATAATAACATGTGCGCCAAGCGAGACAATAATAGAGGCGGACTAGTTATTACCTTGGGCGGATAATATCGTATCACGGCAATTAGTGGCGTACTACAGTTCGAGAGGCTCCTACGCAATAAGTATTGGCCAAGAATCAGGATGGCGATAAATATCGCATATGTATCGTCCGACTTGGCTTGCCTTTTCTTGTCCCACAATGATGTTGGAGGCGGTTGCGACGACAGTGCGTCTTCTTACGCTGTCCTTCACTTTTCAGGTCCATCAAGTAGCACCAACATCAGCACTTTACTTCACATCATGCCAAGAGCTGAAGAAAATGATCTTGTTCACAGTCCAGCTTCAGAAGACAATTCCATCATGATTCATCCAATCCTATTGAAAGTACTTCTTCATTCACAAAACATGATCCGTGCACCAGAAACAAATCACGAAGAATCTAAACATTGCGTCCAGGTTAAAAGCTGTCAAAAGACTGAATATGATGACTTCGATATTGGCCAGGGTTGGATACAAAAGATCTCCATCGAAGACATACATAAAACAACAGACGACCAGAGCAGCTCAGATGCAAGTGAAAGTATCACAATAAATCTCCAGTACATGTGTAGCAGCAGCGAAAAGTTTAGAAGATACTTTAAAGATGCCACCAATGAAAGTGAAGCAGTTCAGTTGCTAAAAGACAAGCTTGACGATGCGGTTGTTGCAGAAGGCACAATTCTTGGGATTGATCATGGGAAGAACCAAGCTGGAAGTGCTACCCAAGAGATGTCATTTTTCATGGTAGGTAAAGTTGAAAGCAGTAAACGAGAGTGCTTGCGGTATGTTGACCTAAAGAGCATGAATTACAGCATAACACTGTCTCTATCAACGGCAAAAGTAGAAAAAGGCACGCTAATGAATGGTGATGCGCAATCTCAATACTCGTGTCCAGGATACAAACCCGTTCTCGATGAGCTCTTGAATTTAGCTACATTTAGAAACTCAGACGGGAGACCAACTGCTGTCATACTCTCAGGTTGTTCTGGCGTAGGCAAGACTAGAATGGCGGCATGGCTGGAAGATATATTGACAAAGACCAAGCAAATAGCATCAGCGAAAGTATCAACGAAAGATATATTACTTGAAGAAGCATCAACAACGTTCGAAGCGAGTCGAATCATAGATAAGCTCGGCCAAACCCACAATACAGATATGCTTTTAGTAATTGATGATCTCGACGTCATACTTGGAGAGAGTGATACAACGGACTCAAAACAAGAATCTGAACTATTTCGGGCAATGAATGCGATTGCGAAACTCATTGATGAGGCAACAGATAAATTTGCATCTTCGTGTTTCATACTAGGTCTGTGCCGCTCGACGTGGGCTGAGCTTCCCATACAGCTTGCTCGCGTAGGTCGATTTGAAAAACTGGTTACAATGCCACCACCCACTCAGAGTCAAAGGAAGGAAATCTTCAAATATTGGCTCTCAACTATGCCCTCTTCGAATGATACTAGTACTGCTAACGGTCAACTCGTCATGGATGAATGGGCAGATTTACTGACTCCTCGAACCGCAGGTTGCATAGCTGCCGATATACGTCGAATATGCGCAGATGCTCTCACAAGTGCTAACGCTAGAGCGCAGCAAACCAGTGAAGGAAGCAAAGACGAGAAAGTTATTTGGGACGATATCAAAGAGGCAGCTAGAAGGTGCATTCCATCGCAGCTATCATCACTGGACGTCATTCCCTCAACCCTTGCAGACTATGATGATGGAGGAAAGCCGACTTTACAACCAAGAGAACGGTTCAATCTTGCATGGAAAAAGTTTGGTGGCTACAATGACGAAAAGACAAGATTGTACAGAGCTATTGCAAGACCATGGGCGTATCATATGAATAACGCTGACACAAATCCTTTCAGCGAATCAGCTTCCTCAACGCTTGGATTTTCCAAGCCGTCGGGTATTTTGTTTCATGGACCTTCAGGGTGCGGAAAAACGGCTGCGGCATTATGTCTAGCATCTTCTATGGGCATCCACTGTGTCAAAGTAAAAGCATCTGAGGTATTTAATCAATGGCTTGGAGGATCGGAGGCAAACCTCCGTTCAATTTTCTCTAGAGCAAGGTCTGCTTCCCCGTGCATTCTTTTCTTTGATGAATTAGATGCACTTGCAATGAACCGAGAGCAAGAGTCTGATGCAATGTCTGGAGTGCAATCGCGAATATTAACAACCCTGCTGAATGAAATGGATGGAATAACGAATGCTGGGGGCAAACAGGATATTCTTGTCGTCGCTGCTACGAACAGGCTTGATGCAATAGATGCTGCTCTACTAAGACCTGGAAGATTAGAAGAGCATGTGCTATTATCATACCCAACTCCAGAATCAATCAAAGAAATTCTACTACTTCAAACATCAAAGATGCCTCTTCACGAGACAGTAGACTTTGAAGAAATGAGTCGCACATTCTCAGCTGCAACTTGTAGTTGTGCTGAAGTGGAAGGAATTTGTCGCGACGCTTGTTTAATTGCAATGAGACGTTCTTCGAAGGAAGTATCAAGAAGCGTTGGTAAAATGTATGTGACAAGATCAGACTTTGACGAGGCTTTCCACAGGATAAAACGAGGGACAACAGAGAAGACTTAACTTGAAACTGACATGATATGTAATTATTCCCTACAAAATTTAACTGTATTCCTAACTAGCCATTCTTCCACATTCATTCACCAAGTCCAATATGTCATCTTTCATCAAAGCTCCTTCTACTCGCTTGACTTCTTTACTTACATTGCCTCCATCAAAGTATACAAGAGTAGGAAGACCTCCGATTCGTAATACGCTCGCCAGTCGATGATATTTGTCACTATCTATCTTCATGACCCTACACGAAGGTCCCAACTCTGCAGCTGCAGCTTCAAGTTGAGGGGCAACCATCTTGCAGGGACCGCACCACAAGGCATAGAGGTCCAATAAGATTGGTGAATGTGGCAATTCATTTCCATCAGCTGCTGCTGGTTTTGTTGCAACACCATTTTGCACATCAGATTCCAACCAACCCATCTCCTGCAGCAATACACTCTCTGAAACATCAGTCACTTCACCGGGAATGATTGATCCACTACGACTAAAGTTTTTACTCTGAACGAATCGTTGCTCCATTGCGTTACATAGTGCTTGAACCATTTGCTCTTTTTCATTGAACGTTCCCCATCTGACTTTAAATTCAGAGAGCTTTTCTTTGAGTACCTTTACTCTCAACTCTCTCAGTTCAGAGATTGTAGCTTCTCTGTCAAACTCATCATCAGCATCCAGTGATATCGTTGTTGCATCATCCTTTACTTTGCCATCTTCATGAATAGGTGCATGAGTAGACTCTGTTGAAGCTACATCCTCTTTCTCTGTTACTGCCACCACCGGGTGATTTTCTCTGGCTTCTAACAGTCGTTTCACTAGACTCTCCCTATCAAAGCAATCCGCATACGACACGTTTCGTTCCTTGAGCTCACTTTGAATTTCACGCAATCTCATCTCAGAAGGTTTTGTTAGAGTACTTTCATTTGACGAGTCATCAGTTACACTGTTGGCGACAAGTAAATAATGATGGAATGATTGTTGCCCTGTGATTTTTGAGATCGAGATCGCTGGTGGTGCAACAAACGCATGTGATTGACTCCTACAGGCGATGCAGGCCACCGCGAAGATCAAGGGACCTAATTTCTTGGATGTATTCATATTATCGTCAGCGATTAGTGTAGTGGCGGAGTAGTCTACCTAAGTATCGTCGAAAAAAAAATAGATTTCGACGATACTTTAAAATTTCTGTATGGTAGCATGGCTGTTAGCTGTTTAGGGGAGTTCGGGATGTTGTTGTGCAGGTTGCTCGTAAAAAGATCCACGTGGAATGTTTGGGCCCACTGCCCGCTGCCCCGCCAACCGCCATAACCATAACAATAAGATCTCAGTTCAAAAAATAGGAAGACACCATGGGATCCGAAACAGCAGTAGCCTCCATGAAGAATATCCCTTCAAAACAGGCCATAAAATCGGCTACAGCTACAACAAAGATTAAGGATGATAAGACTCTGCCAGCGTGCATCATCGTTGACAACGGAGGATGGACAGTGAAATACGGCCTCGTCCCACAATCACACCAAAACAACAACAACAACGATGAACCCGCACGTGCAACAATGTCCAAAATGTACAACGCCACTGCTCGACCACCTCACCAATTAACTGTTCTAACTGGAGATGAAATCACAACACGCATGAAAAATTTAGGGCAATTGACTTGGAACAATTCCATGGAACGAGGGATGATTACAGATGGTGAGACACAATTGAGAGTTTGGGCGCGTACATTAGAAGTATTGGGTGTACTTCCTTCGCCTCAAATAAAAGGGGGAGGTTTCCTAACGACTCAAGGTGCTGCTGCTACGAAACGAAGGGGAAATGCTGCGAATGCATCATCATCAGGTGATGCTACTGCGAGCAACAGCAACGCTTCGATACAAAAGTATTCATCGAATGACTGTACATTTCTTCTTCTTGAACCACCACACGTGCCCTCAGTCATATCAGAAGGGGTGGATTGTATGTTATTTCGTGAGTTGGGTATTGGGAGAGTGGCGCGTGTGTTAGGCCCATGTATGGCTGCGTTCAAATACTTGTCTGTTGGCAAACGAAGTGATGGTACTGACGATGCAACAACAACAACAACAACAACCATCAAAAGCGAATGGCTCAATGACGACACCAACTGCTGCTGTGTGATTGATTCTGGTTATTCATTCACACATGTCGTGCCCACTCATCGTGGTGGTGCAATGTCAAAAGCCATCCGAAGGCTGGACATTGGGGGTAAGGTGCTAACAAATCTACTCAAAGAGGCAGTGACCTACCGGCAATGGAATATGATGGACGAGTATCACATTGTCAATGATGCGAAGGAACAATTGAGTTTTGTCAGTGACAAGTTCGATTCAGAAATGAAGTTGGCACATGTCACTCGAAAGGGCCTTCGCTGGTTTGACCGTGAATATTTGTTGCCCGACTTTGTTAGTAGTACTCGAGGATCGGTTCGATTGCCAGCACCGTTGCAGAGAGAAAGAGAGATGGAGGAAATGAAGAAGCTTGAATTGGAAAGGAAGGAAAAAGAAGAGGAAGAGCACAAAGACAGTGACGTTGATGATCATGACGGTAACGATCAACAAATAGAAGACGAAGGTGCTGATACTGCAGAGGATATGCATGTCGATGATACCAGTGCCAATAAGAAAAAGAATTTAGATAGCAAGCGCCAGAAAAAGAAGACAAAGAAGCGGAGCAAAAAGCGAAAACACAATACCAAGCAAAGTGACGATGACGACGATGAAGTAGACATGTCGGGTGGTGAAGACTCCGACGAGGAATCAGAGGAACAGCGTCTCAAGCGGCTGAAAGCAATGAGAGACGAGGAGCGCAAGCGACGTGAAAGAGAGGAACGTGAACGCCAGGCACTTGCCATGTCTGTGGAAAGATTTGCCATTCCGGAGGTATTATTTCGTCCGTCAGATATTGGCATGAATTGTGGTGGTATTGTTGAGGCAATTGTAGAATCAATCAATGCTTGTGACAAAATATACAGAGCAGCCATGTATAATAATGTTTTGCTCGTGGGAGGTAATGCAACTATCCCAGGATTCAGAGAGAGGGTGGAATCAGAGCTGAGAAAATTGGCTCCTGCGAACTATCCCGTTCGTGTATACTTACCAGACGACCCAGTGTCATTTGCCTGGGAGGGTGCAGTCCAATTTTCTCAACAGGATGGATTTCAAAAACAATGTTCCATAGATCGAGCAAGTTGGGAGGGAATGAAAAAGGCAGGCAAGGACCAATCAGGAATATGGGGAGAGCGCATAAACATTTCAGGAAAATAAATGATATAACATTAGCTTCATATAGGTACACCACTTACAAGCAAATAAATCAACTGTTGAAATAATATACTTGATGAATGAACCCTACCTAATAAAAACTTCTCAGAGCCCAGAGAAAAAGTCATCGTTCATTGCACTCAATTTGGCCATATTTTCCTCCATTGCAGACATTTTTGGCTTGGGTGGTTGTGGTGCAACTATACCACTGGCAGGAGTAGATGTCGGTGTTGGTGGCATACTCGTTTCCTTTGCTGGAGAAGAAGACGTTGTCGCCGCCCCACCAAGACCATTTAATTCATTCTGTAGTTGCCTCGCCAATGCTGCATCCTCTTCCTGTTGTCGCTTCTTTTCCTCCTCTTCCTTCTTCTTTGATTCTTCAATATTCTTTTGCGTAGTTTCAACATCCTCAAATGCATCATCGCTAATGGAAGATGTTGAGGCGGGGGTTGTAATTTTGTTGACTCGAAGCCTCGATGCAGTGCTTGCTGTGCTAGTCTTTTTAAACAACCTTGAAGAGGCGGTGGTGGTTCCAGGCTTTCGCAATACAAGTTTGGGTCCATTATTGGAAGGTGGTTTTAATAATCCTCCTGTTTTTAGTCCTCCACTTGCTGGCGGAGTTGCTGATGGTGTGCCGGTGGGAGTCACCAATTTCCCTTTGGCTCCAGTCATTTGCGATGCAAGCTTTGCAGATGGTTGCAACACTCCCGCCGACATTGAACCGGCGGCACCACCATTACTACTGCGCGCGGCATCCACTCTTGCACGTGCCTCATCCTCCAATGACTTTTTCATGGTTGCATCCGCGTTATCAAACAAGTTCCCTCCAGCAGTAACAGCAGCAGACGATGACGCATCAGCAGACCCCTCCCCCCGTTTCACAGCCTCAGCCTCCACCATCTTACTCAATTCGGCCCTATACGCCACCGCCGCCTTACTAGTATACTTCTTCTCCGTCTTGGTATGAAAATCAGTGCAGCCATGCTTCCTAAAAAACTTTTTGGCATTATCATTCCCCCCAATCCTCATGGCGTCAATCTGACGTTGCGTCCACTCATCCAAGTCCACACTGCGGACGAAAGTCAAGTGCACCCCCATGGATCGATGTGCGGCTGAGCAATCGAGACATAGGAATACACCGTACGTGGTAGATGCCCATGTGGGACGTGTGTTGGGACAATCGAAGCAGATTTGATTGGAGCCCAAATTTTTGAGTTTGCGGAATTGAGAATTTTTGGAGGCTGTGGGGATGCAGACTTGGCCTTTTCCGGCAGCGGTGATGTTTCCGTCGGCTTGGATATTGCCCGACATGGTTTGATTGTAATTGTAATTTTATGGTGTGTTCCTTTTCGATAACACAGCTAAGCTATTGGCAACAACAACGTCGTTGCTGTCGGCCGGGTTCATTCAATGACCTTCGAAAAGGTGAAAAAGAAAAATGTCGAAAGATCCGCCCAGTCCCGCCCTTTATTTGTGATCGGACGCGCGGCCGGATACGGTGCGGAAACAGCCCCTAAATGAAACACTGATGGCCATCGCCAAATCGACGTGCATCTGACATCAGACATCGCCACTGTGCATTGTGCTCTACTTCTCTAGAGCTGCAGCCACAACAATGACAGGGAGTTTGGATAGATAAGTTGGTGCAATATCGCAGGCAGTAGGCACCAAACGAATGTGACGAACCATGTTTTCTCGCCATAGTATATCAGACAAAGTGGCGTTTGCCCTCGTCGCGTTCTTCTTGGGAGAACTTGGCGATGGGTTGAACATCTGTAAGTGACTTGTACCTCATTATTGTATACATCTCTCTCTCTCTTTCTCTTTCTAATACGATCGGCGCACATGCATTACAGTCCAGGGCATCTATCTTGTCGCATTAGGATGGAACGAAGGGAGTGTAGGCATCGCCCTAAGTATGATGGGTTTCACTGCGCTGCTCACTCAAACAATCGCGGGAGATATCATTGACAAAACTACATTTGACCGAAGAAAGTTTCTAGCTTTGGCCGCATTGATGACAGCCTTTTCGGCATCGGCGATTCTCTTTGTGCATGAAGGCAATGTAGATCATGGGCTCATGTACGTGACAAAGATTATAGAGGGAGTTAGTAGTTCTTTTATTGGACCATGTGTGGCTGCGCTTACCTTAGCTTCATTTGGACCAGATGAGTTTGATGAAGTTATGGCATCCAATATTCTTTGGGGACATGTTGGAAGTATTGTGTCTGCCGTCTTGGCTGGATTGACAGCATGGATAACCTATCCTAATATTCGATACTGCTTTCTAGTTATTGGATTCTCAGCACTTCTTGCCGTTATTGGAGTGAAATTGCTACCAGAAGGCGATGTGCTGATGGGAAGAGGACTAAAAGGAAACTCTAACAAAGTGGCTGTACACAGCGGTGATGATGGGAATGATTATGCCAACATGGAAGTTGAAGGAGCATCTTCTTGGTCAAGCACTCAAGGCAACGTTGCCTTACCTACGTCCAAGGCAAATAGTGTTGCAGAAGAAGAAAGTGCTATTTCAAGCTATGGAGAAATCTTCTCAGATCGAAAGACATTGGTACTTTGTGCTACAGGGTTCTTCTTTCATTTTGCAAATGCAAACGTTTTGCTTGTGCTTGGTGAACTCATGGGTGGCGATGACGAAGACGGGAATACAAAGAGGAGCGCAATCCCATTAATTGCTGGCGCAATTGTATTGGCACAATTCACAATGTCTGGAGCAACGTATGCTGGAGATAAAATGACAAAAGGCGGATGGGGCAGAAAGCCGTTGTTTCTTGCCGGTCTACTTACGCTACCTATTCGTTGCTTCTTAATTATATTTTGGAAAGATGCTGGTGAAGCTTGGTTGCTGTCAACTCAGATTCTGGATGGAGTTGGAGGAGGTTTCTTTGGACTGCTTCATCCCTATTTGGTTGCTGATATTACGTTCGGGACTGGTCGGTTTAACTTAATCATGGGGCTAACTGCTTCATGTTTTGGACTTGGAGGAACTCTCTCCAACCTTTTGGGGCAAATGGTGGTAGAACACTTCGGCCATGTTGCTAGTTTGACCGGATCGATGTTTCTCTCTGTGATTCCCATTGTACTCTTCACTCTAGCAATGCCCGAAACTGCTGGATCGCGAGGAAAGAATACTAAATCGGAGACTGCCCTAGTCGAAGCTGCTGGAGTGTCAGCATGAGAATCGAGGTTTTATATATGATAAATGTTACAAGTCTTTAGCCAAGGAATAGAAATGTGTAGTAAAGAGTTAGGCCTACAAAACTTTTGTAAACAATCATATATACGGAGAAATGGCTCCATCTTCGTATTGCAAACTTAGGATCGCAGCTTTCATGCCAAACCGAATTGCTTGTTTCTCATCAGCACCGTTGAGTAATGCATGGATAAACGCACCGCAAAGTGTGTCTCCGGCACCGTTGCTGCTGACCTTTGAAATGGCTTCTGCTGGAAACACTGTGTGCTCAACAGTAGATTCTACCTCTCCGACTTTGCTTGCCAACAAAACGCCTCGTGGGCCCAAGGTGACGACAACATGAGCAGGAGAATCAGACTTCATTCTACCGAGTAGGCTCGTAGCTGCAAGCTTCACATGTTCCAAATCATCCGCTGCGTTCTGTCCTTCCAATGACATGTTAGACATTACAAACAGCTCATCTTCGTTTGGAAAAGCGTACGACACGTTCTTGATGAAGCTGTCGTTCTCACATATTTCCTTTGCCTTGGGCACGCTAGTAGGTTCAAAAAATACCGATGCACCAGCTTTCACAGCATTTGCTGCTGACTCAATCATCACCCGGGATGGTGCGTTTGAATCAATCAGTACAATTTCAGTCCCCGAGAGAGCTTCAACAGATGGAATCGGGATTTGCTGATTTGCATCCATATCGGCAATACCTCCGACTAAATCGGAGTCGTCGTCAAGAAGTGCAACATACGATGCACTTACTCCATCTGCAAAAAACACGCTCTCGTCACTTGTCAATACACCACAACCAACCAGCCGTGAGAGGATACCTTCTCCGCCGTCATCTGTTCCTATACTAGTGTAAAACAGAGGTTTGTCACCGAGTCTTCCTAGGACCTCTGCAACATTTCTCCCAACACCACCATCCGACTTGAACACTTTGCCTGGATTGGAAGTCCCTCTTATCATCTTCTCATCTGCAGATGACTTTGCGATTATATCTATCACGGAGCCACCTACACACACGACTCGAGATGTCACTTCATCATTGTTGCTGTGTTTACTTGAAGTTGTTAGAGTCGTTTCGCTATCCGAAAGTGGAGCGTCCGCGTCATTTGGAGGCAATTGTATTGATTGTATGGTTGTTTCAGAATTGAATTGGATGTCTGACACGGCCATAGCAATATCAGCACCCACTTTTGCATTATTTTTGACCAGAGCAATGTTGCTTCTTAAGCTATCACCTCCAGTCTTTTCATTCACGGTGCGGAGAATGAAAGGTGTCACATCTCTACCTTCAATACCTGCAGCTTCAGCCTCATGTAAAGCCTCTTTGATTGCTTTCTCTACATTCTCTCCCGCTGGATCATGATTTGGAACAGCTACAAGCATACCGCTATCCATTCCAAGTTCTCTACCAGATATATAACCTCTAGCCACGCTCATGGCGTCATTAAATCGTGATGGCGCTTTCACTCCTGATTCAGGTGAAAAGAATGCAGGAAATTCATCAGATTGCCAAGCACCTACCGGAACTCCAAACGTTTCAAGAACTTCCAACGTTCGTTTCACATCTAATATACTTTTCACTCCCGCAGAAACAACGATTACTGGAGTCCGTGACAACTCAATTAAGTCTGTAGAAACATCAAGAGAGAGCTCTCCTCCACGATGCACGCCACCTGTGCCCCCTGTAACGAATGTGTTGATATTCGCAGCGTGAGCTAATCTCATGGTTGCAGCGACTGTCGTTGCGCCCCATTGGACAGTCTCGTCTGATCTTTGTTGCGTAGTAGTATTGATGATATTGGTTGCCATCAGAGGCAAATCACGTGATGAACATTTAATAGCTCTATTTTCTTCTCCAGCCTTTGCAAGATTCTCCAACTCGTCTGGTTCGAGGCCTGCCCTGAAAACACCATCCTTCACAGCTATTGTTGCAGGAATGACGCCCCTTTCTCTCAAGATGTGTGAAACTTCCTTGGCTAATTCAATATTCTGTGGAAAAGGCATCCCATGAGCTACGATTGTGGATTCGAGTGCCACCACTGGTTGTCCAGATTCCAGCGCCCTCGCTACCTCTGGGAGGACTTTGACTTTCGATCCTGCCGCAGAGATGACGTTGCGGAGAGACGACATGGTTTCAAATTATTTGCTAGGGCATGCACTCAAATTCATGGAGCATCATCAAGTTCTTGCTTATTCGAATGAGTTGTTTGTTGTTTCCAATTGTTACAATACCGATCTATCTCTGTAACCATATATAGAGTAACGGGCTATGCTTTTTTAATGTACTTACATGCTACCATACTCATAGAAAGAAGGTAGCAGTACTGTAAATCCAAGATACTACAAATCTTTTTTTAGGTGTAGCATTTCTCGATTTTTCACTTGCATATGCAGCCATCAATGGCATTGCATTGATGGCATTGTAATTTCTTGCTAAATAATAGAGCAATCACATCAAAGCCATGGCCTCCGTTATCCCTACCATTTGCCGCAAGGTTGCCCCCATGGCAGCCGCAGCGACATTTGCTGCGGGAGGGGGGATGGACACATTCGAGTGGGCAAATTGTGATGCCTCATGTGAGTCACCACGCTCGCCTCAAGATTTTGCCAATGCTTCTGCTACACGACCATTGCCAGCAAACAATCCTTTCATGACGAACAATGTAGGATCAGTCGTCTTGCGCAAGCGAATGACCTCTATCGGAAGGTTTTCCCTAAAGTCTGAGTCAGATACTAATCTTTCTATTCCTACATTTTTCCTTGCTCTGTCTGGGAGCAAGAAAAAACCTGACAGTAACGCTGCAAACACAACAGCGACGGTGGGAACGAGCCAACCCGCAAGAAACATTTTCACCGTGAATGACTTTGAGACTACATGGATGAACAGAGAGATGCCATCACGACACCCACGGTTCCATAGTATTGTATCCAAACATGATGACAGGTTCTTTGAAGAGACTCATCACGTCAAAGCAGGAGCAACTGACAATGATGAGACAAATCTACAAATCAAGGCTGAACTAGATAGGCATGCCTCAGAAACGATGCATTTTTCTGTCTACAGGGAAGACCTGCGAAACCGCATTGAAAATATGCTTACATCGCCTATTGAAGTTGCGGAGAAGCTTTGGGAAGTAAAGATATCTAGTGGTGCAATTGGCAGTAGCGGTGCGATTAGCAAAGTCAAATCAGAAGCAATCACTACACGTCAGCAAAAATCTAATGAAATGAGGGCATTGAAGCGTCAACCAACAAAAGGTAGATTGTGGAAGGATGCTGTTGAAGACACAAAACCGATGGAGTCTGTGCTATTGTTTCGCTCACATCACGCGTTGGCGGACGGAGCTAGCATGATGGCTGCACTCAGTGATCTATGCGATGAAGCAGAGGACATTCGATCAGAAATCGAAGCAGAATTAAAAAAGTGGAAGAGAGGGAAGCAGACCAAAAAGGGGTTGTTAGGACGACTCATATCTAGGTTCATGCGTCTTATCAAGTTTATTTTATGGTTTACTTTGGGATCTGCGAGAAGTGCGGTGTATCAAGTGTGGTTACAACTCACCACGCGAACAAACCCTTTTGATGCCGTAAAGCAAGATGCCGAAAAGAAAGGTTTAGCTGCGGGTGGAAGAGCGATTTCTTGGTGTGATGCCTGCCCTTTGGACGAAGCGAAGCGAATTACACAAATCTTGAGCAAGGCCAACGGTACCAACATTACTGTCAATGATTTGTTTGTGAGTTGCATTACAGCAGCTATTACGAGGCAACTTATTGAGCATGAGGAGTTCATGGCTCCTGTTGATGCTCATTCACGAAAATATGTCGCTCGAAACATCAACGTTTGTATTCCTGTACACTTACGTGGCGGCGTCATGTTACCTAACGAATCTCTAGGCAATCGCATCGGTGCATTCGTAACAAGAGTTCCCGGTGAAATGACACACGATGCTCGAGGAGGTGGAACTCCAGTCATTGCCCATCCGAACGTCTCATGAAAGTTCACCAGTCTCTTAAATGGTCAAAGCAGAGTCCAGCGCCTTTTCTCTCACATTACGTGGCAAAGTTTTGCTCTAATTATCTTCCTGAACAGTGGACCAAGAACATATTCCAACGTGCAAATTGCAATGCATGTGTTGCCATTTCGAACAACCGAGGCTACAAAGACAAAATTCACATCAATGGAATGCAAGTAGAATCTGCTCACGGTTTCCTACCTCTGCCTCCGGGCATTCCTATCGGCGTCGTGGTTCAAAGTTATGCCGGAGTAATGTCGTTGTCTGTTACAGCTGAAAAATGGGCCGTTCCAGACCCTGATAAGTTTTTGCGCTGGTGTCCTTGATGAATATTCAAGGATCCTTGAAACAGCTACCAATTTGGAGAAATCTCAGTGAATTTCTTGTCGTGTCTCATGGGATCATGCACCAGCACCAATCACTAGTTTAATGCTTTGTAATCATCATTGTAGTTCACTCTCAGCGTGGCTGTACATCCTTGTTCGTTTTGATTGTTATTTAATGAGACAGAACCACCGAAGCATTTCATCATTAGATTGCTCAAGGATAACCCAACACCAAGCGATCCAAGAGGCTGCCGAACAGCAGCATAACTCTGTTGTTCATCGAGACGATCCCATCTTTTTTGCGTCGAGGATGCTGCGAACCGAAATGCTTTGTCAGATCGATCTGCATTTAACCCTATTCCATTATCAACAACTCTTATCGACATGAAGTCTCTGTCACGCGACACGTCAATCAGTATGCTGTGAGGCAATGTTTGCCTATGAAGTAACGGCTGCTCATCCCATTTCTCTACAGTTGCCATCATTGCATTCTTCGTAACCTCCACAATGGCATGATGAATCCATGAACGTATTATTGGAGGAGGGACAAATGGTCCATCTACACTTCTAATCTCAACTTCTGGTGCTATACCCAAGTTGGCATCAGCCACGTGCTTTGCTTCTGTTGTTGCATCATCTACAATATCAAGAATATCTGCATCTATGGACACAGCTCCAGTGGGTTTGCCTTTATTCAATGACACATAATGCTCACAAATCAATTGAATCAACAGTCTCGAATGCAGAAATGGTTCAGGGCATTGTAGAATATTTGCATCTGATCGAAATTGCTTTCTGAGTATCTGTGGTATCTGATGTTCCATATTCCTCGAAGCAATAGTGGCATCAGCAAATGTATCAACCGATGCACCATGCCTTGTCATGATATCATCCACCATTTGTTTCAAATATACTTGTTTCGGACCGTTGGAGAAACCTTCCATCAAGAAGTCAGTTTCAATGATCTCATGAGGTAACATGTACGTGTTTTCGTGTAGCTGAAGCAACATCTTGAGACTTTTGGACAAGGTTGCACCGTCAGCAGATGATGCAATTTTGGCATAATCCTCCACTCTTGAAAACGAAGATAACCGCTGGTGTTGTATTGCTAGCCGTGTCCGAATTTCTTGGAGCACGATTTCTGCATTTGTCGCGTTCACATCATTTAATTTGAGCAGTTCTTTGATTGACCAGCGCCTCAATGTATCGCCTTTGTTTGAGTTCTGTAGTAACGATGTTCGTATGGCTGCCGTGAAGGAGTTCATGGTGGCGATGGCACTATTAGCATCTAACGGAAATGAAGGTGATGATAATATTATCTATGAGGCACGCAGTCTGGGAAATAATAGCTACTGCAGCACATGTTCGTTATCACTTAGCGTAGATAATGTCGCCTCTTGAGGGCCCACCAGACGTACTTTAAAATTTCTGTTATATATGAGGCACGCAGTGAATCAGCTTTGGTGAAAAATGAGCCCTTCTTCATCTCCCACAACATCACCTACCACTATCACACGCGCTGCATATCGCGGCGGCACACAACCACCATGCATGACAAACGTCCTTGGCGTATTAGTGCTCCATAAAATAGAAGCGTTGGTTGCACCGCGTCAAGAGGCTAGTCTGCAGTCGTCGTCACCATATCTCGTACGATATGTCGTCAACAAATGCCGCTGCCCCAGCAGCTCAACAATCAAAATCTTCTTTAGATGCACCATCACATCAGAAAATGACAAAGGCAATGTCAGCATCTCTAGAGAACCTTCGGTCATCTCTCCTCTGCGGTCTATGCAACCAAATGATGAAAGACGCCGCTACACTGGGTTGCGCTCACAGCTTCTGCTATCACTGCATTGCTCGCTATACCGAAACAAAGTGGAATTGTCCGTTTCCCGCCTGCAATATTTCCGTTACTTCGATGAAGGGCAACAGCGATTCTTATATCAAGAGGAACCCGCAGATAAATGATGTTGTCATTGCGTTGCAGCGTATTGAAGAGAATGTTAGAATGGCGCCTGATCGTTGGTGGGAAACGGGAGATAATACTGCTGCTGCTAATGTGAACAATGACGACAATAATGTCAACAGAGGTGTGCAAAAGGAAGATTATGATAATGAGGAAATTGTTGACTTTGCAGCGATGCAACACAATGATAATGAATCATCTGATGATGAATCAAGTACTACAAAGGCATATGAACCACAAGGTGAAACGAATGTGCTCAACAAAAGGAATGAAATGTCAATTGAACAATCATTATTTCCTTCTGATCAGAGTGCCGAAGCTGACAAAAGCAGCCTTCCTCGTTTCTCTGGGGTGTCAACTATTGCATGGAAAAACTCTCAAATGACAGAAGAAGAACAATCAAAGAAGAGTCCGGAATCATCAAATTCACCTGACTGGCCCACAAACCGCTACAGCATCTCAGCTAGGATCGGGTGTTAATGCTTGATAGTGATCAACAGGATGCAACAAAAGCTGCTGCCTCATCGGGAGTTGAAATCAAGAGATCCGCAAAGGAAAATGAATTGGACCAATCAGGAAAGAGGCAGGCACCGAAACAACTAAGAAAGAAAACCGCACTAGATCAATCAGAAAAGAAACAGATTCCGAAAAAATCACAGAAAAAGCGTAAAACAAAGCATTGCTACAACGAAGGAAGATAATATTGACGAGAGGAAACCAGCCCCAAAATCTCGTCGCACTCAACGTGTAAGTTTTCAGCAACTGCCAAAGGTCATGCTGCTAAAACCATCGCTGGCTCTCAAAAATACAGAGTCTCGGGCTATACGAAAGTGCATCAAGGATGACATGATTTCAATGCTCAAGATGCAACGTGACGACATCATAGAAGATGACAATCTTGATACCGACTTTGATTTTGACACGGAAGATGGCAGAGGACAGTTCTTGTCACTCCTATCTTCCAGTAAGAATGGTCATTCTACTGTTGTGTCTTCATCGTGTTTTGCGCTTAGCGCAGAGAAGGAGTATGCCTTTGACGAGGGCGTGGTTGTCCCAAGATCATTTCAGTTTTACCTTGCAGTGGCATGTGGGCTACCAATAGTCGACATTTCTTTCCTTGAATCGCAGTCGAAGAAGAAGAGACTTGGAATTATGAACCATCAACGCTATCCATTTCCAGTTATTGACGAAAAGAAACTTTCAAAGGAAGAGAAAGCAACTCATGTCATAGGTGCTTCAAATCATAACTGGTATGCACCTCAAAAAGCTATTTCTGCTGCTATTGAACGACACTCGCTATGGACAAGTGGCGAAGGTATTCATGCTTCATCAAATACGCTCTTACCTGGCACAGATTTGTTGCAGAACTACTGCGTCATTTTGGTTGGTGACTTTGATCAACCGAGTGTGAGCAAGCGAGTGGCTAAGAAGAAGGCAAAATCAAATGAGACTACGAGTGATGGATGTCGAACTGTTGGAAACGTTACAATTTTGTTGCAACTTTGTGGAGCAAAAGTTTATGATGTTACATCTATGTCACCGAAGCACATGAAGAAGAAGGGTTTGAGCAAGGCACAGCTCACTAGTATTGCTAGCTTGAGTCCTATGGGATATCCAGAAGGATTTTCCACGTTGAAAGATGCTGTGCAATCGTACTTCGATTCAAAAGACGAAGGGAAGGTTGTTGCAATGGTCAGAGACAAATCTGATACAAAACTGGGCACAGGGTTCATCGCTCAATGCATGCCTTTTGTGTCTGATCCCAACGACAACGACGTCATTGACGTCATTTCTTGTGACTGGCTCTTTGATTGTATTGGAGACTTTCAAGTGCACAAGTCTGGATAGGCAAACCGATATTCTATAAAGTATTTCATATTAAAATCTATACGTCATCAATATTAAGTTGTACTGCCCCAGAATCTTGGCCGTGGCCATAGTATTCCTTTCCTAAAATTTGACACAACTTGTAGTCTGGAACCAGCGGTGCTAATGCCAACAGCAATTTGACCACACCTAAATCTAGTCAGCACAGGGACCTCTACTTTTTCGTCATATGTTTCTACAGCAGACTTTAGCTCATTTCTCATTGCCATCATCTCAAAATCATCTCGGCAAACCTCTTTATCATACTCTTCCAACGACAACCAGTGCAAGAAGACCGATCGTTGTTGAGGACATTTGCGTCCATTACTCAAGATAGGGATCGGTAGAGACATAACTGCCAATGATGAATCACTTTGTACAAACAAAAAGCCTCTTCCTGCTTTTGATGCTTTGTAAACAGCGTAAGGAAATGCATAGAACCGTATTTTTGACAATACATCTTGCCTCGCCGCGTCTTTATCATCACTAAACATTATCATCATGTCTTCACCGACGCGCTTAGTACGCGGTGCAAGTATGCTTGTGCCCCATCTTGTCACCACCGCTTTTCCAATTGGATACTTGACAATCACGTGAACAATATGAGGCTACACCACACTTTGAGCACTTTGGGAATGTAACTTCATTTGCTTCTTCCTTTCCGCAATGAAAACAGACTCGTCCTTCCTGTTCCTGCTGTTCGTCCATCTGTTGATTGCTATTTTTGGTGTTTGCATCTTCTGCATATCCTAGTTCTGCCGTTTGGAGCCATCGAAATGGAGCTGAAGGTGAAGCGGTAGCATTTGCTGACATCATACTGTTGCGCTTATTTTGATACAAAATTACAAAGCTGATTTGCCGGCACTTCAGAGGAGCTTTTAGAACGGATGAGAGAGTCTTGAGCAAAATATTGCAAGCAGCCGACTACGAAAGGTCGATAGTAGGTTGACTATCAGTGGCCGGCGTTACTAAAAGTATTAAGCAGCGACTTCTTTGCTGATACTATGATTTGTAGGACGAGGGGTGAGGGGTTCAGCGTCGCTGGATGGAGGAGAGAGGAGAGGGAAGAGGAAGAGGGAAGAGGAGAAGGAGGGAGGAGAAGGAGGTTTCTAAGCGAAGGTCAGGCTGTGATAAAAAAGATTAATATCTCGCGATAAAAAGATTCCTGTCTCAATCTTCTCATTTACAGAGTACGTCACAACTGCGCTGCGTTGATGCTTCGAATCGTAGATTGGGTGGACAACCTTGCTCCTACTTCTATCTACTAGCCATCCCATGATGGCTGCCATCACCTATTGCATTCATAATAACCTACACACGTAATCTATTCCATAGCGGGGGGAAGCAGGAAGATGCCGCGGCGCCATGGCAGGAATTTCCGATCATCACATCTATGCACATCACCGTCTGTGATCATGAGCATCAGTGCATGTGTGATGTTACTTCTTGTAGATCTGACGAGTGCTTTTCCAACGGTTCGAGTATCAAGTAGGGCGAAAAATAGCTGTTTCAATAGTTGCAATCCAATATGTAGCGAGAGAGGAGAATATCATTCATCGTGCGTTGGCTTCGGCGTAGGTCGACACACTCAACAATTTTGGAAGACGAAACGGTCGTCATCGCCAGCTCCTCTTCGTGCCAATTCAAAGTCATATCTAAATAGCCCAGACGAATTCCAGAGATCACTATTGGCAGCAAAACTTGCCAATGATATCAAGGGAACTGAAGTGAAAGAAGAGAGCCATCGACAAGAACGTGTAGAGAAGCAGATTGTTCAAGAGAAAGAAAAGCTTGAGGCTGCAGTGAAAGAAGTCCAGGAGGCAGCACAGAATGTGACTCAGTCAGCTAAAACTTTAGGAGGTGCTGTCATTAGTAACTCAACTGAAGTAGTTGAGGCAGTAGTTGATGTGTCTCAATCGGCCAGGAGCTTAGGAGGAGCTGTTATTTTCAATGGTCTGGGGATAATAACTCGGTTCCTGACGACGTTATTGGGGTCCGAAGAATTCAGGTTAGTAATACTACTTGGTTTACCCACAGGTGGCCATCTTGCATTTGTCAACTAATGATCATATCTCTACTCTCCCACAGAAAAGACATCCTGCGTAGACGCCCACATTACTTGTCAGACTGGACTGATGGTTTTAAGAGTAAAAGGCAGGTAGTACCGGCAGTGCTTTTCCTCTACTTTGCATGTCTTGCTCCTGCTGTTTCATTCGGGACTATTGCATCTGAAATCACAAATGGATCGATTGGGGTTGTGGAATTCCTTCTCGGTAGCGGCATAGCTGGAATGATGTATTCAATTTTCAGTGGACAGCCAATGGCTTTTCTCGCTCCAACTGGACTTACTCTTGCATTTACATCAGGTTTGTTTCGGTTCTGCAGCCTTCGTCAGATGTCGTTCTTTCCTGTTTATGCTTGGGTCGGAATCTGGACAAGCTTCTTTATGACTTTGCTTGGGGTTGCAGGGTCGAGTAAATTGATTCGTTATTGCACTCGCTTCACGGATGAGGTGTTCAATGGACTTTTGAGTGTGAACTTCATTTATGAAGCTGTTTCATCACTCAGAAGGAATTTCATGGTTGCTCATATGAATGATCCGATGAATCTTACAATGCCTTTTGTAGCACTTTCAATGGCTCTTGGCACGTTCCTTTCAACAATGAAGGTTGTGAAATTCGAGGCAACAAAATTTTTCAACACAAAAGTACGAACTCAGATTAAGAACTTTGGCCCAGTGACCGTGATCTTGACATTTACATTGCTGAATTTACTTCCATGGTTCAAAAAGTTTCATGTTCCGACATTGACTGTCCCAGATACATTTCAATTGGCCGGAGGAAGAAGATTCCTTGTAGGTCTAAAGGACATTCCCACCAACTGTCGGATGTTATGTGCCCTTCCAGCGTTACTCTTAACTGCGCTATTCTTTATGGATCAAAATATCAGTGTTAGGCTGGTCAATAACCCGGACAACAAGTTGAAAAAGGGTCCGGCTTACAATTTAGACTTGGTTGCACTTGGAGTTATCACTGGAGGTGAGTGTTCTGAGATTGCTCGTTTGTATCGTTTCATTGTTTTTGCATTCTCTGACCTGACGAAATATTTTCGTTCTTTTGTTGTTAGTGTTATCTATATTTGGGCTACCTTGGATGTGTGGAGCAACTGTACAGTCAATGAACCATGTCCGTGCCATGTCAGAGACTAGGCTAAACAAAGAAACAAATGAGATAGAGATTGAAAGAGTTACAGAAACAAGACTGACAGGGTTCATCATACACGCAATGCTTGCGTCCACTGTGATGTTGTTGCCACTCATCAAAACCATACCGATCCCTGTTGTGTCTGGAGTATTTTTGTTCCTCGGAAGAAAGCTTATGACCGGGAATTCATTCTTACAACGCATAACAGATGCATTCGCAGAGCGGCGGCGACTTCCCGACAACAACCCACTCAATCTCCTCGGTAGAAAGAAAACGTCAATATACACGGGAGTGCAAGTTTTATGTTTACTCGGACTGTTTGGATTCAAGCAAATATCATCAATCACAATATTCTTCCCAGCAATGATTGGAGTCTTAATGTCAATTCGTGCATTCTTATTACCTAAAATGTTCTCTGAAGAAGACTTTGTCGCGTTAGGAGATCCAACGCCTGAGTGACACATTAGAGGGGATAGCACATCTCATTGCTAAGCGTAAAATAAAATAGAAATCTTGGCAAAGACCACTGACTTATTTGAATTACGAAGGAGGGTGATCAGATGTTTCGCACTAGTACGAGCGGCCGACATCTTCTAGATTCAGCACTAATTGTTCGAACACTCGTCACATCCAAGGCCACTGTTCAGGAAACATCGTCCAACTACTGGCCAAATCGAGTTTGTAGTCAGATAACGAATAATAACCAGTAATCTCACTGCAGGCATCCCCACGGATGCCTCTATAGTATCCATCGAAGTCGCTGAATGGATCGGTTTTGTATCTTTTACACTGCGCAGCAAGATTTTCTACCTCTTCTTCGATTTCGTCCTCCACACGGCTGAGTTCTTCATTGAACGATTTACAGAAGCCCTCATAAAGATATTTCATCCTACACATAGTGGTTGCCACCTCCTCAACACTCTTGGTGGTCGTGCCCTTGACGAATGCATCGCAGAGTGTCGAATCCTTACGGCGTGTGAGGTTGTACTTCGCCAGTTCCTTTTTCAGAAGTTTTCCTCGCGACGCATTCGTGGAAGCCTTCTTTGCCTTTGTCGACGATGCTGCAGCGCTTTTCTGCTTCGTCCTCTGTCCCAAAGTATTGCCTACTTCATTGGCATACCAGTTGGGTGGACTTCGTTTCCTCTTTCCAACGGATTCCATTGCTTCGATAATGAGATCTTGGTGTTGACAGCGTGGCAAGACAAAAGTGGAAAGTGTTCAGTCGTACCAGCTATTTTAGAGGTTCTGTTCTGACTCACGTCCAGATAATATCTCGCTCACTCATCACTTGAAGTGCATGAACGCGAACGCTGACGCTGACGATGAACGATGCATGAACGATGACGAGGCTGCGGGCTGCGATTGTACCATATCCGTCCACATGCATCACCAGCACCAGCAGCCCATCATCCACTCTGCTACTGTGCCACATCTAGAAAGATAAAGGAACATCAATAATAACATGCGCAAGCCATCTGATGAGATCAAGCACGTCTGTATCGTTGGAGCAGGTCCAGCGGGGCTTCTAGCAGCCATCCTACTTTTGAGGCGCAATGAACAACAACTGAAGTATCGAGTTACATTAGTTGACCCTGGTACAGATTACGGCAAGCTTGGCGAGGATGGATTGCGCAGGAACCGTTCTTGGATGATTGGGCTATCTGCGCATGGCCTGTCGGCAATTCGAACAGTACCAGGTCTATACGAGGATTACATTCGTGGTTTGGGGGTGGATATTCGTTATGCAACTGTTGGCATTTCGAAATCACTGAAGCTCACATATGATGCCAAAGACTTCCTTCCAGAAGACTCGTCTTTCACAGTGGATCGGAATTACATCTGCGCCGCTCTTAGCCGATATTTGAATGAGAACTTTGAGGAAGATGATGCGTTCACGTCGCATTATCATACTCGTGCTCTCTATGTCGATGGCGAAAGAAGATGCGTCGTTGCTCGCCCAACAAATGAGGAAGATATCAGAGTGCAATACGATATTCTTTTGGGATGCGATGGTATTCGCTCTATTGTAAGAAATGCATTCTTGAACAATCACCGTGATTTCGAGTTTGAATTAAAAGGAACATTTGGATACGGCAAAAGCGTTCATGTGCCATTGCCTGACGGCGTAGAAGATGGAAATTTTATGTTCATCAACAACGCCCTCCCGGGCTGGGCCAGTTTCATCCTGCCAGAGACTGGAAAGATGCTTAATGTTGCATTAG
This sequence comes from Skeletonema tropicum, assembly GCA_037178625.1. Lineage (NCBI taxonomy): Eukaryota > Bacillariophyta > Thalassiosirophyceae > Thalassiosirales > Thalassiosiraceae > Skeletonema > Skeletonema tropicum. Next base: position 2,250,439 of record CM074130.1, read on the forward strand.
GAACATCACTTGATAACGAATGCCCTGAAGAATTGAAATCAGATGACCCAAAAGTCGTTTCTGAGTACTTCAAAAAGCACTTCCATGCATTTGATATCGATGCCGATGAAGCTGGCAAACAATGGGTAACTCAAGGGTGGAACACTATCTCGCAAGTACACTGCAATTTTTACCACAGCAAAAAGATCAACGCACTTCTTCTTGGTGATGCAGCCCACGCCACTTCACCTCAAATTGGACAAGGAATGAACACTGCTCTCGCTGATGCAGCAGCCCTGAATGCACTATTGGACGAAGACAAAGACAACTGGGACTCTGTATTGCCTAAATTTTCCGCACAACGCGTCAAGGAAGGTAATGCTCTCACTGATCTATCCTTCTACACGTTCTCTTTGAACCCAGCAATGCAAATGAAATTGATGTTTGGGCAAATGATACGACGTAAAATACACTTTCTTTTGCCGTCTGTCTTTGCAAATGATCCGATGGACGAAGTTGCTAAAGGAGGAAAGTTGAGCGAGGCTTATCATCAAATGAGTCAATTGGGCATTATACAAAAGGTTCGTCTTGTAAATGATAGTATGATTCGAGATCATTTTGAGCGGAAAGTTGGCATGGTGAGAGACAGTGACAAAAGATTTTTCACCAAGAAGGTCATTTTGTATGGTTTGCCTGTTGCTTGTGCTGCTGTTCTTGGCATGAAGATGAAAAGTCTGTAGAACTGGTTGTAATAGATAGACTAGTAATTTGTGTCAAAATCAGCACTATTGTTACAAAACATTGAAGTTGATGCATAGTTAAATTTCATCATAAATCGTATTCGCTATCAGAAGAATCTTCATCATACGCCGAGAAATCATCAGAAGAGTCCTCTTCTTTTCCGTAGTTGCCGCTAAAAGAATCACTGTTAGCGAAGAAGTAGTTACCGGATTGTGCATCAAAGTTTGTTACTGATGGAGACGAGTCTCTACTTCCACCTGATGTTCGAACATAATCCATCAATTGCCGTTGATATTTCCTACTGAAGTGAGTTGGTTTTGCTACAGCCAATGCTCGCAAAACATCATCGTTCGTCAAGCTTCGAAGAGGAGGTACTTGCATTTTGGAGGGCGTCTCGTTCTCCCCTACTTCGGCAGAATTTGTCATCATTCTAGCTCTAGCTTCTCTCAGTGGGTATAGAGCTGCCGCTTGCAATACCTCTCGGATATCAGAAGGAGAATAGCCTGCAGTTTTATGAGCCACGGTGTTGACATCGAAAGATTGGTCAAGCGGGACATGTTTCAGCATATTTTGTAAAATAGATATTCGAGCGTCATGATCCGGCAACCCGACAAAGACTCTTCGGGGCATCCTTCTCAAAAAAGCTGGATCCACATCAAACGGTCGGTTTGTCGCCCCAATCACAAGGATTGAAGAGGATGAATCTATACATTGTTGATGATGCCTGATACCATCCCACAATTGAAGAAACTCCGTCTTCAAGTCGCGTCCAACGTCATGGTCCTCACCTCCACGTTCTCGGAATAATCCATCTAGCTCATCAACAAATAATACGCATGGTGCAATTTTCCTTGCGACCGAGAATAATGCTCGCACATTCAGATTTGTCTCACCAACATACTTGCGAAGTAAACAACTAGGTGATACGACCAGAAATCTAGCACCGACCGTTGCAGCTAGCGCACGAACTAACATACTCTTTCCACATCCAGGAGGACCATAAAGGAGTACACCGGGTGGATTGGCAAGAAGCCCACCGTAATAGCCTGCATTCTTTTCGAAACCAGGCATAGGTGAAGTTGGTAGTAATGGAAATGCCAAGTCAAGCAATGATTCTTTTGCATCTGCAAGCCCACCGATATTATTCCATGCTTGTGTTGCCGCCTCAGCTGCAGAATCAGCAGATTGTTGTTTCTCCCCATCCACAATCCCTCCGTCCAATGGAGTAAGGAGAGTTTGACTTAAGACATTGCCCTCTGAGCGAGTTAGTGATCTAACAATACTTTCAACTGTCCGTTTCTCTTCTGATGAAGCTTCAGAAGCATACAATATTCCAGCTGATCTTAGTCTGTGTAACAACTCACGAGTAGCTGCAGTTTTTGGTGTGAATGTCTTTTCGTTGTTGCCATTATTGGAACTATCATCATCATTATCGTTATGATCAAGTGCATCTTCGTCGGCATAGGGCATGTCTTGCTCTTCTCGGACGTCCGATCCTCCTCTACCCCGCGGAAGTGATGATGAAAATTCTTCACTTAATTCCTCCCAGACCTCCTTCATTACAGTCCATGATGCTTTCGCCATGTAGCAACATATTGCCAATTGAGCAAATCTAGCAGAAGAGCGTAGAATAGGACCGGCAGAATTGGCAAGGACGTTTTGTAGTATGGACAAGCTCCCACCTATTGCAACAGAGGGCGAGGACGAGGACGAAGATGTTATTTTTTCTTTATCATCATTATTTAGATCATCTTCCTCATTTTGTGCATGCAATGGTTTTATTGTTTGTGAGTGTGAATGTGGGACAGAAACTCCTTTGCTTGTTGAAGATAGCCCGTCTTTATTGGCAGCAGCAGCAGCTATTATTAGCAGCGCTGCCAGCCACCAACAGCGATGGACGGTCTTCATGGTGCTGATTTACTTATGACGTTGAATGTGAATGATTTGAGTCGCGAATTCGCGTTTTTAGCAAGCGTCCTCAATATTACCAGTGTTGTCACTCGTGACTCATCACTTAAAACCATACCCGCGCTCATGATACTCAAAAATTAAAAATTTGGTCCATTTCATGCAAGAAGATGAAAGCCGTCATAATAGTAGCAGTCCTCTTGACCATCGCCGCGTCAGCCCAAAACTTTGGCGTCGATGTCAGTTTTCCTATTCACCACAACTTTATCGGCTCCGATGATCTCTCTGCGACGAAAGAAGTATTTGGAAATGATCGAGTTGAGGCGTATTCAACATATATTCAAGGTTGCATCAAGAGATATGGAGGGCACGAAGCTAACTCGTTGTGCGCATGGAACGATGCAGAACGTTTAAAGCTAAATCTCGATCAGCCGAAATTACAGACAAACTACACGGAGATTGGTTTCAAAAAGACAAAGCTATCCGATGAAACATGGGACATGCTCAAAACATTTTGGGCTGGTGTAAAAGCAAAGGAGTACTTCCCAGATAGCCTGTCCAGCGAGGCGTGGCCAGAGGCCAACACATATGTTAATCATTGGGAAACAGACTCCAAGATGCATCCGCTTGATTACAATTTACGTGAAGTGTTGTGGGAAGAGATTGAACAGAAAATGCATGAATGGATTCCAGCTGCATCTTCATTCAGTAAATCTTCGTTGTATGGGGTAAGAGTGTACAGAGAGGGACATATTTTAGCTCCTCATGTTGATCGGGATCCTCTGATAAGTTCTGCCATCATCAACATAGATCAGGAGGTGACAGAGCCGTGGCCACTGGAAGTCATTGGACACGACGGCTTTGCTCATAATATAACGATCAATCCTGGGGAAGTTATTCTGTATGAGTCGCATTCAATCATTCATGGACGACCTTTTGCACTGAAAGGGAGCTACTACGCAAATGTGTTTGTGCACTTTAAACCTGAATTTTCAACCAGTGATGAAGAAGTAAGAGATGAGCTGTAGTAATAATATCATAAAGATGATGTGCTTTCCCTCCTTTCAAAGCAGAATAAGCGAAGTACCATAACCAGACGCAGCATAAATAAGATGTAGAATTACACGCTTTTAAACTATGAAAATGAGCACATCCGCCCAGTCCGACAAAAACATTGTCTCTCACCACCCATTAGTATGAGTTGTTGCTGAGCACATTCGAAGAATCAGAACTGCGAATGCCTTTCCTTTGAACAGTATGGTTCGATCCATATCCGTAAAGCTCATTCTTGTACTTTTTGTCCACAATCTTGCCATTGGAATCCGAAAACTTGGCTTTGGCCAACGCAAAGTATGTTACCATCGTAAGGAGAGAGTCTGATCCTGCCTGATGCTCAGGCCCAATACGCGGACAAGACAAGTCATCCGCCAGCCTCTGCAACCCACCAAAGTGTCCATCCAGCAAACTAGTCATGTACTTGATATCATATATTGTGGGGAAGTATAACTTGAGCACGTCAAAGAATGATTTCTCATCCTGGGGCAGCTCTTGTGTCGTTAACACCTTCAACAGATAGGCATAATCATATCCAGAATGGAAGGACACCCACTTTACTCGATCATCCAATACCAATCCGCTAACCATAAGTAGCTCCCCAAAATGAAGAGGGTCAATCCCCCTCGTGGCATGATCTTCGAATGATATTCCAGACGTTACCAACAAATCAATCGAGTCCTGAGCAAACATATCATCATTCAAATTGAACTTGAAATTAAATTGCCAACAGGGACACCCCTTGGCATAATTTCCATCTTCGTCTGCAAACGTCAACCCCAACTGAATAATTTTGAGAAGGTCCACATTGCACTTTAACGATTTGTAATGGAAATCGGGAGAGTATGTTTCGGACACTGGACGTGCCACAACTCCTGGAAATTCTGTATCCATTGCCACGTAGGGATGAGTGTCAATGAGGTCACGAATAATTGCCATTTCTTCTTCTACATTTTCTTCCCATACGTTGCGAATTTCAAGTGATTCTCTGTGGTGATGATTATTTGTGTTGTGGTGTATCGTTATTATTTGTTGTTGCGAGTGATGTTAGTGTTATCGAGTAAATAGATTGCGTGTGATGCATCGGGATTGAGAAGTGAGCAACAATTGTGGCTTATGATAACACTAATAATAATTCAACATGCAAGGCGACACAATAAGTCCACAGCAACACACATACACCTGTTGCGTATTGGCGACTCATGAATCTAAAATTTAAACGCCACTTGATTTGCAATATACGTACCCTGATGGAGTTTGAAAGGTGTAACTCCGAACCGCATTACTATGAGCCTCTCCCCCTGATGATCCATGAGAAAGAGGCGAACTTGCCCCGGATCGAATCCGGTGGTGATGAGGGCTAGCAAAGCTAGAGGCGGCGCTACTGCCGCCGCTGCTGCGGGGCTGGAAGGGTGGGCTTTCCATGGTCAGGACGCTCGCCATGGTGTTGAAAGGAGGGTTGGGAAGGGGTGGTAGAAAGGGTCAGTCGCTTTGTCTTATGGATAGGAACGTATCGTCGGCAGTATGGTGGCGGCGCAAGAGGCAAAAATCCAAAATGGGCGAGGCGGAAGACGGAAGCGTTTGGTTACAACGTAACAATTATCAGAAAAGTCCTGGGTGACGTTTAACAGGTACCTAAGTAAGATAACAGTAACAGTAACAGTAACAGTAACAGTAATAGTAACAGATTTTTTACAAAGAAACCATGTCAATTTTTTCTTTTCCATCACAATAAACGAACATCTCTCTCTATTATTTATGAGGCAGTACGATAGACAATCTTGGCAAACTATATCAGTGAGGAAGCAGGCGACACTACTCTAGTATAATAATCAAGATGGACCGCAAGCGCCCTCGCCTCAACAATGAAGGGAGCCTATCCACAGCTGCAGTCCTTCAGACTGAAGTCAAAACCCTCCGCGCTGAGCTCGAACACTCGCAACAAATTCGATCCATTGAACGTAAAAATGCAGATAGATCGGAGCAACGTCTTCGACGTCAACTTGCCGACGCACTCGAAGAGGCGGAGGAGAATAAGGAGTTGATTGAAAGTTTGAGGGAAGAGCTTGATCGATTTAATGAACAGATGGAAGAATCGAGAGAGGAGTGGCGAGAGCGAATCCAATGGTATGAGGAGCAATGGGAGGAGCACCAGCACCAGCAGGAATTAGATGATGTCGGCTATAACGACAGTGCAGTTAGTAACAAAAAATGTATTATGCTGGAGAAACGACTAAATGCCAAGGATGATCAGATTGGAGCGTTGGAAGAGCAGCTGAAAGCAGCTCTGCAAGATGTTGCATCTGCGCGTCAAGAATTACATGAAAAATTAAGTGAGCAACAACAGGCCAACAATGGTAATGGGGGCAGTGGGGCAAGTGATGAAAATTCATCATTCTCACGCGATCTACGCATCAAAATTGCTGAAGTAGAGCGCGACAATCGGCAACTGAAGCGTCAAAATGATGACATGAAGGAACGTCTCAAAGATATGATTCAGCATAAGGAGAGAGCGATAACATCGCAGCGACGCATCAAGCAATTGGAAAAGGATTTGCAATCAGCCACACACCTCGTTGAAGAGGGGGCAGAGACTCAACGTCGTTGGACGAAATTTAGGGATGAAATTGTGCAGGAGGGATTGATTGAAGGGTCAGCAGTCACTAAGGGTGCCGGTTCTTCTTCTCTTCCTCCCGAAATTTCGACTGTGGTGAGAAAGTTTCAAACATTGAAGCGCAAGATGATTGACATTGAGAGTGAAAATTCACGCATTAGCCAGCTTTCTGAGGCTCACTTGCGCCGTTGCAAGGTGCTCGAGGCCCAACTAAGTGAGAAGAGTCAATCTATTTTACAGCTTGAAAAAGTTATTGGGGACAGTAAGGCAAGCATTGATCAGTTAGAATTGGAGAACCGCAAAGTCCTTGCACAAGAGAAAATTTGGAGGAGAGAGGCAGCTGAGCTGCGATCGCTTTTGGATACATACGAGCAGCAGGAAACTTCACAATCCAAGATGCCAAATATGGCGACAGAAAACGTAGCTGGATTGCAAGTGAGCCTAAAATCGGCTCGCGATGAAATCAAACTGCTGACGGATGCAAATAAGATGCTAGAATCAAAATTGGAAGAGATGAAATCAGAACAGAGCACTGCCAAATCAGAGCATGAGCGAGTCCTTGAAAAGTTTCAAAAGTTGCGCAGTGCACTAATGGAGGAGAGAGCCAAGGCAGAAAGCGCTGAGGCCCGTGCATGCCAAGCAGAAACATTGGCGGGGAAGGGATCATACAATGCAGAGACCACTCGCGTTGTACATTTAGAAACAAACCCATTGATGGAAGCAGTCAGGGAGAAGTTTCAGGCCGAAATTGACGCTTTGAAACTTCAGTTGGAAGCAGCTCAGGAAAGAAGAGCGTCAAAGTCCCCATCTGCCGGCACAACTACCCCTGCATCATCACGAGGAAGCCTGGGGTCGGCTGGTACAGATGTGGACGTGCAAAAAATGCACACTCGGTTGAAAGAACGTTTCCGAATGCAAATTGCTCTCTTTAGAGAAGGCGTTTATCTCTTGACGGGATTCAAGATTGACATGATTGACGCAGACAGCGACAGTCCTCAATTTAGAGTCCGCTCAGTTTATGGAGAGAGAGAAGGAGATCACTTGATGTTTAGGTGGCCAAAAAAGAAGCAGACACTGGAGATAATGGGAACAGAAATGGCACAGCTGCTAATGAGTGAGAGGAGTCCATGCTCTGTTTATATTCGCCAGTTCAACAGTTTTCCTGCTTTCTTGGCCAGTGTCACAATGCAACTTTTTGAGCAACAGACAAATATCTAGGTGCATATAATGATAGCATGTACATCGTATATCCTTTCTCGTTACATATTATTAGATAATCTGAGTCCCTCTGAGCTAGAGAATCTGTTGCATGCGTTACATCGAGTCCACAGAAGTTGCCCGCGGGAGTGTCCGCTCGTGGGGGAGTGCAGTATCGTGGACGGGCAATTACAAAACAGACAGTGCTAGTGTCCGAGATTCTTGTGTCCGGATTTCTGGGGGCAAATATCTTGGACGGGAAAATAGTACGGCGGGCAACTCTGTGGACCCACTGTATTGCAAGGTGCCAGCTGCGAGGGAGACCCATTATTCGCGACTGAGTGTATCGCGGATTGCATGATTTGATTTCCTCCCAACAACGCACTTGTTAGTTGTGTAGATTCGAGCCTGTAGATTCAGCACATTCACACGAACTCACAATCACCATAAAAAGTAACACAGAACACTGACACCATGAAGCTCTCTCTTGCCCTCCTTGCATCTGCATTCGCAGCTACCAGTGCATTCAGCCCTGCCGCCACCAAGGTGTCAATCTCACGCAGTTCTACCTCTTTAGACGCCAGCAGAAACAGAGACAAAGTTGCATCTCGTTCAAAGTGGGCAGAATCACGTGGATATGGAACCGTTGCTGTAGCCGAAGCAGAATCTGCTGCGACTGGTCTTATGACTAACGACGAAGGTCTCGAATATGTCAGATTGGCTAATGAAGCTGGTGATACCTCTGATATCTACTTGTATGGAGGTGTTGTTACTTCGTACAAGGTCGGTGGACAAGAATACATTGCTGTCAGACCCGATGCCAAGATGGACGGATCCAAGCCAATTTCTGGTGGTTTGAGCCACTGCTGGCCTCAATTTGGACCCGGTGAAATCCAGCAACATGGATTTGCTAGAAATGTTAACTGGACTGTCAAGTCTATGACTGATACAACTGTCGAATTAGAAATGGCACCATCTGATTACACTAAGGAAATGTGGGACAAGGAGTTCCTCTGCACCTTCACTGTTGCTCTCGAGGATGATAAACTCAGCACCAAGATGTTCGTTGAGAATAAGGGCGAAGAATCCTTCGACTTCCAGGCTGCTCTTCACTCTTACTTCACGGTTTCTGCTCTTGACAACTTTTCCATCTCCGGATCTTTTGCTGGCAAGGAATTCTTGAACAAAATGGTTGGTGACGGAGAAATGCAAACTGAGGACAGAGAGGAAATTACAATCAGTGAGGAGTACGACCGCGTCTACATGGGAGTCAATGACCCAGTGCTCAAGGACACTGGAATTGGAAAGAGTGTAAGTGCATGTTGTCTCTTCATTTGACTCGTGAGCAATACTGTTCGTCTTTGATCTAATACATTGTTTCTCATTATATACCAAAGTTGACTGTCATGAATACCGCTGGTTACGAGGACACCGTTCTCTGGAACCCTTACGGAAATGAGGACATGGGATACAACAACTTTGTCTGCGTAGAGTCGGTGAAGTTCGACCCCGTTACTTTGGAAGGTGGCAGCTCGTGGACCGGAGATATGGCCTTGAAAGCCGGAGATCTTTAAACTCAATGAAATCTCTAATAGGAATGCGTAATAAAATCAAACAATACTAATTAACATACTTAAAAGCTCTCAAAGTTAGCGTCGCCCATCTTATTTTAGTTATTGATAACACTGCGATCATCTTTTTATGTAATTTATCCCGGCAGCTCTTGCGACGGTCGAAAATACTTCTTCTTCATTGACAACAGTTTAATATGAATTTGTTTTATGTGCCTTGACTGTTCCCTACCCCAAACCGAACATGGCAGTTCGCATTAACTTTAATCGAATATATCTGCATATTTCGGGTTCTTCATAACGTTTGTTATCAATTTATTGTAGTTGCCAAGATCAAAATCTTCTCCCAAATCACGGCAGAGGAAAAACTGTGGTAGATTGTGTTTTCATTTGTGTATATCCACATTTTGACATGTTACATGTACCAAGATCCGAGTTACAGAATTGTTATGAGTTGCAGGCGTCTTCAAGACCAGAAGCAAAGAAAAATGCATAACTACTCACCTGAATCGAATTCTCTCCCATTGGCGTCCCCATGATTTCACAAATCATATTGGGAACGTATTGAAATGACCCTACCTCAATCTCCCCTACCTGCACACGCCCACCGTCGGCAGCCTCAAGGGTTGCTGTGTTGACGCCGTCATAATCAATAACTCTTCCAACAAGACTGATAACTTGCCCAGCTTGCGGTGCTGTTTTGAGACTTGTAGAATTGAGTCTCTCGAAAGATCCGTCCATTGTCAGTTAGTCTGCGGTAATAACTTCTTCCTGTCTATTGCAACAACAATGACATGGACCGAGGAGGCGAGGGGCGAGGACGAGGACATCGATTCGAACTCGATGTTGATGCGGTGAGCGCGCCAAATATCTACCATACCGTTTTTTGCGGGAAGCTGTATTGGACCGCACTCACCATCCAATCAAAATTTTGATGCACAAAATGCCGAAGCCGGAGCAAGCTGGCCTCTGCCATTGAACAAACGCCTAGTAAGAAGCAGCAGCGAACAAACACTATACATCCAGAGGAGTGAACAATCATGGGAATCACAAAGAAGAAGGGCGGACATGCAAGTCTGCAGGGCAAAAAGCCCTTAAACACGGCCAAGGTAAAGCGCACCATCTCCAACAATCCCGGGCACATCAAAAACAAACTCAAGCGATCAGAAATATATGGTAAATATCTGCTAGAGAAGAAGGCGAGGAAGCGTCAGACGCGGATTCAACGTGAGAAGGAGGCTGAGGCACTAGGCGAGGATGCTCCGAAGAAAGCAACTCCAAGAACACTTGACAATACTCGTGAATCGGAGGTAACGACAGTACAACCAGACGATGAAGAAATACTTGCAGATGAGGCAGAAGATGAGTTTGCACCTTATTTCTCTGATGAGATCCGACCTAAGATATTGCTGACTACACGACCAATGCCATCAGGCGAGCTCTTCCATTTTATTGCTGATTTGATGAGGTTTATTCCTCAGCTCTACTACTATCCAAGAAAGACTTATTCGGTCAAGGAAATATGTCAATTTGGAGCGAATCGCAAGTTCACACATTTGATTGTACTATCAGAGAAGAGCAAAGTCTGCAATGGGATGCTGATTTCTCATATTCGTCCCTCAACTGCCGCAAATGGACTGGGTGGACCAACCGCGTTTTTCAAAGTGAGCAATGTTATCCCATCGGCAGATGTACCAAATAATGGCTCAGCTACTAGTCATGTGCCAGAATTGAATCTGCATGGGTTTACGACCCGACTTGGTCATCGTGCTGGTAGATTCCTCGGAAGTTTGTTTCCGCATAATGCTCAATTTCAGGGACGACAGGTGGCTACTTTCCACAACCAGCGTGACTTTATCTTTGTCAGACATCATCGATATGTCTTCGAGGAAGGAAAACAAGTGAACAAAGAAACAGGAAAGAAAAAGACAAAAGCTCGACTGCAAGAGTTGGGGCCAAGATTTACAATGAAGATGAGATGGTTGCAAGAGGGTACATTTGATACACAATTCGGAGAGTATGAGTGGATGCATAAGAGGAAGGAGATGGATACTACTCGTAGGAAGTTTCACTTATAGACCAACAAAACTTTCAAAATTGCAATAATTACTACTTAGTATGGTAAAGGATAGAGATTTGGTTTGTCTCTTTGATTCCAAGCTAAAAAAATACCCCATGCAACACAAAATGCTAATGAGACGCAGATGAAATGAAAAATTCAGTGTGGGCAGGCAAGAAGGACCTCATCATACAAAATCGTGACCAGCGTCGTCAATATGCGCATGAGCCGCTTCTAGTGGCCCATTATACTCGGCTGTGATACTATACAAGCTCATTAGCGCTGCTCAGAAGGATTGCGCTCGTGTTCTTGATGCTACGATGTTGTAGCTGATCTGAGAGGTCCAATCTCAGCAGGCCAGCAGCACCTCAATTAGCCGTCTCGTATCTAGCGTCGTCAATATGCGCATGAGCCGCTTCTAGTGGCCCATTATACTCGGCTGCGATATTATACAAGCTCATTAGCGCTGCCCAGAAGGATTGCGCTCGTAGGAGCGATGCTACGACGTTGTAGCTGATCTGAGAGGTCCAATCTCAGCAGGCCAGCAGCACCTCAATTAGCCGTCTCGTATCTAGCGTCGTCAATATGCGCATGAGCCGCTTCTAGTGGCCCATTATACTCGGCTGCGATACTATACAAGCTCATTAGCGCTGCTCAGAAGGATTGCGCTCGTAGGAGCGATGCTACGACGTTGTAGCTGATCTGGGAGGTCCAATCTCTTTTGTCAAGCAGCACCTCAATTAGCCGTCTCGTATCTAGCGTCGTCAATATGCGCATGAGCCGCTTCTAGTGGCCCATTATACTCGGCGGCGATACTATACAAGCTCATTAGCGCTGCCCAGAAGGATTGCGCTCGTGTTCTTGATGCTACGACGTTGTAGCTGATCTGAGAGGTCCAATCTCTGTTGGCCAGCAGCACCTCAATTAGCCGTATCGTATCTAGCGTCGTCAATATGCGCATGAGCCGCTTTTAGTGGCCCATTGTACTCGGCTGCGATACTAAACAAGCTCATTAGCGCTGCCCAGAAGGATTGCGCTCGTGTTCTTGATGCTACGACGTTGTAGCTGATCTGAGAGGTCCAATCTCTGTTGGCCAGCAGCACCTCAATTAGCCGTATCGTATCTAGCGTCGTCAATATGCGCATGAGCCGCTTTTAGTGGCCCATTGTACTCGGCTGCGATACTAAACAAGCTCATTAGCGCTGCCCAGAAGGATTGCGCTCGTGTTCTTGATGCTACGACGTTGTAGCTGATCTGACAGGTCCAATCTCTGTTGGCCAGCAGCACCTTAATTAGCCGTCTCGTATTTAGCGTCGTCAATATGCGCATGAGCCGCTTCTAGTGGTCCATCGTACTCGGCGGCGATGCTATACAAGCTCATTAGCGCTGCTCAGAAGGATTGCGCTCGTGTTCTTGATGCTACGATGTTGTAGCTGATCTGACAGGTCCAATCTCTGTTGGCCAGCAGCACCTCAATTAGCCGTCTCGTATCTAGCGTCGTCAATATGCGCATGAGCCGCTTCTAATGGCCCATTATACTCGGCTGTGATACTAAACAAGCTCATTTTCGCTGCCCAGAAGGATTGCGCTCGTGTTCTTGATGCTACGACGTTGTAGCTGATCTGACAGGTCCAATCCCAGCAGGCCAGCAGCACCTTAATTAGCCGTATCGTATCTAGCGTTGTCAATACGTGCATGAGCCGCTTCTAGTGGCCCATTATACTCGGCTGCGATACTACACAAGCTCATTAGCGCTGTTCAGAAGGATTGCGCTCGTGTTCTTGATGCTACGATGTTGTAGCTGATCTGACAGGTCCAATCTCAGCAGGCCAGCAACACCTCAATAGCCGTCTCGTATCTAGCGTCGTCAATATGCGCATGAGCCGCTTCTAGTGGTCCATTATACTCGGCTGCGATACTCAACAAGCTCATTAGCGCTGCCCAGAAGGATTGCGCTCGTGTTCTTGATGGTACGACGTTGTAGCTGATCTGGGAGGTCCAATCTCAGCAGGCCAGCAGCACCTCAATTAGCCGTCTCGTATCTAGCGACGTCAATATGCGCATGAGCCGCTTCTAGTGGCCCATTATACTCGGCTGCGATACTATACAAGCTCATTAGCGCTGCTCAGAAGGATTGCGCTCGTGTTCTTGATGGTACGATGTTGTAGCTGATCTGACAGGTCCAATCTCAGCAGGCCAGCAGCACCTCAATTAGCCGTATCGTATCTAGCGTCGTCAATATGCGCATGAGCCGCTTCTAGTGGCCCATTATACTCGGCTGTGATACTATACAAGCTCATTAGCGCTGCTCAGAAGGATTGCGCTCGTAGGAGCGATGCTACGACGTTGTAGCTGATCTGAGAGGTCCAATCTCTGTTGGCCAGCAGCACCTCAATTAGCCGTCTCGTATCTAGCGTCGTCAATATGCGCATGAGCCGCTTCTAATGGCCCATTATACTCGGCGGCGATACTAAACAAGCTCATAAGCGCTGCCCAGAAGGATTGCGCTCGTGTTCTTGATGCTACGACGTTGTAGCTGATCTGACAGGTCCAATCTCTGTTGGCCAGCAGCACCTCAATTAGCCGTCTCGTATCTAGCGTCGTCAATATGCGCATGAGCCACTTCTAGTGGCCCATTATACTCGGCTGCGATACTATACAAGCTCATTAGCGCTGCCCAGAAGGATTGCGCTCGTAGGAGCGATGCTACGACGTTGTAGCTGATCTGACAGGTCCAATCTCTGTTGGCCAGCAGCACCTGAATTAGCCGTCTCGTATCTAGCGACGTCAATATGCGCATGAGCCGCTTCTAGTGGTCCATCGTACTCGGCGGCGATACTAAACAAGCTCATTAGCGCTGCCCAGAAGGATTGCGCTCGTGTTCTTGATGGTACGACGTTGTAGCTGATCTGGGAGGTCCAATCTCAGCAGCAGCAGGCCAGCAGCACCTTAATTAGCCGTCTCGTATCTAGCGACGTCAATATGCGCATGAGCCGCTTCTAATGGCCCATTATACTCGGCTGCGATACTATACAAGCTCATTAGCGCTGCTCAGAAGGATTGCGCTCGTGTTCTTGATGGTACGATGTTGTAGCTGATCTGACAGGTCCAATCTCAGCAGGCCAGCAGCACCTCAATTAGCCGTATCGTATCTAGCGTCGTCAATATGCGCATGAGCCGCTTCTAGTGGCCCATTATACTCGGCTGTGATACTATACAAGCTCATTAGCGCTGCTCAGAAGGATTGCGCTCGTAGGAGCGATGCTACGACGTTGTAGCTGATCTGACAGGTCCAATCTCTGTTGGCCAGCAGCACCTCAATTAGCCGTCTCGTATCTAGCGTCGTCAATATGCGCATGAGCCGCTTCTAATGGCCCATTATACTCGGCGGCGATACTAAACAAGCTCATAAGCGCTGCCCAGAAGGATTGCGCTCGTGTTCTTGATGCTACGACGTTGTAGCTGATCTGACAGGTCCAATCTCTGTTGGCCAGCAGCACCTCAATTAGCCGTCTCGTATCTAGCGTCGTCAATATGCGCATGAGCCACTTCTAGTGGCCCATTATACTCGGCTGCGATACTATACAAGCTCATTAGCGCTGCCCAGAAGGATTGCGCTCGTAGGAGCGATGCTACGACGTTGTAGCTGATCTGACAGGTCCAATCTCTGTTGGCCAGCAGCACCTCAATTAGCCGTCTCGTATCTAGCGACGTCAATATGCGCATGAGCCGCTTCTAGTGGTCCATCGTACTCGGCGGCGATACTAAACAAGCTCATTAGCGCTGCCCAGAAGGATTGCGCTCGTGTTCTTGATGGTACGACGTTGTAGCTGATCTGGGAGGTCCAATCTCAGCAGCAGCAGGCCAGCAGCACCTCAATTAGTTGTTTCGTATCTAGCGTTGTCAATACTCGCATGAGCCGCTTCTAGTGGTCCATTATACTCGGCTGCGATACTCAACAAGCTCATTAGCGCTGCTCAGAAGGATTGCGCTTGTAGAAGCGATGCTACGATGTTGTAGCCGATTTGAGAGGTCCAATCCCAGCAGGCCAGCAACACCTCAATTAGCCGTCTCGTATTTAGCGTCGTCAATATGCGCATGAGCCACTTCTAATGCCCATTATACTCGGCTGCGATACGAAATTCATTAGCGCTCTTTAGACGGCCTTCGTGTGTATAAATGATGATTGCGGTTTTGTGAGGACTAATTGTTGCATTTACATAATTGATGAATTGTTAAGATATAAGATGAAGGAGATCATATTATGGTACATACTTTCAGGAAGTCTCACTCATACACTTAATATTCATATTCATATTTTTAGTGACTGTTTGCCTCTCCCTTCCATAGTCTATTCTTATTCAAGCTCTCAAATGCTTCCAAATCCAAAAGCACCAACACAAAACATCTTTTTCGTTGCTTTTGTACCTGTGGGCGCACAGTGTATTTGTGCGTGGGCGGAATGATCGACTGACTCACATTCACGACCATGACCATACGCAACATAGCACACATCAGGCCGTGACAAAAACCTGCGTTGCTTTAATCACTGTCAATCCAAAGGCAACCCCATCAAAAACAACAATGAATGAGGAATGAGTATTCTATCGCAACTCCATTTATCTTCTTGTCTACGCTCTCGCATAAATCATGACACTGCTGTAGCGGTTGCTGCAAAAAAAGATGGAGACGATCCATCAATTGGATTCGTTCTGTATTTGCCGACAGTGAACCTCCGCTTCGAACACAACCCAGCATTTGCTGTCGCTTGTCATGCAGCTAATCATTTGAAGCTTCCGCTTGTTGTGTTGGCTGTCGTTTGTGATGATGCAAGCCATCACACGAGTACTCCAGCGGGCAGTGGTGGTGTTGTCATGACCGCAAGGCGACTAGCGTTTACACTCCAAGCTCTCTCTCATGCCTGCAACCAATGGTCTACACACGGAGCTGCAGTGGGGGTGCGAGTGCACGGTCCTAACGGAGCACGTGTCCCCGATCATTTGACACTTGCGAGCAATGCATCTTTCGTAGTGACAGACGAATCATTTGTTTCCCCATACACGACAATGACAAGAAGAGTAAAAGAAGCTTGTAGGAAGAGCAAAGTACCGTGTGTTAGTGTTGATGGTAGTACTACTGTGCCGCCTATTCAAGTGTTGAAACGCAGTCGTAACCCAGTAAGCGGAGAGATAGTTTGTGAAGGAATTCCACAAAAAGCTTACTTATGGCAAAATAAGACTGAGCATCTTCGAGATGAACATTTGAAAGCAGCAATGCAAGGTGAATTTTGTGCACCAGAACTACAGATTAAATTGGAGGATGACGATTTATTCCATTCAATATTAGGCAATAAAGGATCATGTACATTAGCTGAGAAACTGGCATACTTGTTTCCAAGAAGATGGAAGCCAACATCTCTAACAACAGATTCAGAAAATCAAATACACTCTCTACCGAGTTGCCCAGATGTCAGACCTTTTACTTCAGGAGAGTTAAATACTCTCTTTCGTAACGACGATTGCTACAAGAATAATGAAGCGATTGCGGCAGTAGCGGTAGCGGCAGGAACAGTAGACCAGTCAACAATAAGAAATGAAGAGTCGTCAAGATTGCCATTCTACAATTTTTCTATGCAATGGGCAGATCGAAATGTGCCTCCCTGTGAGCATACAATTGGTACTTATTCTTGTGGTATGAGAAGATGGAATGCATTTGTGCAAAAGGGCGGGCTGCTACGTTACGGAAAGGAGCGTAACAATGCCAAATTGGTTCACTCTGTCTCGAGAATGAGTGCTTACTTGAATTTGGGTATTGTTAGCATCTTTCGACTTGTGTCGGATGCAAAACGTGCGAAAAGACAGGCCCAAGGAAAGAGCAGTCAAGAAAACATTGACAAATTCTTGCAAGAGATTATCAAGTTCCGTGAGTTATCCTACGCTCATGCATTTTCTCGTGGCAATGACTACGATGGTGTTGGAAGCCTTCCTCGATGGAGTGTGCAGACTTTGAATGAACAGCATCAAAACTCTATGCACAATATTACACTGGAAGAGCTTGCGACTGGGAGAACTAATGATCCGAAATGGAATGCTATGCAACAGTATCTAGTCAGGACAGGCGAGCTTCACAATAATGTAAGGATGACATGGGGCAAAACGGTTGTGAGTTGGGCGTCTTCTCTCGAATCTGATAACAATCTACAACGTGCAGATGTGGTACTAAAAATATTGTGCTATCTTAACGATAGATTTGCGTTGGATGGATTGTCGCCCCCCAGCTACGCTGGCATTCTTTGGTGTGTGGGTTGGACGGATAAACCAACCAATGTTGGCGAGTGCAGGATTCCCATAAAGCATGCCTACAGATATCGAATGAGTCCTGAGGAGTTTCTCGAGGCAGAAAGATGTTTGCTGTCGTCTGGTCCTTCTAAGCAAGGAACCAACAACAAACAACAAGGATCTGTACTAGACATGATGAAAATGCAATCTCGGCGTTCAAACAGTGATGCTGCAACAAAGGACCATGCAGTATCTTCCTCATCCAAGAACGACAACAAAGGAATGAAACGAAATGGATCTATAGAGACATTCTTCTCTAAACCTGCCAAGAAAAAGCCCAGCCCAAGTCGCATCATTGGGTGATATTCTTCTCATTGTGCCTACAAAGCGATACTCGAATAAAGTAAGATTCAGTATCCTTTCGTTAGATACTTCACACCCGCCTCTATCATCTCTATGCCCCAAAACGCCTCCAACATCCTCCAACAAGCAGATAACATCTTGAAATCAAAACAAGTCAACTACCACTGTGTGGACCAGACACATCCACCTACTACTCCCAACTATCGGCAGAAAACTTTGCTTCGCGAACGGATCAGCCGGACTCAAAGCCCTCTCCATCCTCAATGGCTGCACAATGACCCACAGTCCAAGTCATTAACCAACACTAGTTGCCACGATGAAACACTAACTTTACTAAATTGTAGATGATACTACTTCAGACCAGAGTAGCCAACATCCACACATACGATAGACGATTCCTCATCCACCTACTACTTTCCTCATGGAGAGACCTACCACACTACCTACGTGCGTAGCAAATAAATCTAACCCCCCCACACTCCTCCAATTTTCGGGTCACAAACTTGCATTGGATTAGATTGGATTGTATTTGAAACAATTAACTATGACCGATCAAGATGAAGAAATAAATGGAAGTCCGACCAGGGAGAGGGCAAATCTACTCGCCGATGGTAATGGGTCTGGTGGAGGTATGGTTGAAATGTTCGTGCCAACATCACCAGGCAGAGGTTTGCACCACCATGACGACGACGATCTGAATGAAGATAAGCACATGTTATCTGATCATTTTGAGATGGAAGATGGAGATTCTTTATACAGTGATGATGGTTCGGACGTGTCATTAGAATTGGGCGGTGATCCACATGGAATGGCAGTTGGAAGTGCAACACCGACGCAAGTAGCTGTCAATATCTTCATATCATTTGTCGGGGCTGGTCTCCTGGGGCTGCCCTACGCATTTTCAAGATCTGGCTGGTTGCTTGGTACCTTGAGTCTCTGCGCAGTATCTGCAACGAATGTATATGCTATGCTTCTGCTAGTGAAATGTCGCAAAAGATTAGAACGAGAGGGTATAATGGGTATCAAAGGATATGGAGATGTGGGAAGAGAAGTTATGGGGCCATGGGGAGAAGTGCTGGTGAATGTTTGTTTGGTTATCAGTCAAGCTGGTTTCGCAACTGCATACTTAATCTTCATCGGAGCCAATATTCAAAAGGTGACGAATGGACTGGCGAACAGAGCAATGATAATATATGCTTGTGTGCCTCTCCTGTCGCTTCTTGTACAGTTTCGTAACATGAAGACCCTGTCTCCCTTTTCACTAATTGCGGATGTAGCGAATGTGTTGGGCTTCTCTTGCGTGCTGTTTCAAGACTTTGAATACTACACTCATGATGACAATATTGAAGCTGTCGACTTTCGGGGTTTAATTTATGTGACGAGCGTATGCATTTATTCTTTGGAAGGAGTCGGATTGATTCTGCCATTGGAATCAAGCTGTGCGGATCGAGAGGGCTTTCCTCGACTTCTGAAGCAAACAATAACTGGAATCACAATCTTGATGTCAGTCTTTGGAACGTGTGGATATGTGGCATTCGGAAACCAAACTATTTCACCAATATCTTTGAATCTAAAAGGAGAGTCGGCAGCATTTGTGCAGGTGGCGCTATGTCTTGCTCTGTATCTCACATATCCAATTATGATGTTTCCAGTTTCTGATGTGCTGGAAAATTTGTTTTTGAGTGACTCAAACAAACCGCCGAGGAGATATTGCCCCAGCAGAACAGTCCGCGTCATGATCGTCCTAATGACGGCAACGATAGCTTACTCACTTCCGAATTTTGGCAAGTTTTTGGAATTGGTAGGCGCATCAATATGTACATTACTCGGATTTATCTTGCCCTGCTATTTCCATATCCGGGTGTTTGGGAGAAAGGAAATGAAAACGTGGGAGCTGCTGTTCAACCTGTTCATTATTATTGTAGCTGTATTCTTTGCGATCGTAGGGACATTCGATGCTATTTTGAAGCTGATGGAAGATGAAGAGGAAGTCATTGAGGTGAATGTGGAGCTTTGATTTTGTTGGTGAAATGATGGAGATCATCATAACAACTAATGTACACTCATTCATTTACGTCCATATCTCATAGCACTACATAAGAAATGACAATGTATATCAATTGAAGCAAGTTTACATCATCATTAACAACTATGCCTATATTCATGGTCCTCCATAACGCTCACTGTCACCTGGCATTCCAAACTTGCTACCGTCCGCCACTTCCATCATTCCAACCATATCACCAAATGGAGGAAGCCCTGTGGCACGCCTCAATATTCTGCCATTTTTCTTCACGGTGATAGTGATGCCTTTCGAAAGAACATCGAAGCCCTGGCCCTTCGCTGTCTTGATGTCTGAGTCAATGTACTCTTGCCACATAGGCAATACATTGGGGAAGCAGACGACTTCATCAGCTCTTGTACTATCAAAATTGCGGTCATTTTCCCCAGGTGTTGCACTTCTCCATGCTGATTTGGTTTCAACAACATTGTAGTTTTCATCTAAAAGCACTGGGACAATCATAACATCCACTCCAGCAAGTGCGGCAGGCAGTATGTTTTCGTCTGCTAACTGATCAGAGCAGAGTGACATAGCAAGACTTCTGATATATTCAGCTCCACCAGCTGCTATGACAACTCTTGAAGTCCTTCTGTATTCTTTCAATGTTCTTTTGGCTGCGTCCTCCTCTGCCGGCTCAACTACAAGCCTTGCAAGCAAACCACCTTTTGCAATTCTCTCAAGATTACCCTGCCCCACCTTAATCTCTCTGACAGCAAGGGCACCAAATCCTAATGCACCACCAAGATTGATTGCAACTTGAACCAACGCTTCATCTAAAGGAGGAATGTCAGCATAACCTCCGATGTTTGCTTTGACTGCAACCAAAGCTGAGAAGTAGAAGGCCACAAACGCAGATGCTGATGAAAAAGCAAAGAATGCAAGGCGCACTTTACGGAATGGCGATTCAACTTCCTCACGGAGCCTTTGCTTCACTGTGTAGCCATTCGACGTCGTTTCTCCCAAAGCTGCCTCGTTTTCATTGCTAGAGGATATCACGATGCGGTTGCGTTTAAATGCTGCCGGAGTTTGTGTATTGCGAACAGCGCTGAGCTGAGGATTGGTGAAAGCTCTGGCAGACGCCAAGAGGCAGGCAAGTAAGATGGTGAGGCGCATCATAGTAGACTACAATCTATGGTGTTATTAACAGGAAGCACCATTGTCGA
The DNA here is from genome assembly GCA_037178625.1 of Skeletonema tropicum. Classification (NCBI taxonomy): domain Eukaryota; phylum Bacillariophyta; class Thalassiosirophyceae; order Thalassiosirales; family Thalassiosiraceae; genus Skeletonema; species Skeletonema tropicum. The sequence continues at coordinate 2,271,427 of CM074130.1, forward strand.
CGTGAGCGTGACAAGGCAAGCAAGATTTTGCGTTCGAGTGAGTCACTGTTTGTGACTTGTGACTCAGCTGCGGCTCTGCTTTGATGACAGCACATTTATTGACATTGACATGATCGGGTAGGTGTCGAGACTTCGAGAGAGTCGAGTAACTTTTAAGCTTTGCTGTTGCTCTGCTATTAATTTTGTCATGCCTAATACGAGGTTTTCATTATATACAGTAAAGCTTTAGGCGTAGTTGTACAAGGGGATGACGTCCTGAGGACGTGTGCTTGCTCGACATAAAGGACATTCTTCTCGAACATTGACTACCCAATGGAGAATACAATTCCAACAAAAGACATGTCCACACTTTGATGGTGCTGCTGGGTGGATGCGCTCATTCAGGCATATCCCACAGGGATGGTGTGATTCAGACGCTTTGCTTGATTTAGATTTCTTTTGAGAAGATATTGTTGATTCTTTTGGCGACGAATCGATCCCTGGAACACGAGCTTCTACCAAATTCAAGTACTCCGCTCTTTCTGATTCGGTTTCATTGAAGGAGATACTCCTTCGTAGTCCATTTGTGCTGCCCCGTCGGTTCCATCGGAAGTACGCTATCTGGAGTTTGTGTGCTACCTCTATCGATGCAGAAGCAGCTGTTTGCAAAAGAGCCGACGCCGCCTGAAGAAATATTAGAGCGGCAATTGGTTTGTATGATGGGCGATTCGCAACAATGGCACCAGCGCTCGATGCCATGGATGTTGTAGCTGCAGTTGGAGGTGTACCGTCGTGAAATTTTGCACCAGCAATTCTATGAGTTATTGTCGGGTAAATGCCGTCCCAATAATAGATGGCAAGGTGTAAACGAAGCAACCACTTAATGATATTCGTATACTTGTCCTGATTCTCTATGGACCCGATATGCCTTGGAAGCTGATGCGCTCCATGATTTAAGGAAGAGATTGCATCAGAGATGCGCCGAGTGATTTCCCAGCTTAATCGAGAGAGTTGATTCAATCGCTTTGCAAATAATGTAGCATTCTCACTTCGTTCGCTGAATGATGTATTGTCATGTTGTACTGGATTTTGTTGCAGTGCAGTAGGTCCTTCATTATTTTCTGAATCTTCTGATGCAAATAATGGTGAGCGTTGATTGTTGTTAGCAGAATCCATCATACGACGCCGTTGCTCCAAGAACAATCTTCTTCGAGCAGAACCTCGCAACATATCATCGTTTCGAAATGCAGAATCGTCTGAATCATTGTTGGGTTCAGATTCTTCTAGCGCTGCTGAACCACTATTAGTGGTGGCTTCATTCATTTGTCTCAGGCCAAAAGTTTTAAGTAATGTAGAGATCAATCCATCTAGATCCTGTGACCAGCCACCTCTTCCAACGCGATTTATTATATAGGGAACCACTGTCTGTAGGAATAGCAATCGATGCCACGCATTCATATGAAAAAATGTGGATGATATACGATCTTTCATGCGTCTTAACATGGAAGAATTGTGTGGTAGCGCAGTGCGACGATTTCCATGTGGCAAACGATACGATAGATTAAGAGCCTCCATCCCGATGCTTCTTTGGACGCCTACATCATTCACTGCTTGTTCCCCCCCACCGAAATTGCGAGTGTAAAATACAAATGTTGCCGACTGCACCAAGATTGATGCCAACAAATTTAACTCTGGGCGAATCCGCTCAATGAATTGCTTCCCATCATCCTCCAAAGTTTCCTCTGCATTGAAATCCCTACTGCGTGTGTTGTTGCTGTTGTTGTTGCTGCTGTTGTTCACTGTCCGAGATCCGTCACTGCTTCGTCGCGGAACGAAAAAAATGCTTGCAAATGGAACAAGTGCTTGAGAGAGGAGAGAAAACACTTCCGAAATGTAGCGGTCGTCCTTGGCCAGGGAAAGTAGAACATCGGGAACGGGAGCGGAAGCTTCGCCGGGTGGTGTGTTTGATCTGCCAATTGGTGGTGGCATTATTAGTGGCCCACTGTTGTTTTCAGCAGCAACATTATCGCTGCCACTTTCATCTGCCATCTCTTCCAGCTTTCACTCCATACCCGCCTACCACCACCGGAGGGTCGGGTAAACGATGGACAGACGAAAATATTTAGACAGCCATCTTTTTGAGCATTTTCTGCGATTAATGGGCGATCCCACGACAACTCTACTAGCAAAATAGTTATTTAGCACCAAACCAATCCTTCCAGAGGCGTGGCTCGCAGCACAGCTTCTCTTCGCGGACATCGCTCAATAGTGAGCCGCCGCTCCGGAGGAATTCTTTGACACGAGGCTATCAACACGCTGCCTATGAATCAGCCTTTTCACTGAGACGCAAAGGCGACTCTCATCGGCATCGAATTTCTTACCATGTTCATGATGGTCGTAAGCACGACGTCACTCAACAGGTCAAACAGAACGCACAGTGGGACCTTCAAGATCCAAGGCAGATTCCTCATAAAACACTTTCAAAGGAGTCTTTCAACACTGCTGCGTCTACCCAGGCTTCAAGCCAGAGCTCGTCCGATTCAACTCTGCCCTCTACCATCGCGACGAGTGCGTCAGGCTTGGCTGCTGCTTTTGCTCTTCTAATGCAGCAAAAGGCCGGAGTAGGAGCTGCTACTAATAAAAGTTCTGAATCTCAGTCAGTCCCGTGCTCGCCAAACCCTCCTTCGAAACCTACTTCAACTTGCGGTGTGTATGATGTGTCCATTATTCAAGACATACTCTGGCATGTGCGGTAGCTTCAGCTGTTCTTCCTACATCGCCGTCTTTCGGTGGATAGTAGTGTGCAGTTGTTAGAGTTGTTGCTAGTTGCTATGTTGTAGTAGTATGTACGATAGTTGTTGCCGAAGCCGGTGGGATATGGATGCTGGACAATTTGAAACCGTAATATATCCATACTTATGGTACTTATGCTCAAGATGGGTATTTGTTACGCTTTAAACAAATAGTGATTTATTAAAAGAGATGACGTTCTTAGGTTTACAGGTATTCCGGACCTATTCCTCTGAAAAGTATTTAGTCAAGCAATCCACTTTGTCATGAAAGGTAATGCCAAGTCGGTGTCTCATCTTTACCGCGGTGTTGTACTTTGAAGGTTTGTCAAATTTATCCTTTGGATGAAATGTGACAATGTAGTTCACAAGAGGTTTCATATCGCGTGCTGTCAGATGACTCAATTTTCCTTCACGCAGCCTCTGTACGTATGTGTTCAGGGCGATCTTTGCAGGTCCAAGTGTAGTAGCTAGTTTCGCTCGACGAATCTTTTCTTGTTCAGCCTCGTGTCTCGCCTTAGCTAGCTTTCCATACTCAGCAATATACTCATTTTTCAGATTGCATCTGGACAACTCAATTTGCTCTGTTGACATCAGTGTTGCTTCCCACTCACGAGCAACAATCGGACCAAATTTATTCTCAATCGCAACAAAAGCCTTGTAATGCTCATTGCAATTGCCATTAGCACGTTGCTTTTCAATGAAAGCTGCTGCTTTTGGAACCATCTGCGTTGCTTCCCACTTTCGAGCATAATTCAAACCAAATTCTTTCTCAATCTCTGCAAAAGCATCGTCGAACTTCTCACACTTGCCCTCCTTTCGTTGCTTTTCAATGAAAGCTGCTGCTTTTGGAACCATCTGCGTTGATTCCCATTTTCGAGCATAATTCAAACCAAATTCTTTCTCAATCTCTGCAAAAGCATCGTCAAACGTCTTGCATTTGCCATCCTTTCGTTGCTTTTTGATGAAATTAGCTGCAATCGGTACCATATATTTCAATTCCCAAGCTCGAGCATGATTATCGGAAAACTTCTTCTTGATCGCTGCAATTGCCTCTTTGTTCTCCATACACTTGCCCTGCTTTCGTTGCTTTATCACAAATGCAGTCGCATCCTTTGCAAGCTTCACCCACACTCGAACATAATTTTTACCAAATTCATGCTCAATCGCTGCAAGAGTTTCTTCATCCGAATTGCACTTGCCGAGGAACTCGCGTTGATCTTTCACAAAAGCTATTACAGCAGGTGCCATCTGTGTCGCTTCCCAACGTTTTCGATAATTCTTGCCAAGGATAAACTCCAGCAAGGCCAAAGCTTCTTTATATGAGTCGCAAAAACCTTCTTCTCTTAGTTGCAATACCAGATCTGCTGCTTCTTCTAGCATTTCAGCAGACTTTCGACATGATTCCCTGATGGTGTTCAACAATGCTTCTTTTTCGTCATTAGTCATATCTATTCTGCCAGCGAAGCGCTGGGCAATTTTAGATCCATCCTCAAGTGCAGGGACGTGGAAGTCAGCAACCACCGCAGCAACAGCTGAGTATGCCCGAAGGAGTTGCTCGCTGATCTTTTCGAGAGCTTCGTCAGGATATTGTAATATATTCGCCAATCTTCTCGCTGCAATCTGCTCACCATGCGGGAGTCGCCCTAAATTATCAACCACCTCATTTTTGAATTCACTGCAACGATCAAACCAACTTTTATGAGTCTCTGCTGAAGCACATACAACAGTTAGAGTTGCATTTGAATTACCATTCACGAGCTGATAAAACTTGATATGCATGGCATGAAAGATGAAGGTAACCAATTTCAAATCACTCGTAGTCACTCCGTGCTTGGTGGCAAAGCTCCGAAATTCCTGGGCGAATGTCTTTTTGTTCTTTGGTGCGAGAAGGAGCATATCAACAAACTTTATACGAGCGCCAATTGCGTTGAACATTTCGTTTGTCCAGTCACCTCCTCCTGCTTCTTTATGGAGTGAACGCGGCAGCACTAATAGAAATTGAAGAATGCACACATTCCCTCTCCAAATTAGATTGCGTAATCCTTCACATACCATTCCAACACAGCTGTCAGGTGCGTAGTGCTTTAGAATCAATAACGCTGTATCCAGCGACAAACAGTCTCCAAAGTTGATCCGGCCTTCATACTCAGCACCAGATATATCCATGAATGCAGAGTACAATTGTTCTTTCAATGAAATAAATTGCTGTTTCAATTCATCTGCTCCAACGATGTCATTGCCGAGGAGATTCAAAAGATTGACTATCACTTTCTGAATAGCGTTGTTGTCATCACTCTTCAACAAATTAATCGCAGCTTCTAACAAAGATTTGCTTGCACCACACTTTTCAAGAAAGGACTATTGCTGGATGATTACTTTCATTTTTGGTGCGTCTCCTCTTTGTGCGTCGTGGAGTAGAATCATTGTTCGTGCCCGCTCTCTTTCGAATCGTGTTTGCTACAGAGCCTGCCGCAGCTGCTGCTACTACTGCAATACCGGATGTTGATGCAGCTGCTGCTGCATTGCCACCGGATGATGATGCTTGAACACATTGGATGCAATTGCTGAAAATGAATAATAAACAGAGCTGCTGGATGATGAACTTTATCCAATCAAGTGTTGAAGAAGATGAGGACTTCTTTGCTGCAATATCGTTTTGTTTACTCGTGCGTTGACGTTGACGGAAATGTTTGGCTTTTTTCTTCGCGCTTTTGTATTTTCTGTTGGATACAACCCATCTAGACGTTGACGAGGATGATTTATCATCACACGATGCCTTGGACTGATCCGCGCCGTCATTTTTTTCCGGGCTCCTCCGTGACGGAGGATGTTTATTGCTTGCGGAATGATGACAGGCAGCAGGGCAGGGGCCGTCATCGCCACGGGCCCCACCGCTGGTGGTGGGGCCCGTAACAACACCAAGGGCGCTGCTCAAATAATGAAGGAGTGGTGTGATGAAGTTCATGGTGATCAACGTCAAAACTTCGACAATGTTGGTGATTAGCCGAGCAAATTTGGCTAGGAATGGAATTTTTTATCAGAAGATATTACCAATTCCTACGTAGTATTCTCATCAGAAATGGCGCGGAACTGATGAATCCATCAGGGATGCCTCAAGCTGATGCTGCGCCTTATAGTGCTCAGAGCTCGATAGTACAGCGATAGTCGAGCCATAGCTTCTTAGTCTACCTCATCTTCAACGGACAGAGTTGTCTAATTGTCTAATTGATCGTTCGTTTCAGGCGCAACATGAAGTAGCTGTGGAGGGTTGGATACATGACAGTTGTGGTGGTTGTAGAAATAGGAGGGGATGTGAGTGAGGATGGAGGAAGACTACTCCAGTATTGATTCGCCGAGAAAATGTGATATAGGTACTACACTGACAGCAACAACAAAGTCATTGCATAACATAGAGATATACAGTTTGGGGCATGCAAGTGCAAAGGAGGCTGAGTTCAAAATATTACAACGTAAGTAAAGTAGCGTATCCTTGAAAAACTTATCCAGTCAAGTCGATGTTGGCCCAATCACTGATTCTTGAAGTTGTGGGACAGTTGCTTTGTGAGAGGAGTAGAGTGGAATATGTATCTGGAGAGAGAAGACTCCTCTCGGTTGGAAGTCTCTTTTTGTTTTTGTTTTGTACTAGTTCCTTCTTTAGTATGACATATTGGTAAAACGTACATTGCTAAGAAATAGGATGATGACAATCCAGAAGCTTACATAGGTACTACTGTACTCTACTTAGGTACTCTAGAGAGTTATTGCTGAAATCTTACGAGCTCTCTCTCTCTCTCTCTCTCTAGAGAGAGAGCGCGCGTGGCGCGTTTGTTTGATCTCGAGCTTTTAAAAGTGGGACACTTTGGGGGGGCGGTGGAAAAACTCTTGCGCGTCAGATTGCTACTTCACTGACAACTACACAAAAGATCTTAAGGACAGTCTGGGACAATTATGGAAAAGGGGACAGATCCTTTTTAAAGCTCTCGAGCTTTTAAAAGTGGGACACTTTGGGCATAGTAGTGGAATATTCGGACACAAAATGGATAGATTTTAAAAGATTCGCAATTCGCATCCATCACCACCAACCACTCTCCTGTTGACAATGGCGGCCTTCCGCGCCAACTACGACGAACAATGTAGTCAGTGCCTGCTTCATCAAGAGCATCTAAAATGCCAACGGCATGTCACGGGAGAGATGATCAACTGGTGGGCGGTTCCATCTGCCTATTATGGTATTATTTTGACTACACGACGGGCGCTCTCAATCTGTGCTGTTGACACCATAATATGTCGACAACAACGATTTCAGACTATTAAATCTCTTCAATGGTGCGACTGAGCAGCAGTCAATTGCAAGTCGGGATGATTGATCTGCTGCATCAAATGATGTCGAAAAGCCTAGCGTAGTGGGAAACGAGATCTAGAATTGAAGCTGCATCAACATCATTCGACACATCATGCGTCATGACATGTATGTTTCGACAGAACGCAACCCGGTAATTGGAGGAAGAGAATCATAATCAAATCAGTCGATAACTGATGCAGAGTTCTTTTAGCTCTGATCAGGGAGATCGCAGAGCGCAAAGAATTCCAGCGTTCGATGAAGAGGCTTAGCAGCTGTATTATTACTCGGCAAAAACGAACGAACCACATCGATAGAGATGAGAGTGCGCTATTTTCTTTGATTTTTCGTGGGTGAGAAGGACAAATGTATTGCTACAATTGAGTGATGGTGAAGAGATGATCCCACATTACCCGGCGAGTCGGAGTGTCAGTGAGAATTGCATCACTTGCCTGTAAGCCTACATTTCGCATCCAATATAAAGCAGAGGAAACAGAAGAATGAATCTAAGGGAACCATAAAACCAAGCAACTCGCCGCTGATACTTAGTGTATGATATCAGAAAGTCCAACAGAGTATGAGTTTTATGAGTTCTGGTCAGCTTCTACTGACGCATGCGCCTGGGCGCGCATTGCTATTGCGAGTAGACAATCTATTCTATCGCCTCGAGAGAGATGAACAAATACACAGTACTAGAAGAATCAATCTTGCCTATCTTCTATCTTTCCCTCTCTCTCTTTCTTCGTTTTTCTCTTTCTTTTTCTCTCTCTCCTTCTCTCCTTTTCTTCTCGCTTTTTCAGATAATATGCCGTCCACCCCTATGAACTCAAAGCCAGAAAAACATTAAAACGAACGCTTAAACTTGGCCGCTAAAAATTGCTTAAAACGACAAATTTTAAGCGATTGACTTAAACTATGAGCTCTTGTCCGTGTACAAAGTGAACCTCCGCGAACTAAACCTCCCCCGGGGTCTAAAATTTTTGGCTATCTGCTTAAGGGGGTCTGACTTTCGGAATAGTCACATACTAATTCCCTAGTAAAAGTACTCTAGTAGAAACGGGGAGGGGGGTCAATTTTGCTAGGCGGATTTGGAGGGGGGGTCTAAAAGCCGAGTAGGGGGGTTTGTTCGCGGAGGTTCACTAACTGTATGAGCGTTCTTGTTGCTTGTTGGTGAAGAGATTATTTTATGATGCAACAATTTACAATTGAGGTGTCACAGATGATCCTCAGAAGAATACATTACGTTAGATAAAAATACTGAGGGGCTCCGGAGCTCATATAAATGTAGCCGGACAGAGGTAATGTACGATAGCTCAAAAGTCCACACGTCTACGACTCTCCTTCTTTTGACTGATCTTCCTCTTATTCTCCCTCCTATTCTCTTTCGCTTTCTTCGTCAGACCCTTCCTCAACTTTCTCACTTTAGGTCTCTCCCAGCTACTTTTCAGAATATCCTGCAATTTTTTGATTGCCTCCTTCCTATTCGCCACTTGCGTACGATTTTCTTGGCATGTAATCACAAAATACCCCTCATTGTTAATTCTATTCGATTCATTTGTTTTTAATCGATCACGCACTTCTCTAGGAATCCAATTGGCGCTGTCAAGGTGGAATCGTAGCTCTACCTTGGTATTTACTTTGTTTACATTTTGTCCACCTGCACCTGATGCACGAGCGAATGACACTTGGAGTTGATCTTCTGGTATTGAAATGTGATCTGGTACAGTCCATTTGGACGTTGAAAACTTCCGGGCGGAGTTGTTGGCAGTGTTTCTTGGTCTTCTTGGTGGTGGTGGCTTGTAGGGCACGTATGTCCATGTTGGTTTGAATTCTTCACTATCACTGGCCTCTTCTTTTAATCTTGAGGTTGTAGATGGATACGTTATGCTTGGTGGTATCATAATTGACCTGTTAGGTTGAAATGCATTCATATTGTTAATCTGATCATTACCGACAAGGAGTGATCTCGCCAGCATTTGTCGTGCACCAGGACAGAATGCATATGCTGCGCGTCGGCAGACTACTGCGGTGGAGACAAAGACCATTGTTGCTATTGATGACAGAGATATCGCCATTTATTGATCGCTGTGCTTCGTCCCCAGTTGCGTTGGATAGTGGTTGGTCTGTGTGGCTCTTGGCTTCCCAGTGGATGGCGCCCCGATCGAGGTCGACGAATGACGATGATTGAAGTGGAAAGTGGAAAAAGTGAGTGGATAGATGATGGTCGATGGTCGTCGGTGCTTTTTTTTTTGGTGCTTTTTTTTTTGGACGACCCGTATGGGCGAAGAGACAACCACGGGAACCAGACAACACACAATCTAATTACCAAGGCGTGTGGGGTGATGGTCATTGCAAGATTCAAGAGGCAGTGGACGGAGCGAGGTAGGTCCTCTATCAAAGCAATAATAATAACGACAAAATGAGTCAAGTCTACTCAACGGAGCCGGCCACCACAGGGCACGTTGTCTTCGAAACAACGCACGGTCCAATCGATGTCAATTTGTGGTGCAAAGAGTGCCCAACGACAACACGAACGTTCCTTCAATTATGTCTCGATGGCTACTACGACGGGATGATCTTTCATAGGATTCTTTCCGACTTTTTAATTCAGACGGGTTTGACACAACAAGCGTCTCTACAGGCGGCGGCATCTGCAGACGACATGGATAAATATTTACGAGCGAGCACGGCAGTGTCAACAAAATCGAGCAATATGTCTGGAGATGCGTTGAGGTGGGATCGGAAGAAGTTGGAAGTGAATCCTCGAATCAGGTTCAATCATCGGGGTCAAGTTGCCATGGCGTTGCCCCTTGAGGAGAGTAATACTAATTCAGATGTAGAAGAGACTGCGATGCTTCGTTATCAATTCTTTGTGACTCTTGATGAGGCTCCATTTTTGGATGCAAAGCATGTTGTGTTTGGGACCGTTGTGGGCTCTACCATGTTTAATGCTCTGAGGATAGGAAGAACTGATGCTAATGATCAAACTGGTATACCAACCGATCTGGAGGACGCTCCGCCTAGAATAAAAAGTGTCAAAATAGACTATCATCCATTCGACGATTTGGTTGTTACCGCTGAGAAGAAAATCCCATTCAAGAAAACTACAGCCAGTAGTGATGAAAGGAAGGGGAAAGAAGGGGCGAATGGGCAGCAAACCACAATAGAAAAAAGAAGAAAGAAACGCAAGCAAGTTCGTAATCTCAATATTTTGAGCTTTGGAGATGAAGAGCGAGATTATGATGCAATTACTAGCGGTGCCAAAAATAGCACATCAATGAAAAGTAGCCATGATATACTGGCTGGAGAAAGTAACTTCTTGTCTTCCAAAGTTGATGCTGATGTAGAGAAACGAAGTAAAGACAAGGATGGCGAAGGAAGTAGAATGAAATTGAAAGAAAATAGTGCTAAGACGATTGCTTTACAAAATGTAGAAGAGAAGAGTGCTTCCCCGGTTGACATGCATGAGACACATCACGCGGAGGTGGATAGAACTCAAATTCATTCAGCTGATGATGCAACAAGAAATAAGGTAGAAGTAGACAAGATGTCACAAAATGTGATGAAGGAAGAAGAACGACCTTCCAAACGAAGCAAGACCTCAAAATCGAAAAAGATAAGTGAAGTGGAGGCAAGGAGAGCAAAATACATCAAGTCCTCTGCAGCATCTAGTAAGAAAGGACGGCAGCGGCGAGAAGATGATACAATGACAAAGTTGCTGGCATTCAAAACAAAAGTTCTCGAAACAAAAGGAAGCAAAAATGAGAAAGGTAACAAACACTCCTCAAATGATGATTCCCTTGCTGCAAGGATGGCGAAACGTGTGAAACAAAGTGAAGATGAGCGAGAGATACGTAGCAAAGAAGAAGAAGCATTCATCTCTATGCCAGGCTACAGTGGTCAGGTAAATAATGATGAGGATCGAGCGGATACTGACGGAAATTGGATGAGTGCCAAATTCAAATGCAAACAGCATGCAGATAATGCTACAAGAACTCTGGACAAGATTGGAAATTCTCAAGACGAGTTAGGTGGAGATGGTCGTAGGATGGATGACTACGTAGTTTTCGATGAAAAGGCTCGCGGTAGAGAAAAGAAAGGACATCAAAAGAGGCATCGGCATCGTTAAAAATGAGACTTGTGGTTTGATTCATAAAGCAATACATAACATACAGGCCTAAAGTTGTAGACTGCCTGCTGTTAACCTTCTGTACTCTACTACCAATCCATGAACTCTGCGAAGTGAATACGTACTGAACATACCAAGTCAAGGTTCCCATGATGCTCCGAAACAGAACGTAAGTAATTGTTCTTCAGCCCCCAACCAAATTTGCTGAAGAGAATGCATGAACATCGTCTGCACAGGTCATTGTTCCTCGACTGCGAGCGAGAAAACATAAAATTTCGATCCTGCCCTGTTGAATTGCTTGACCCGGCGGGGGGATAAGAATTTTGGCTAGGTCAACTCGTACTTACTTATCCCCCCTCAAGATCTCAACCTAGTGTAAAGTTTTGTACCCCCCTCATCAGTGACTCAAGAATCAAGAAACACATCATGAAAAATGAAAATGTAACGGAGCGTAACACAAGGGTAAATAAGCAGGGTTGGCGACGAATGTTCCCGCCAAAATGTTACGTATTAAAAAAGCTGAGTACCGTTACCGTCTCGTCCGTAAACTGGAATGCGAAAGTCAGTGCCGGTCCGAACAGGATGATCAGCACTAACCAAGCTGCTCAATAGGCACGGCAACCATGGTCAGCGTTGCCGCCGTTGAATTAGACCAAGTTAATAGCCGGATTATGGGACAATTGGTGGCTGATCGTTATTATGGATTATTTTGTATGTGTTGAAGCCCTCGCCGCTGCCAAATCCCCTGAGAGAAGGTAGCATGGAGGCAATATTAGGCGGTGACGTCCGGCGAGCGCCGCCCACTGCACAATGCTTATTGAACATCCCAAGGAGCGTTTCTGCTGAATCCAAGCACGATAACATCAACATAATAATCCATAGTAACGATCAGCCACCGATCGGCCGATATTACGGCTGTTAACTTGGTCTATTCCAGCGGCGGCAACGCTGACCATGGTTGCCGGCAGAGAGTGTTCAATTTGAGCTTTCAATGACGGAGATCGGGCGGGCAACCGAGACTCAATGAAGGCAAGCGAGACTCAATTATTGGGATCTCAAAGTCGTAACGAAACTTTTACTTAGGAAAATTTGATGCCGTTTCTGGATCACTGCGGATCATAGGAGCGATACGTCGGAACATGTTAAAGATCGCTAAATTCGAATACCGGTTAGCGGACGAGATGGTTAATTGATTTTGAAATTTCACAAAACGACGCCAACCCTGCTTATTTACCCTTGGCGTAACACGAGCGCCAAGAAAATTCCCGCCAAAATTGATGTACCAATTCCTATGTTAAAATGAAAAATGATGGGGTTCGGCTACTTTTTCCCTCTTCCGAAGAAAAAGTAGAGAGATCCGCACCATGATGCAATTGATCTCTACAATGTGAATGCTGCCGCACCAGCTCCCTGAACCGTATGATTGCCCTCGGTAGCCTGTTGTTCGAGTGAACGATTGACATAACCGTCTCTGCGCTCAATCTTGACACATTTTGTCTCCTCGGCAGCTGCTACAGCTACTATACTGACTACTGCTCCCGAAGTCTTCCGCTTGATGTTATTAATGATTTGCTCAAGACGCTTGGCAACTTCCGGATGAGAAATAGTGCATCCACGGTTTGAATGAATTATCAGGTTTTTGCTCTCTATCGCTGGTTTATGCAATTCATATCAAACCATGGCCAATTATTTGATGGTGGTGCTCAACCCAATGTTCAATCAACTTATCAATGTCTCCTGCAAACTTACGCATTAAATGCGCAAAATGCATTTCCATTCACGCGAGTCTTGGGAAACCCGTTGAATATGAATAATGATGTTACCGCACAACCAAATTACGATAACACATATTTGAGCTCGATTGCAATCTTCTTCGGTAGGATCTTGCTCATGGACTCTTCTTCTTCATCATCATCATCGGGGTTGTATTCACTACTGTCGCTATCAAAAACATTAAACGTAACAGAAATTTTCCTCTTCTATTAAGAATCATTTCTAATGATGTCATTATCTTTTGAGAAGTGATCTGCATTTTTGGACATTGCCGCCGGAGAAGTTTGGTCCCTTTCGATCTTCTTTACAACATCACCTCCGGCATCCTCCTCCTCACTGTTGATACGGACACATCAGTATGCAAGGTCGTTGTTACTGTTTGCTGCTCCGTCGACAGATTGTAATGTAGCACCAATGAATCGTCTAAGCCAGACTCGTTCCCTTGCCACTTCTCAACAAGTTCTAGTTTGTGCTGATTCTCATCTTCTCCAAGATGATTACTCGCGCGTAGATTAAGGCTTAGCCATCGTTGATGTGTCCGCAGACGATGTGAAAGTGGCGGCCGATCCACATCAAACTTATTTGCTGCTGAGGCTTTGATTGTCTCACCTTCTTCTTGGTAATGACCCATACAAAAAAGATCCAGCCAAAGCATTTTGTTGACATCATTTGTACCATATCAGAGGAAGGATTCATTTAGTTTGTTCCAATAGGCACCGCTGTATGTCATTTCAGTACAACCATTGGAATCATCGTCCGAACCATTGCGTTAGTGTTTGGCCAATTCTATTGCATATTGGCATTATTGATGTGAACATCATTCTTCCTTACATTCGCAAATTCAGCAGCCAAACATAGTACTGCATATATCGCGGTGATAGACCAAACACCCGATTAAGACTGAGTCGATAGTTGCCTCGCACAGAGAATGGCCAAGTACGTGTGTTGACATCGTCTGGGACGCGTTTGATGAACTCAACTAAGAGCAAACGAGCATATAAGCATGTCGAGTCTCAGCGACGTTTCGCCAAGACATGTCGTCACGGGAGCGGAGTCAAAAATTTTGATGGTGAGAGTTTCACTCTCCTATTGCCGTATTTTGATGGTAGGTTGATCAGTGAGTTTAGAGACGCAGTTTCAAATACGGCAACAGGAGATTGTATATTGACTACATTATTAGATGCTTCGTCCGTAGGGGTGCTCGGCTTGTGATTGGGTTCTCATGGTCACTAAAAAAGTTGCTAAGTGATGAAAAACTCCATACTCACGGAATTGGCAGCTCCGTTACCAAAAAACTCCAGTGTGACTTTGCAAAAAATGACATTATTCCTACGTAGAAATTTTTGTCCTATTAAGCCAACCGCTCTTGGCCTCGTGGTAAGTAGGACTCTTTTCTCATAGACGGATTATTGAGTTTACCCCCTCAAAATCAGCATAGCAAAAATTTCTGTACCCCCCGGGGGACACTGTTCGGAGTAAAATTGACGGAGTTTGTGGTGAGGAACAAAGACATCACCATCTGCCGGACGGGCTAAGAAGATACTGTTGTGACAAGAAAAGAGGAAATAGACGCCACTTCACCTGTAATCCTGTTTGATACTTACCTGACGTGTCCAGGGAATCAACATCTTGCAAACTGCAACGTCAACAAGCTGAGGTGTTCGTTTTTGTGTCTCTTTCAGCTACGTGGCTTGACAGCAGAAAAATTCGATAACTCACGCACCATGAGCTCGGGAACAGCTCAATCAATGAATCTCTGCTTTGGATACAACGCACCAGCATGCATCGTGCAAAATTTGCAATCACTGTGCTGAAGCTGAAGGAGCGAGGAGGTGTAAGTAATAATAATGCCGAGAATATTAGCACCAAACCAATCCTTCGAGAGGCGTGGCTCGCAGCACAGCTTCTCTTCGCGGACATCGCTCAATAGTGAGCCGCCGCTCCGGAGGAATTCTTTGACACGAGGCTATCAACACGCTGCCTATGAATCAGCCTTTTCACTGAGACGCAAAGGCGACTCTCATCGGCATCGAATTTCTTACCATGTTCATGATGGTCGTAAGCACGACGTCACTCAACAGGTCAAACAGAACGCACAGTGTGACCTTCAAGATCCAAGGCAGATTCCTCATAAAACACTTTCAAAGGAGTCTTTCAACACTGCTGCGTCTACCCAGGCTTCAAGCCAGAGCTCGTCCGATTCAACTCTGCCCTCTACCATCGCGACGAGTGCGTCAGGCTTGGCTGCTGCTTTTGCTCTTCTAATGCAGCAAAAGGCCGGAGTAGGAGCTGCTACTAATAAAAGTTCTGAATCTCAGTCAGTCCCCTGCTCGCCAAACCCTCCTTCGAAACCTACTTCAACTTTTTCATCATCGTTAGATCCATACCATAATATGATCAGGGAGGAACCTGATTGTTGGGGTCAATTTGTTGATGTCCAGACTGCTGCTGAAGATTTAGAGAGGAGAAGTAGAGTCATACGGAGATACCCCGGAGCCCCTAATTCCTTGCCTCGTTATTGAATATTCGAGGTAAAATGAGCAGCGAAATATCCCACGCTATAATTTGAGACGCGCTACTTGCTCTGGGAACTATGCTAAATGCTATGCTGCGCGCTAAGATATTGAGTTGCTGTCAAGTCAAAAAGCTACTATGCTACGCGCTAGAGATACAAGATTATGTATCTGTCAAGTCAAAAAGCTACTTATGTATTTGTTGCCGCTAACAACGAGAAGCTGTAAATATTAGAATCTGTTGCCAAGTATCATGTGTTCTACAGTCTAAATATATGTTTTATGGAAGTGTTCTCACTTCAGAGAACAGGGGTCATGAACCCAACTTTCCAGTATTAATTCAAAATGATCCCTTGACGATACAAATACTTCATCACTCTGAAGAAAATACTCTCGAATCCATGTTGATGCTAATTTTGCCTTTTCCATCAGCACTCTCCGTATGATATCATGCTTCGGTTGACATATATCGATTTTGTTTTTGTTTATTTGATGCTTTACACCTGGAAGGAAATCAAATCGCCCAGATGTATCAACGACCGGAAAAGGTTTTATTTCTTCTTGCAGGCCAAGAAACCGTTTCAAGTCAGTTCGGAACTGAGTCGATCGTACTCCTCCATCGTTGTCGCTTTCAGATAGTTGAGATACATCATAGAGAAACACTGGACCCACATTGGACTTGACAGGGTCTAGACCTAACTGTAAAAGCTGCTTCTCAGATGTAGATGACATTGGCGTCTTTCCCAATCGAGATAAAAAGTCATGGAAGTTTGCCCTCCAAGCACAAACTCCTTGACTCCCAGAATGACAACCTCGTGTTAGCTCAGAAGTTGGAAGCATTTCCTTCCAAGGAACATTCGTCACTCTAAAGTTGTAGAGGCTTTCAAACCACCGAACTGGGTGCCTTATACCAATAATTAACTTTGTGCTGGGGAAATATTTCGCATAATTGACAATGCTATAGTCAGAAGATATATCCTGCGGACACTTCATGCCTCTCAGACGATCTTCCGGCTCCTCGCTATTTCTCTCTGCTTGTTTGATACGCCGCTCATGATCTTCGTAAAGATCTTTGATAAGCTGTCCAGAATTGTTCACGACCAAGTCACAGTGTTCCTTTGATAACGAGTTAGTCATTTCCGACAAATGCCGGAGAAGAGACGTCGTGCCCGTTTTGCCAAATCCAACAATTGCAAAGTCAAGTAGTCCAGAGACGTCGACGTCGTCTCGAATATTGCCATCGCTACCGATCAGAGCAGAAAGTGGAGGCCAGTTGGCCATTTCTGGGACGTGTTTAGTCCCATACAACAGTTTCTTGCGTTTCAACTTATCAGCCTGTGGCGATTCTGGTGGTGATTGCTGTGTCTTTTCCTCCCTAACAACCTTATCCTCAACTGTTTGACTTGATCGCATTTCATTGTGATCCTTCTTTCTGCCAAAAAGTCTTCCGATGCGAAATACTTGTTGTTTCTCAGCCGGAAGTACATTAGCTTTCACTGAAGATATCTTCCTTTGCGTCCAGCGTGATTTTGCATTTTGTGGATTTTCTCCAGATATAAAATTGGTTTCGAAATGTGCAGGTAGGATTATGAAGTTGATGGATGCAATTGCGAAGAATGAAATCATCATGAGAATAGCGCAGCGTCGAAAGCATTCGTCAGTAATGCTTATTGTGGCTCTTTCGGAGGATGTCCTGTCTTGACGACTCCTCTCGTGACGATGTGATGATATTATGCGATCATTACTCCTTGATAACTGTCTGCGTAGACGGTGGCTCCGAGAGAGTTCGACTGCTTCAAAGTATTGGGAAACAGTAAGCTGTGATCTCCGCGCTTCGTAGCCGTCGAGTGGTTGCTGATGCTCCCTCTTCTTTCTGCCGCCACGGTGAGAGGAGTGGTGGTGCTGCCGACTGCTCTCCCCCATGCCCTACTCAGATAATAACAGCTTCATGATTTACCAATAATTTCATTATTCCCTTCAGCCTCTCAAGTCATCATCATTTGCTTATTGAGAGGGTAGGTGGGGCTTTAGGTTATTTTTTCTGTGCATTTGCTGGTGTGTGGGGCTTTAGGTTATTTCTGTGTTGCTGAAATAATGCTTCTGCCATTCCGGTCCGCCGCAGTCATTCCATCCGACTGGGCCATCTGAGAAGACACAAAGCGGTTCTCAGATATGTCCAAATGACTCTTCTTTCTCTAGCGAAAGATCAATCACGAATTGGAAACCTGCCTAAGTAAGTACCGAAGCCTGCTCAGCTTCACGAGTTCACTCACGAACCACGAACGCCCCGCCACGAGATGCCAGGCTGGGCAATGGTAAATGGTGAAGTTTGAACACATTCATCTAGCTAGATGTCATTCAACTGAAGCGCTGTAAACAGCCCTAAGATCTCTCTCGATTAATATCAGTCTGCCGTTATCACTACATAACAACTAAAGTCATCAACCGCGGCTCTGGATTCCACTTTGATGTTGGAGGTCGGCGGCGTGGATTGCAATCTCAACTTATAATATCTTCGTCAAAAATGGGTCTAAGAAAGACGCAAGATCCATCCAAGTTCGAAGTACCCGAAAACCATCGATTAGATAAGCGTGTTGATGATGTCGAGCTACAAGATGAAGTTACCATGATGAAGAAATCCTTCGGAAATAACAGTAGCAGCGGCGGCGGCATGATGGCTGGTAGCACTGCTTACAATGGTAATGGCGCTTCGGTGAATGCCACCGGCAGCTCATCCTCCTCCTCTATCTGGAGTATCCCTCCGACACTCCTCCTCGCAACACTCTACGCGTCAATTTCGGGCTTGCTCTTCGGTTATCAAATGGGTATTACTGGCGGTGCAATGCATTCTCTTATATCATCGATGGGGTTGACCTCCGCTCAGGCCGAAAGTGTTTCGTCCTTCTTCTTTATCGGGCTCATGGTTGCTAGTCCATTTGGTGGGTATGCATGTGATCGATTGGGGAGAAGATCATCCGTGCTGTATACGGATGGAGTGTTTTCGTTGGCTGCGCTGATTCTGTTCTTTGCACAGAATTATAACTCCATTTTAGCTGGACGGTTTATTGCCGGGTGCGCCTCTGGTGTTTCATTGATAGCGGCAGTGAGTTACATAAGCGAGTTGGCGAGTGCCGAACATCACCATGCTCATAGGGGTGCATTAGTTTCGACGGTAGAAGCCTCTGTCTCACTTGGGTTTTTAGTATCCTACCTTGCAGCTTACGGAATGACCGTCTATCTTGATTTCGAAGAAGGATGGAGAATATTATTTGGTGCAGGCACATTCTTTCTGGCTGCGGTTCAATGGATTGGAATGAGGAAAATGCCAGAGAGTCCAGAATGGCTTGCAGAGAAGGGATTTCATGACAAGGCTCATGCTGCGTTGCGGAGGATCACTCCACGTAATCTCCAGGATGAGGATGCTTCTCTTGCTGGAAGACTTGCGGAAGCTGAAGCTGAGGTCAGGGGAAGATCATCAGAGCAAGTCCCTTTGGAGTATGGTGAGGTGAACTTCTTCTTAATAGATGACTGTCCACAAATACAGCACTATTGGAGGCAGGCGATAATAGTTGCTTTCCTTGCGATTGCGGAACAGACTTGTGGACATATCAATATCATCAATTATGCTCCAGTCATCTTTGCGGAAGTATTTTACAATTATAATGAAGAAGAGGCGGCGAAGAATGGCGAAGCGATTGCGTCCGAGTTGCTCAACACAACAATTATTTTGGGTGTAGTGAAGTTTGTGATCACCACCTTCGTACTTTTCGAAGTAGACAAGCTTGGGAGACGATTTCTACTCAAAGCTGGAGCTGGTACTGTCACCGTCTCTCTATTTTTTCTTGCTCTTGCATTCTCAGTTAACTTGGAAGACATTGAGTCAATTTCAGCATCAGGGGAAATTGAATATTCTCATTCAAGCTATCAACATGCGCTGGCCTTAATTGGATGCACTGGGGTGGTGTCAGGGTTTGCCCTTTCGTACGGGCCCATAACTTGGCTTGTTGTTGCAGAGTTGAGTCCATCGTCTATTCGTGGCCGCATGTTGGGATTTTATACAGTCCTTAATCATGGATGCGCAGCAATGATATCGTATACATTCTTATCGGGACAAGCGATCCATGGAGAAGCCTTCCCTTTTTGGCTCTACTTCTCTTTGTCCCTGATTAGTTTTGTATTTATTATCGTAGCTGTTCCCGATACCGGTGGTGTCGCCGGGAGCGATGTAGATGACGTGGAGAGCATTTTGGATAACACTTGGTTTTGGTCGAGCGATAATCCTCTTTCAATCATCGGTCGTCCATTTTATACATTATGCCCCACTGGCTGTAACAAGAGAAAAAACAGAAGCAGAGAGGAGTTGGGAAGGATAGATTCCTGTTTCGACGATGACGTTGGAGCAATGGAAGAATCGCCACATTTTTCTCTGTCCTGATGATGTGTAAGAAGTATGCTACATCTAGTTGAATAAACGTTTAAATAAATACACTCATACAAGCTTGAGCTAACATGTCTTCTCTGTGTCCTGTTCTATGCCATTGTTCCTCCTCTTGGCGTACAAGCTTCCAGAATGTTATCAATGCAAGTCTTCCTAATGAATACCCGGATGGTGCCATCGTAATCAAGAGTCAAAATTGCTGCACTTGAGAAGTCATCATCAATGCGATCCAATCCCAAAGAGAGAGGAAGCATTTCTTTACTGGTCAAGAAAGATTCTCTCACTGTATTAGTTGGGAAGAACAACGTGTCTGTTACAATTGGGAGTGATGCTTTGCTGGCCTCAAAGTAGTCGGTGCTTTTAGTTTTGTCCTTTGTTGACTGGATCTGCTTGATCGCTTTCTTCGATCGATTCTTGTTCGAGTCGACATCCCAAATGAAGCAGTGACCCGACTCTGAGCCACATGCGATGTGTAATCCTGATTCAGATACGCGCGCTCTAATTTGCATGCTGTTATTGGTATGGCCCTTGTACTTTCGAATCATACAAAAATCATGAAGGCCGTAGAGTCTAACACGTGAGTCGTTTGTGGAAATCAGCATCCGATCAGTGCGCCGCGTGGACAAAGCTTCTGGATTTCCAAGTACCTTTGTGGCTACTAAATTCGCTACGCTTCTGCCGGTTTCGTTTAATCTTTCTGCCAACGAAGGATGATGCTCTTCGCTACGCTCACTTTTACCATCGACCTCACGTAGAAATGAAATCCCAGTCACTTTCTTCCCCTTTCGATTCTTGCCACTTCGGTTCCGGCAAGCAATTTGTGTGAAGTACTTTAGACCATCAGCTTCGTAAAGGTAGACTTGGCCGCGAAGCTGTCCAGCAACTACATACTTGCCATCAGGCGTAAATCGCGTCGATGTTATTACTTCTGGTGCCTGCGCCCAGTCCTTTACTCTGCCATCGGTGATATTCCATAATCGCAGCTTCTTATCGAGTCCCCCAGATATAAAGAATCTATCGTCGTGCGGGTGGAAATCAACGGATGCAACTAGGTTGGCATGCTTGAAGAGATGCAAACAATTTGCCTTCGAGAAGTGATATAGGCGTACTGATTTGTCGACAGATGCGGTCAGTAAGAAATTGGTATGACCTGTTCGTATTCAGCGCAACAGAAAGAATTGATGAGAAAACTAGTTCGTCAAACGGTGCAACAAGGTGCAATTGATGGTGAGAACTCACTCCATGACAAATCAATGACATCCGCAGTGTGATCACGATACCGCTGGACTGGTTCAGAAGATATAATTTCCAAATTGGTGGCCAGCTCTGGCCCAAGTCCAATGAAAGACAACGGAGGTGCTTGTTCTTCATCACTACTTTCATCATTCCCTCCTCCTCTGGCTGGAACCCCCTTGGGATGCAACTTCGTCGACTTTGGAGAAACAGCCCAGATTGTTACATTTCCGTCTTCACCTCCAGTTGCTAGAAAGCTTCCGTCGTTACTGAATGCAGCACACCAAGCAGGTCCATCGTGTGCATGGATTGTTTTGACTAGTAGCATTGGGTTAAACGAAGAATCGGTGGCATTAAGTGTCTGTGACTCCTCGCTCGAAGATGTTGCAAGGCGCATCCGTGCCGTTTTAGCCATAGACGACCGCACATAAACAGCGTTTCCAGGAAGCTCCTCACTTGACATAAGACGCTTTCTGTTATGCTTCTTGGCTGACCTGCTCAGACCCGCTACTCCACGCTTTAGTTTCTGCTTTAATTCGCTTGCCTTCTTTCTAGCTGAGATTGGAGATCCCGATTTTGAACGATGAGAGAGGGTGGACAGAGACTCGTCAAAGCTATGAGAGGCCACTTCATTCATCTCTGTCGATCTTGCAGAGAGCATATGGCGATATTCTAGTGTCTCTCTATCTGGTAAAATCGAGTAGTTGGTGTCAATTGCATCGCTGGATCCCTTATTATCAATATCCCTCATAATATTTCGCACATCATGGAGACTCCCTGTGTCTTTGTTGATCATTTTGAATCGGAGGACTGAATCAATCGAAGAATCATCACTGCTGTCAGAGTCGTAATCGTGTTGATGATTATCTACTGGTGAAAGTGGCGCTGGCAACTTAGGGTCAGCCTCCGTAGCCGAAGTTGTTCTCAGGGGTATTTCAATACCTTCCTCTGTGGTATCGATGTCAAGTCCTGACCTTCTACCCTGACAAAATAAAAACAACGCTTCTAATGGTGAGCCCATGTCGCACAACTCTCCGCAGTCGATTTTTCTTGGTGTTATGTAATCACCATCTGTTACAACTTGTTCTTGTACGGAAGTTTCTGGTGACATTTTTGAAGAGACAAGTGCTGGCTTGTTACCTGACTCCTCTTGGCTCGGGTTTCGCTCTACTGGGAGCTGCTCTTTGGATTCGTCTACAACTGTCTCCCTCTCGTCTAGCTGGAGCTGTTGTACTTCTTTGATAGGTGTGTCGAATGACGACTCTTTGGTTGAAATGGTAGCTTTTGATGTGACCTTCTCCACATTTTCGACTCGACTTTCATCCCCATCGACATGGTTTTGCTCTTCTTCTTTGTCTTCTGATACGTCTTTAAGACTGACGTGCTCTTCCTCTTCTTCATCCATTGAGACTTTGTTGACTGTAGTTTCTCGACAATCCTCAGTCACCTCCCTCTCTGTGTCTGTGGCATCAGGCTCATGATTTTGCACACTACCTATCTCTCCCTCCACCGGAAGCTGTTCTGTCTCTTCCTGCTCTTCTCCTGCAGCATCAAATCTATTTGTGACAATATCGTCATTCTCTGACGATAATCCATCCGAGTTGCTCTCACTGTCGGTTCTCTCATCTTCTAGGACATTGCCCATGGTAATTATTTTCCCATCATACTTTTCTGCTGATTCATGCGATGGAGTGTTATCAACTCCAGTGCCACTGTTATTATTCCACAGGGGTTCATGTGTCAGCTCTGCATTTTCCAACTCTTCGCTCCCACTTCCACTTAAAGCATCAAATAATGATTTACTGGGAATTTCCAGAAAATCATCGCTTGATTGTGTCTCCTCTAATGCTATTCTTTCTTCGTAGCTTCCCTCCCTGAGAGGAGACTCTGTGCCCTCCCTGCGAAGAGAATCAGTAGCTGAGTGCTCTGATGAGCGCCACAAATCTTCGGTTACTTCACAATGGGGAGAATTTGCACTTGCCTTCGCATTGATAGTGGGATGAGAAATGCTAATTTGCGGCTCTACCTCTAAGGTATTGCTTTGCAGCACTGATGATTTATTATCATCGTCGATCAAAACAGCATCAACTTCGTCTATAATGTCCACAGATGCTGCAGCTACATCTTCTTTAGCGGCAGCAACAGTCTCATGTTCCTCTTCCTCTTCATCCTCAAAATGCTCCAATGCATCATGAAATTCGTCTGCATCGGAATCCCTGCTTGCTCTAATATTTACCTCCATCATTTTCGCTCTAAGGCGGCGGCTCTAGCTTGAACCCTCTCAACGCAGAACTGAACTAACGCTGTGCTTCTACCACCTACCACCAACCTCGCCATTGTTGGAGTGCAGCCAGGAATTCATTTTGAACGTTGGAGTCCACTTTCTCGATTACAACCGCGTGATGTGTCGTTTCCTTTCCCACCCCGCTTTGCTCTCCGCCACTCGCTCTCGCTCCACACATCAGCCAAGCCCACTCGCTGAAGACTCCCCATTATTTCCCATTGGCATCACAAATCACCATCATCATCGATCCTCCTCCTCCACCTCCACTACACTACTTTCCTACTCTCACCATGTTCTCTCAAGCCACCCGATCAATTGCCTCCACTGCAGCACGAAGAGCCGCTATCCGCTCTTCCACCCGTGCCGCATCATCCGTAGCCACACGCGTCGTCGCCGCTCCACTTGCATCCAAGCTCTCCGGAGGACTTGCCTTGCTCGCCGCTGCCGCTGCTATTGCAAAGAACAACCAAGAGAACAACGCTGTTGTATCTTGTGACCAACTTCCAGTCTATGGTGTTCCAGGAACCAACCAGGAGCGTACCTTCTTGGCAGTCAAGCCCGATGGTGTTCAAAGGGGTCTTGTGGGTGATATTATTGCTCGATTCGAGAAGCGTGGGTACAAACTTGTAGGATTGAAGATGGTTTGGCCTACGGAAGAGATGGCCGCCAATCATTATAAAGATCTTGCGAAGAAGCCTTTTTACCCAGGTATGTGTTGGAAGTATATCTTGCTTTGATAGATACTGACTCAATTCTCTTGTTGGCTCTCTCACCAAAAAATAATGTACTCCTCTACCATATCTTGAAATATTGCACACATATACAGGTCTTTGCAAATTCTTTAGCAGTGGACCAATCATCTGCATGGTAAGTGATGAAATTTGCTTTTGGTAGTACTCCAATTGCCTTGTTGCTTGTAGCGGCTGCTTATACAAAATACAAAATACAGAATTATAGGTATAGAGATGAATATTTTGCGTGATTGAATCGTCTAACTTTTTCATCATTTCTTGGGTCATCATGGTCATTGCAGTGCTGGGAAGGAAAGGATATTATTGCACAGGGCCGCCAGATGTTGGGCGAGACGCAACCACTTGCTTCCAAGCCTGGATCTATCCGTGGAGACTACAGTATCGACCTTGGACGTAACATCTGTCACGGATCCGACAGTCCAGAGAGCGCGGCTCATGAGTGAGTGATATTATGTTGTCCATTGTGTACAATCATTGCATCTTGGAGCTAATCTTTTTCTTACGTCTTTCCTCTTCTCGTGATGTTGATGTAGACTCAAAATGTGGTTTCCTGAGGGAGTCAATGACTGGAAGAAGACTGTCGACGCTTGGGTTTATGAATAAGTTGATCTAAAATACTTCTGATGCATGGTCAAGTACAAGATTGTTTGACGATCAAATAAGAAGCGACCAAACACACGAAGTAAACTTACAATAATCTGGTCTGAAAACTTAAATTACAAAACCTAGCAAATATGTATTTTGGCACTTGAGAACACTTCACAATTGTTGTTTGCTATCCTACGTATGTGCTAGCAATGAAAACTCTACAATCTCATTTCAGGGCGTGTTCGAAATATCCAATGAGGTGCTGCGCAATCGTAAAGGAAAAGATTAGCTTCGGCCCAACAACGATAAGCTTGGGTGTTAAGCCCTTGAACAATCCACCAAATCCTTCGTTTTGGATCAATCGTCTGAAAATAGTCATGCCTCCTTCTGGCGAATCAAAAGGTCGATTCTGGATCCTCGTCTTCACTACATCCAAAGGCTGTGCGACCGAAATGGATGCAACAGCACCGACGCAACTTGCAATTGCGTCCTGAGTCCAAGTGGCTCGAACGCCATCTTCACCTACACCCATCCAGGTCTTTGCAGCTGTGGCACCTCCAAAGAGCGCAAAGCTTCCAGGAGCATTTCGCATAGCTGTGAGTCCAGCTCCACGATACAAACCAAATCCCTCCTTGCGAAAAATTTCAACCACTCCACGACCATGGAGTTGCTCTGGCGCAGTCTGTGCTTTCACTTTGAGTGCATCGAGTGGCAACAAAACAATTTCTCCGATCCCGATTAGACTTCCACTGGTAGCGGAGAGAAGTGTACGACCGGTTTTGTGACCGAATTGCTCATCAAAGTCTTTTCCAAAGCGTTTCGTCATCATATCTAAAACAACTGGTTGTCCACTGCATATGCAGGCATTGGTGAGAAACATGAATGAGCATGGTAGAAGATATGAGCAATAATTACTGAGGATAAAGCTAAGTGAACTTACCCAAACTTGTAAACACGCTGCAGGATCTTGTAGGCGGCACCGAATCCGATACCCGGAAAGAGACTCATAGCTTTCTGTCCTAGTCCTTCTGTTGCACAAGTACGAAAGATTGCATTGTTCAGATTCATTCTAGTTTGCGCGGGTGAACCAAGAGCAATGATTTGAGTCTCAGTACTCATGAGACGCTTGGCGACAGTGTCAACGGGGTGGAATAGAGCAAGTTCAGATACGCCCGCTACTGCACTGCCTATGATTCGTGCATTTGCTTTCCCAGATGATGCATGCATAGCACTTGTCGAGACGATGCTGGTAGACTGAGAATCCTTGTTCGTCATGATGATTTGATATTGTGTTTAAACAAGAGTGCAGCCCTGGTCGATGTTATTTACAATAGATATGAATTATGAAGGCAAAAGCCTGCTGAACGGAGTCGGAAGGCTTGTCCATCCAAGAGCGTCGATGATTGTTCTTTGGCAGCGGTGCATTAGCATCTTCGATGGGTGTCACCGATGGGATCAGAATCGTTTTGGCATTTTTTGGCCATCAGCTTAGATCCCAGTATTGTAGTTTTCCATAGCATCGCCAAACTTTCTCTATGCTGGGATGATCTACCATCGCAAAGTGAAAAAATAAAAAATGTCGAAGGTCGAAGCTAAATACTGGCGGGAAAAAAGTTTCACCGGGAAAAAAGTGGCACCAACTAGAATCTCACACAAAACACTAACAAAACACAACCATCGATTTTAAACCCCTACAATGGTGGTTCTGCGCGTCAATATCGCCCTCCCGACCCCATCTCCGTCCATAATATGATAGAAGAGACTAATAGCTTTCGATAGAACCACTGGTCAACGTTATATGTAGTATATTCGCATAGCAGCAGCAGCACACGCATGCAAAGATGCCGTAGGCATGCGTCATCCTAGATCAAAATAGCAGTTATCAGTCCCAAAATTGTAGATAGTTGCTCTATATGGATGAACTATAGTTTCTTCTGAAGCAGATAATGTATATATAATGATTGGTATGGTATGTTGAGGCTGTTCTATGTATTTTTGTCGAGTATCATGGCCATATTTATGACTTCGTTCATTTTGTTAGTGTTTTGTGTGAGATTTGAGATTGGCACTGGTGCCATTTTTTTCCCGCCAGTAGGAAGTCGAAGGTCGAAGTCGAAGGTCGAAGGTCGACTTTAAGTCGACGATGATGGAGATAGCACTCCAACAGATACAGGCACTCTCGGTTTCACTGTAACAACGAATCATCATGGAACAATCTCATCAGCTGCAACAGCGACGTTTTAGCATTGCCATGGTTTGTGACTTCTTTTATCCTCGCCTGGGCGGGGTGGAAAATCACATATGGTCGCTTGCATTTCATCTGCTGCGTTTGGGCCATAAAGTTATTGTCATAACACATGCCTACAAATGCGTTGATAATGAATATTCTGGTGAAGACGACACGACAATACGGCAAAGAAGCAAGCGGAGTGGTGTACGATACCTACCGGGAGGGCTCAAAGTTTACTACTGCCCTTTTTTACCCATGGTTGATGAAGATTGTATGCCGACATTTACTGTGTCATTTCCACTACTTCGATGGATATTTATTCGTGAAGGAATTGATATTGTACATTCCCATCAAGCAACATCGACACTTGCAAATGAGGCTGTGACCTATGCAGCTGAGTTGGGATTAGCAAGCATCTACACTGATCATTCTTTGTTTGGATTTAACGACATTGCATCAGTAATATTGAATCGAGTACAAAAAGTGACAATGTCCACAGTTGGTGCCGTCATTTGTGTCTCACATACATGTAGAGACAACTTCATATTGAGAGCAAAGCTACCGCCCTCTACCGTGCATGTGATTCCCAACGCTGTGGATCCTGCAAAGTTTACCCCAGATACAACGAAACGCGACAAAGATAAAATAACAGTTGTTGTGGTATCACGACTTGTTTACAGAAAAGGTGTCGACTTGCTGGTTGGAATCATTCCAATAATATGCAAGACATATCCACAGGTTGACTTTGTGATCGGTGGAGATGGCAATAAGAAACTCGCATTGGAAGAAATGGTCGAAAGGGAGAGACTGCAAGATCGAGTCGAATTCCTTGGCTTTGTGCCCAGTGGTTCAGTTCGTGATACACTGGTTCGCGGTCATGTCTTTCTCAATTGCTCTCTAACAGAGTCGTTTTGCATTGCTATCCTTGAGGCAGCCTCGACAGGTCTCTTTGTTGTCTCTACCAATGTTGGAGGAGTTCCAGAAGTTTTACCTCCAGATATGATTCACTTATCAGAACCAAACATCGATTCACTGGTAGAGGGCTTATCAATCGCAATTACTGAAAAGATACATTCAGTGAATCCTCTTGAGTTTCATCAGCGGGTCAAAGAAATTTATTCTTGGCATAGAGTTGCAAGAGAGACAGAATTGGTTTACAGCAATGTTTTTGAGAATCCGAGGTTGTCATTCCTGCAGCGATTGGCTCGCTACAAAACAGTTGGTGGAGTGGCTGGTTATGTTGCCTGTGTATTAGCAATTACGTTGCATTTCGTTGTATCATTAGTTGAATGGTGGCAGCCTGTTCATCTGATTGACGTTATCCCTGATATGTGTTCGGTACATGACTACAATGAGAAGAAGAAGAAACAATAACTATATCATTTACTTCATTCATACCTACGTAAGATTGACATTACTTATACCCATCACAATGTTCTATCTTTTACGAACGAAAAGTGCAGCTGCATTTCCTGTACGCGATCTTGCAGCCAAAGAATTCATCTTCCTTGATCTCTTCCATGTCTCTTCCTTCTTGCTTGCTCTCTTCTTGCCACTTGACCCACGTGCCATTGAAGTTCCAGACGATAACGAACCTCTTGCAAAAGCGATAGCAGCTTTGGAGGGAGCTGTTCCCATTGTAGCTGATATCAAATGCTGCCTGCTTTGATCGTCAACGATGTCATCTGTTTCACTTCCCACACCGCCAAGTGCAACGACTTCGATATTCTGGCTCATTTTTTGAGGAGCATCAATCATATTGGAATCATCATCTACCACAAATGTAGTGTGTTTTCCGAGACGCTTCTTCTCTTGCAATTTTCTCTTCTTCTTGTCTTGTTTAGCTTTTTGCAATTGATCTGCTCTTTCAGAGTCAACCATTGCCAAGAAGTCGTCAGTCAGAAACTCATCACCGTCATCCTCATCATCAATATCACTATCTTCGTCAGGTTCCGACGGCTTGGCAATTTCAACGTTCTTCTTGCGCTTTTTCTTTGGAACTGTAGAGTCTTTTGCCATTTTGCGTTCGGCATCACGTAGCTTTTTTGTCGATTCACGTGCAGCGCTGCCTGAAACTTCTTCTACATTATCATCGTCACTTTCATCAGCGTCTCCTCGGACATCATCACTTTCATTAGCTTCCTCCTCGAGATTGTCGTTTTCTTCTCCGTCGTGTTGGCTATCACCTGCATCTGAGACATCATCGTCGAATACAATCTTTTTGTTCTTTTGCACATCAGATGATTGGATGGCGCCTGATAATTTGGCCTTGGCTGCCGTCTTTGCTTGTCGCGTAGACTTTCTCATTTTCTTGGTGATATAGTCGATTTCAAGGCGAGTTTGGAGGCGTTATTGAGACTACTGTGCTGCTGTTGCTGTTGCGTGCGGATAGGTCGTTATGATAGGCGCTACTGAAGTGCATGGTTTGTGTCCTTGCTGCTGCTTCCTTTTCGGGGGGGTTGCGGACAGACCGCCGCTTGCCTGCTCGCTTAACTTCGCTAAGTAGCATGACGCATGACCATGACCATGCCATGACGAAGTACCATAAGTAGTGTGATGAATCGTATGAATGTGCTCTTGCCTACGATATGTCATAACAACGATTGGCTCTGGAGGCAGGCATAGAAGTGTAGGCTATCCTCCTCTCATAATATTTTGCCAAGATTAATAATAATATCTCATCATTTAACTAACAATGGCATCATCCAAAGAAAAATATGTGAGACGGTCAATTTCCGTCCGCCTCATCAGGCACGGTGAATCGAAGAATAATCAAGTGTACCGTGAAGCTAACCGATTGTTCAAAGGAGGGACGCCAGAATTTGACGCGAAAGGCTGGGCAGAATATGTTGATCAATACCGCGTAGCTGATCCTGGTCTTAGTGATGTTGGTGAAGAGCAAGCATTGAGATTGTCGCATTACTTGGAACCACATCTTGTCAATCAAGCTGGTGAGGTCAGATTTGTCATTTCACCCATGATGAGGACAATTGAGACCATGTTACCCACATTAACAGCAATGAATAATAAAAGTAATGAAAATCCACAGATCAAGACATTTATCAATGGATTCTACTTTGAATCAGAGGGATGCCATACTCGAGAGAAGGTAGAGCCCGGTATGAATTCGGAGCAAATTGCAGAAGTCTTATCTCCAGCGGGTGTCCAAGATGCTTCATATGTCGGGTTTCAAAGCGGCCCTGAGAATGGTTGGTATGCTCATGGGACAGGTCCTGAAACTCGTCATGAGTCGGAGCAGCGTGCTGCACGGTTTTACGTGTGGTTAATGGAGTTTCTAGATGAGCAGCTGATGGAAGCAGAACAAAGTGAAGTAGAGGATATTTTTGATGCAGGAGTTACACTGCCGGGAGAAGAGAACGATAAATGCCATGATCGATTCCAGCCACGTGCCAGGAGGAGAAGAACTGCTATCTTATGTGGACATGGAGATTTCATGTCCTTGTTGCTAAAACGAATTGTCGCTGGCTTTGGACACTCTATTGAAAGGGAAGGAGAGAGTCATAGATCTGCTTTCGTGCATTTCAATACAGGTATCACAGAGTTGGAGTATTTCGGAAAAGGCAGGTTCCTCCTAATGTCTTCCAATCAGATTCCTCATTTGCATGGCCCCAACGGAGAATGTTACATAACTGGTGGATCTCTCAAAGATGGATGGAGCTACCTCATGCCAAGCGATAAGATCCTTCTCGATTCAGAAGTGGCGTTTGCATTCTCTGATGAGGTGCAGCCGCATGTTGCAGAGCAAACAGAAGCACTTCGTAGTCTATACTTGTCTAGAAGGGGGTCATCTTCGTCGCAGGATGAACTTGATACGACTCATCACAAAAGCAATCTCACAGTTGTCGTGAAACGAGGGTTGCAGGTGGTTGGATGTGCATCTCTTGACGAGAGGACAGGGCGACTCAGCGATGTGGTTGTGCGCCCATCAGCACGCAGAAGTCAAGTCGGACGAAGTCTAATCGACGCAGTAAAGAGTCGTGCTGTTGAAACGAAAAAGTTTGACAAAATTATTGTAGAGCCGGATACTTCCGAATCGAAAGCGTTCTTTGAGAAAATGGGTTTTGAGTCTACTGAAAATTACACCAGCGAGATTGTTCGCATGGAGTGTAAGCTTTAGGCTTTAAAATTATCTAGACTGAAGTGTCTATGCAATTTCTTTCGTTTACTTTATCTATCTATGTTTTCTTTTATGAAGCAGTCAATGCATTACTCTTCTTTCTTCTCTTCTGCAGAGAGCCGTTTTGACACAGAACGAGTGACCCTTTTGCTTTTGCTACCCATGTGTTTCTCTACTTCTTCAGACGTATGCTTACTGACAGAATCCAAACCTCCTCTACAGACCTCCCACGCCTTGGCAAAGAGGGGATCGCAAGGTGTTCCAAAATGTGTAATATTGCATGCTTTACGCTTGCTTGCTTTCTTGGTACGGCGGTAAATGTATCCCTGGTGACCCTCGGCGGAACCATGCATGGATGTTGGTGTTTGTACAAGTAACTCGACATTGAATTCATATCGGTCAATCATCAATTTTGGACCATGGTAACAAATCAAATATTCGGATTGGCTGTTGTTGAACATATCTGCCAGCTGATGAAAGAGACGTGGTGGAAAGCCAATGTCAAACATGTAGACATGTGTGAAAGGATCAAAGAAGTTTGCTTCAGTAATGTCTCCGTGAGCAAAGAAGCAACGATGCTCAATCGTTGAACCATCATCATCTTCTCCATCATCATCTTTCTTCCCCCCATAGGCAATATCTTTCTGTGCAGCCTTGAGCACCTGATCCAAATTCGCCATTCCAAGCATCCAACGTACATGCTCCATTTCAATCCCATAACTAAACTCTACTCCTGGATATTGTGCCACATGTAGATTTGGCTTGCCGAGACCACAACCAACATCAATGAAGCGACTGTGTTTGGATAGGCCGGTGTATTCTATCATGAGGTTGGTCATTTTCTGCATCGATCCGACGGTAAGCTCACCGTAGATTGCTCCACCGTGGCCGTTGCCTCCAATGCTACCAGTGTGTTTGCTGACGATTTCATAGACTCTTCTAACGTTTGTTGGCACTTTGATTGTAGATCTATTACCAAATGGTGTCTTCTTCGTCTTTTGTGTTGTGTTGTTAGCGGCTTGCTTTTGATCATCATCGGATGAAGGAGTAGGCTCCTTGCCCATGTCGAGAGAGCGGCGCACTTTGGATTTGGCAGCCGCTTGTGTAGTTGCGTTCTTTTTCTCCTCGGCTACTACAGATGATATCGATGGTGTTACAAATCTTGCATTGGTGTCGACAGCAGGAGGGACATCCTCCGTTGTTGTAGTAGTTGTCTTAGATCCTTTCTTTGTTGGCTTCGGTGGTGTCCGCGGCGCTTTGCGGCTGGGGCCATCTTCATTCTTTTTCTTTGCCGGTGAACTGGCTCGCTTGGTCGGACTCTTTGCAGCAGCAGCTGCTGGTGGTGCTGTTGCGTCGGCTTTGCGTGTGCGTCTCCTGGGTGATGACATGGTTTTGCTTGCTTCTTCTATGCTAGTGCAAAGGCGGCTGCCATGGTCAACAAAGTTTGTTGAGTGAGCTCGGCATCAAGTTTCGTTCGGCGAAGAGCGCGTGGAACAACGAGAAAGCACACACAAGAAAGGAGGGGGGCACTTGAGGGCACTTGAGGCTGCTTTTTGCCCCCAGTCCGAAGTCCAGTGGCGGGAATGATTATGGCGGGGGAACGGTTGTGGTTTGGCTCCGAGCCAAACCACCATCAATCGTCAAACCACTCCATGCTCCATGCCAAGTCGCTGCTTCCGTGTCCTCCTATGCCTGGAAATATTCGCCCATAGCAATTAATTTACACTGTAGTGTACTCCTGTTGTTGCTGCGTTCATGCTGGTACCCCGTTTGCCGCGAAGACGACAAAGTTCCAATGGAATTCGGCGAGCGGCGTCCACCCATTCGCGACTGACGTCGGCGTGATATTATCGATCGATGCTGCGACTACAACGACGAAAGTAGCAGCAGAAGGAGTATATTGCAGCCGCTTCGATCAATGCGGGGCTGGGGAGTAAGTAGTAGAAGAGCTCTACAGCAAATAGACTGAGTACTGAGTGTGCAAAGAATTGAAAGTGTCCACGGTTCACTCGACGATGCTCAATGTCAATGTGGCGTAGATCTACTTGTGAGTTTGTTGGGCTTTCTCTGTCTGAGAAACAGTGACGGA
The DNA here is from genome assembly GCA_037178625.1 of Skeletonema tropicum. Lineage (NCBI taxonomy): Eukaryota > Bacillariophyta > Thalassiosirophyceae > Thalassiosirales > Thalassiosiraceae > Skeletonema > Skeletonema tropicum. Next base: position 2,304,704 of record CM074130.1, read on the forward strand.
AGAGAATAATTCGGCCAACTCATCGGTAATATTTGATGTACATGGATAGTAACATTGGTAGTAGAAGGAGTAGAATTATTCATCGACTCTTGCGTATCAAATTTAGGCGCTATAACGAAGAGAATAGATGCTCTCAATCTTCTTAACTGTACGTACTCTCAATCTTCTTAACTGTACATGCCAATATTGACAACCAATGACAGGCGAGGTAGACTGGGCCATGAAGAAGAATCATGGCTATAACTTCTTTCATCATCCATTCTTTTGTCTTCTTTGGTATCCTTCTCCGGAGTGATCAAAGTCGAACCATTCCATAATTACCATACTAGAAAGCTCTCAGCAACTCCTTGTGCCCCTTAAATCTAGTTTTACCTTTAAAGCTGTATACTACTGCTTTTGTAGCATTGTGCTCGTTCGTTGTGACGAGAAGCGTAGTCGAGCACAGTAAGTGCGATCAAGTACTTTATCTCATCTACGAAGAAGTCACAGAGGAAGCGCAATATGAGGCAGGATCAATGAGATCAAATCAAACTTTAGGAGGCAGTCTGAACGTGGTATCACCATGATAGGCATTCAATAAAAGCGCTCCATCTCCTCAACATCTTCGCCGTGGAGTATGCCCGGCTGCACGTCTACAGCGTAGGCTCGACTGCACATCTCTGTGAAGAGATCACTTGACAAGACGTCATTCATTGATCTCGATGACAACATACAATGCCGTGCTGAGAGACTGTGAGCAACTGAAGCTTATTTTGTTATGAGAGCCTCGTCGAATACAGCTGTCAACTCTCATGTTGGCATTGGCGGAGTTGCAGATACAAGAGGAATCGATTGACCATCTCAATCTCAATCACTGATGGGCGATTAACAAAGTGGTAACACCAGTCGACCAACTTCTTGCATCGCCGGAGTGTTCATTGTGGGATCGGAAGGGTTTAGATTCCCGCCCTCATGCCATGAGAAGGTGGTGAGCTGCTCTCTCTCTCTCTCTCTCTCATGACGACGAGGATTTCAGCCACAGCCACTGCGCGTCTCTGGATAGTCTCATTACTATCGACTGCATCGTTTTCATTCAAAGATGGATTGACTGTGATGGTTTGTTATCCTCGTGTACCTACAATGTGCCCGCCTCGATAGCCGTCTATCTTCGATCTTACTCAGTACGAATAATACACTGAATTGCGCAAAGGCCGTATGCGATCTAAAGAGGAAGTAGTGGATTTTAGTTTGTTGTATGTTTGACTTGTTCTTTCACCTCACAATGAATCGTTCCATTCAAAGCAATTCAGTCCAGTCATCTTCGCACAGAGCACAGAATAATAGTGGAGTCTTTCCACACAACTTCGAACTCGCTACAATTCATTGACTGAAGCTCAGTCGCAACCATCACATCAACTCCCAAATTGGGATAGTCAGCCATGGTGTTCATTAATAAAGATTCGTCAATGTTCTCTAACCTCTGCAGCAATACATTGCGGAGTCATCACACCCACTCGCCCGGCCAAGTTCAACCGTTGTATTGTCCTGTATGATTATATTCGGCAATAATTTGCACCCCCCGCATCAATAGTCAGTTTATAGTAACGTGTCGATGATTATCGAGTCGATGGAGAGCAACAGAAGAGAATAACCATCGAAAATAAAAGCGATAGCACGCTATTCGGCCCTGCCGCAGCCGTTTGCTGCCAATTGCGGGCGAATCGAATGCAACAAAACGCCGCCCGCACCCCGAATGTATCACGAGGTGTTAGAGAAGGGAGGGAGGTAATGATGGCTCGTCATTACTATTGTTAATGATGTCTACTACGGCCGAAACCGTCATGGTTTGGTTGATTTTGATACTGTTTTGGCTGAAAATGTGTGGGTTGAACCAATCCCGCCACTAGAAGTCTGTCCACCATCCACCATCCCATCTCGTCCATTTTCATTTTTCATTTTTCCACTCTTTTGATTTTGAAGGAATAGTCAACTGAAATTGCCTATCTGTGGCCCTTGCTTGCTATCAGCCATGGACCAAAGTCTCCGCCAGAGAGGGTGGTCGATAAATTCCTATGGAGACGACCATTTACGTCGTGACCGCGCCGAGTCAATGGCCACACACCAGTCGGAAATGACAGAACAGTCCATGTCAGAGGCTGAAAAATTGAATTTGCTCAATTCAGCATTTGAACACGCACCGACGGAGGAGGAGGAGGAGCACCCTCATCCTGCAACTACATCTTCTTGTAAACAACAGGATGATAAAAGTAAGAATGAAGAGAGTGAAGAAGAAGGAGAAGAGGACGAGATGTTATTTTCGTCCTCAAAGTTAAATGAAGATGACTACACGGCCATGTTTGGGGAGGATGATGGTGATGGCAGCTCTCAACAACATAATAGCGATGACGATAATAATGATGATCTCAAACCGCCACGCAAACGCTTAAGAACTGGGATAGACACGAGTGTAGCAACAAGCAAAGAAAAGGATGACGAAGAAAGTTCAATTGAAGCTGATACAGATACTGCAGGTGGTGATGGGAAGAACAACATGCAAGAGAAGAAGCCTCAAGTTGTTCTATCCCAGAAGCAACAACAGCAATTGAATTTTGCCAAATCGAATTTGTCAAAGTGGGCAGCAAGGCTGTTTGATCCAAATCGACCTCGAGGTTTAGTAGAAGCTCCACAAGTTATACCTCTCAACGATGAATTTTTAACTGCTTTTGGTAAGCGGGAGAAGGAATATGATGAGATTTCGGGGAGAGTTGTCGATGTTGATACGACAAATTTGGATGTAGAAGTGCTGGGTGACGATGATGATGATGACAGTATGGAATTATCCAGCACAAGGAAGGATAAGAAAGGAGACAAACAAACAGACTTTGGTAAAATGTCAGACTGCAAGATCAAAATTTCAAATCTCACTTACTCAACAAATGCAGCCACCATCGCACGAACTTGTGGTAAATATGGACCCGTTGTGGACGTAAATATCATATTGGATGACAATCGTCAGTCTACTGGTAGAGCATACGTTGTGTTTGAAGATAACGAAAGTGCAGTGGAATGTGCCAACAAAATGAATGAGCAAACTTTGGAAGGGCGTGTTATTTGGGTTTCGGTAGCCTCATCTTCGTCGTCTGGGAAAAAAAGTATGGATGCTTCATCTGGCGCGACGAAAAGAAAAGAGACGAGGTATTGGGATCGTGATATATCTACGAAGTGCCATCAGTGTGAAGAGGTGGGGCATATTGCAGCCAATTGTCCAAATGAAGAGAAGCCAAGACCTTGTGTATTATGTGCTCAATTAGGTCATGAAATGTGGACATGTCCGATGAAGTGTGTCTGCTTCAACTGCGGTGTCCCTGGCCATCAGAGTCGTGATTGTCCTCACCGCAGAGGTCTTCCTCGTCGAATCATTTGTACTGTGTGCTATCAAAGTGGCCATCACCGATTCGATTGTAGAGAGAGACCATGGAATGCTCCGTCCAAGGATGCAATTTGTATGCAGTGTGGACAAAAGGGTCATTTCATGTGTTCTGAAATGCGTTGGTTCTTTGGATTGAGGGGTGTAACCTGCTTCAATTGCGGTGGTAATCATTTAGGTGAAAGCTGCAGGAGAGCAAACTCTGAGACTTGTTCCAAGAATGCCGACATTGGTAGGCAAGAGGTTGAAATGGCTGGAAGCATGACCCTCAGCGACCAATTATCTACTCAACGATCGAGCAGAGAAAGTCGCGATAGTCGAGAACAACGAAACGTCAATGGACGTGCAAAGAGTCTTCCCCCTTCACGGCAACGTCGTTAAAAAAAGTAACGAGAAATTACACCATATTATGTACAATATTATTTTACCTTAGAAGCAGAGAAAAGGGTCTTCTCCGTCAAACTCTGGGGGTGTCGTGTCATCTACACAACTTGGTGGGTAGTCATCGAAATTGGACGTATCTGTTGAGTCCTTTGATGCTGGGTATTATTGGAGCTGCTATTTGTTTCGAGAGTAGAGCTTCAAAGTCAAGATTGTCGAAGAATTTGGATCGTCTTATGTCAGAACTTCCTGATTTGAGGCAGCCCAGTCTTCGCGTCAGGTCAGCTGTGAGAAGCTTCTTTGTGAGCTGCTTGGCAGTTTTGTCAAAACTTCTGGGAAATCTAACTGTTCCTGATAACACCTGCTGATAAATTCTAATTGGATCGTCGTCTTCGGCGACAAAGGGAGGTTCACCTGCAATCATTTCGTATATGAGGATTCCCAGCGTCCACCAGTCCACTCCTTTACCATGACCTTTGTTCAGAAGGACCTCTGGGGCGATGTACTCTGGGGTGCCACAAAGAGTGAAGGTCTTGTAGGTCACTATCTTTGCAAAGCCAAAGTCAGTGATTTTCAAGTAGCCATCTCTGTGATACATGAACAGTGATGAGTTTAGGCGAAGCTTTTAATGGGAAAGACGCATGCACATATCCACGACTCGTACCTTTCGAGTAGAAGATTCTCTGGCTTCAAATCTCTGTAAATGATGCTTTTACTGTGTAGGTATTCAAATATGCTTACCACGCATCCTGCGTAGAATCTTGCCCACGAAACATCGAACTTGACTGCATTTCGAAGATGTGAAAAGAATTCTCCTCCAAGGATGCATTCAATGACCATGTAGATATAAGATGGGTCCTGAAAAGAACAGCACATGTTAACTACGAAAGGGTGTTTGTCTTTTGATATTATGGAAAGGATTTCCTTCTCAGACACGATGTGTTCTACCTGTCTGTATTTGATAATATCAGACTTTCTCAGCATCTTTATTGCATAATACTGACCTGTCCCTGAGTGTGAAGCAAACTAACAAAAGTGTAAGGATTCCGAAGAAAGAGTGAGTCAAAGTGTCGCAACCAACAACTCACTCGAACCCGGCCGAAAGAACCTGTACCTAAGGTTACTCCGACATCAAAGTCAGTGATTGATTGACACTCTAATGGGGTCATTCTCTTTGCCATTCGTTCTATAGTCTCATCAGTCGGTGGATTTCTTGTGCTCCGATAGATTCCAGAGATGCTTTCTCTCTATCGCATCTGATCGCATCTCATTCACTTTCTGATCATGGTATTTTTGGCGCCATGTGTCAGCCTCGCTCAAGGTGAGAAGCGCGAGATTAGAAGTTCAAAGTTCAAGTAGATAACATCATAAGCAGCATCTTCACATCAAGAGCATGGCATCAAAAGTACTTGTAGTAGGCTCCGGTGTCATTGGCTTACGCACCGCTCTGGAGCTTCTTCGGAAGAATGTGAGCGTCTGCTTGGTTTCGCCCAAATCGCCTACAAACATTGCCACGACATCAATGGGTGCCGGAGGCCTCTGGATGCCATTTCACTGCGAAGATGAAAGGGTTGATGGGTGGGCAAGAAGTACACTTGATGAACTAACCAAGCAACTTGCCAATTCTGATCGAAATGTGGAAGTGGTTCCGAAGGTTGCATTCAAGAGACAATTCATGGAACGGCCTACTTGGAGCGAGACTAGCTCTCTGCAATTCCAGCAGATGGAAGTCGACTGTCTCTACAAACACGCATCCCACAACAACATTCGCTTGCCGCCAAAGGAGACAATTAAAGATGCAGGATACACGCATGCATGGTTGTTTCATCCTCCGATAGTAGATTCACCCAACGCATTGAATGCGATGCTGCAAGAGATCAAGATGCATAAAAAATCAGATTTCATCAATGTTGAAACAAATAAATATTTCAACACTATGAACGAAGTTGTGACAGAGGCAAGGACACTAGGTTGTAATGGCGTTGTGAATTGCACAGGATTAGGATCCAGAGCTCTTTGCCTCGATGACGAAATAGTTGGAGCGCGAGGAGTGCTGCTGCATTATCAAAGATACCAACCTTCACTGTGGGGAGTGGCTTCGAAAGATGATACTCGTTTGAAGGATGCTGCTGTGACGATAGAAGAGGAACCTTTCGGATCTGAAACGACGCCATGCTATATGATACCCAGGGGTGATACAATTGTTGTCGGAGGAACATATTTGGTTGGTGATGAGGAAGAATGTGTGAGAGAATCTGAAAGAAGAATGATACTAAAAAATGCACAAACACTGGGCATAGACACAACAAATAATGAACCCATTGGTGAATGGGTTGGGTTTCGTCCCTACAGAAGTTCTGTAAGATTGGAGATAGACGAAGAGTTGACAGAAAGTGGCATGAGAGTGGTGCACAGTTTCGGATATGGAGGGTCAGGTTGGACTGTGTATGTCGGTGCCGCGAAAGAAGCAGCGTCACTCGTAACTGGATCGTAATGGCGAGAAAAGGAAAAAGGACAATCGATAACCAAAATAATTTGATACCTTGACGAAGAAGAGTCATGTTCTAATCCATCAAAGTAGTTTACGGTGCGTATGATTGTTAATCTCAATTCACCTGAACTGCTGTTGCCCTCCCATCATTCCATTCATACCACTCATTTGTTGGCCACCCATCTGGTTCATGTTCATATTATTGTTGTTCATACCGCCCATGCCTTGCATATTATTCATGTTATTTTGCATGCCCATACCTTGCATATTCATGTTACCTTGCATGCCCATGCCTTGCATATTGTTTGTGTTACCTTGCATGCCCATACCTCCCATTTTTTTTTTTTCAGATAAATAAGTGATTAGTTTAGGATGGTATTCAGGAGCTGTTTACTGGGCAAGCTGGATCTGAACTTGCCCATTTTAGGTAATAAGAGGAGTGCAGTCTAGGTATCTCTAGTTCAGTGGCAAGTCCGCACTCCTCTTGTCACCTGTGCTAGGTGATGGTATGTTCCTCCTCCCTCCTACTCTCAACTGCCTCTCGACAGGTGAGAGTGAGAGTCCTCACTCAACCTCTGCCACCGCAGAGGTGGGGGAGAGGGGATTACTCCCCACTCCAGGTGTGCCAGTTGGACATCCCCGGCCCATTCTCAATGAGTGGCCGGATGCGGTGGTGCCTGTCCCTACTCCCTCTGAGCAGGAGGGAGTTTGCCCGGACTAGGGCAAGGGACATGCGTACCAGCACATAGAATATCATCTGGCTACGCTGACGCTCCCACTTTTCAGCTAAGTGTGTACCCAGTTGACGCATCGCATTCAAGGCCTCTCTACCGGGCATTCCATCAGCCGTGAAGCAGAGGGGGGTGAAGTCCCGACGTCGTTCAAGACAAGCTGCCTTGTACTTGCGGATTTTCTCCCTCTCTTGTTGCCTCAAGACAGCCGAAGGCGCCTTGTTGCGGTAGGAGCGGCAGTCCGCGTCGGTGATGCGAGTGTCAAAGACAGTTCGACGCTGTCTCTTCCAGAAGTGGGAGACCATCACATCTCCACGCTCTTCCATTGTTGTCACTGGGGTCGACCCATCAGTTGCGTTGTGTTGTTGCGTGGTATTTTCAGCCTCTGCTGCGGCAGCAGCCTCTGCCTCTGCAGCAGTGCGTTGAGTACTAGTGTAGATAAAGGGTTCGTACTCAACGTCACCGGGAGTAAAGGCTTGCTTGCACAAGGAGCCAAATTCTCTCGTAACATCATTGTGGCGGCAATGGACGAGACCGCCCACCTTGCATTGGAGAGCATGTTCCACCGTCATTTTTGCACCACATCCATCGCATAGGTCTGACAAATCCATCGGCTTCAGGTTGTACCGGAGACGTACGTTGTCTCGAAACTCTTCAGCCGATAGGATCGTGCCATTGAGGCGGTTTGGGACAGCCGTCAGCCAACATCCAGTCTCACAGATCCGTTCCAACCTCCTCTTATCACCTGGTTTCTCTCTCCCCCACTGGGTGAGATGGTACTCAGCATCAAGCTTCTTCGCTTCCTGCGATCCAATTTTAGCCATCATAGCTGAGTACTGGTGGGTTTTCGGGCACAGTTCCCGACGATTGGCCAGCGTTTCAACCAGGTGTTCCACCGCTTGTCGCGACGTTTTGAAGCAATCCTCAGATTGTTCCACAGGGAACCGGATTGCTAAGCCTGCATGTTTCACACTAAGGGAAAGCAGGTGTCGCAACTCTCCAGATAATTCCGAAGGGGAGATGCCAAAGAGAGGTGGGATAAATTTCTCTCTAATGGCAACCTCAATCGGAGCAAGAAGGGGCCCCACGTTTGGCACAATGCGCGATAAGTATGTCCATTCATTCTGAAGAGACAGTACAAAACCTGCATAGGCTGCCTGGGGTTGTGTGTAGGCACATTTGCCAAGGACTTCCACGCAATATACCCACTGTTCCACTTTCTTCTTGACCCACTCCTCCTTCTCAGCTGCATCACCATACACTCCACCAAGGTATCGGTGGTGGCGTCCATAATTCAGTTCCGAGATGCCAGCCGCTTCAAAGGCTGCTCGTGCAGCATCCTCATCTTGCGGCATACAAATGTAGTGGGATTTATCTGGTTCGGGATAGTATCCAACATAGGGCCCCCTTTCTTTGAGAAGCTGAAGCATAGTAGCGTTATCGAGTGCAGTACCGACACCGCCGAGATCATCAGCATACCAAGGTTGGAGAGCTCCAGGGACTTTTTCCCTTAACCATTCCGCTAGTGGCATCAGGGCGATGCCATAGCACACCATAGACAGGCAGCACCCCTGCGTGATGCCCTCCTTGCACGCAATGACAGTAGGGTCTTCTCCCATTTCATTCCGCATAAAGCAAAGGCTATGGTGTCGATAGCGGTTGAAAGCTATCTTTGCGAGTGGGGGGCATCGATGGTATACCTCCCACAACATGTTGCATCGATTGAGTTCATTGAAAGCATTGCGAGCATCCACTAGGAGGAGGCCATAGCCACTCTCTGGGATGTAGTGCGAGTTTTCTGTGTCAGGTTGGATGGGATATTCAGGGAAGGGTGGGGGTGTTGGGTCAGAGCTCGCCTCCTCAGTTGAGGCATCCGCCGGTGGCTCTTCATTCTGACTTGAACTCTCCATCTCACTATCATCTGACCCATCTCCGTCGTCTCCATCTCTGATCTCCGTCTCCGGCTTATTCGCCGCTCTTCGCATGTTCAGCCACCCACCCAATTCTGGAAATACTTCCAGAATGGCATGAGTTGCACCTTCAATGCCCGCCTGAAGTCCAGCACAGAGTTGGACGTTGTTGCAGGCGTCCCGCGCTCGCTCTTTGCACTGATCAAGGATTGTTCCAGAGATCAGCCGCATCCAGATTTCACCACAGCCCAAAGGGCGGACTCCCGGCTCCTTATCCACTGCAAGCAGACGCACGTGGTTGAGGGCTCGGATTTTGGCATAATCCGGTTGTGCGCATCCAAGCCATGTAGCCCACTCCGCCATTTCAACTCGTAGAGCATCAGAAGCTGCTCCGTGTCGGGTGAGCCACGCTTTTAGCATTATACCATCCACTCCAGGAGGGCCTGCAGCCCCATGAAGTTTGCTAGAGCGACTCTCAATGTGATCCAAATCGACATAAACAAAAGCAACTACATCCTCTTCCTCGAAGTCCAGGGGTTTCTGGAAAACGAGGGGGTCCCCTTCAGCTGGAGTCACAGGGGAGGGGAACTTTGACCTCAGGACATCAATGACTGGCTCCCCCGTCTTGGAGTCAAGGTCAGTTGGCTTGTACAGACCACCTTGACCTCGGTCCGTCACCTCCCGAACTGCCTTCCGAATGTGACCATTTTGAAGTGTAGATGCAAATCGACGAGCCTGCGACTCGCCTATCCCATTGTCTCCCATGGGACGACCCCCCAATCGTCCCGATTGTCCTTCAACTTCCACTGCTATAACCAGCGACAGAATATCTCCTTTCTCCCAGAGGTCAAGACGAGTTGTGATCAACTTTTTGATGTCTGCGCTCTTGGAGCATCCCCTCTTGCGTGTGAGGATACAAGCAGGGAACATGAGAGCTCTTTCTGCATTCATTTTGCCCTCTCGGACATTTTTGAATTCGGTTGTAAGAATATTGAGAAACCGAGCGCCAACTTTGTTGCGGTAGACCTCATAAAACGGAGCAATACTTTTCACCACCCTGGAATAGAGTTTCTGGTAGTATCTGTCATCCACTGCAGATAGTTGGCCGTGTAGATGAGTGCCATCATTCTGATGGATTGTATCACCATACACACTAATAAGTTTGTGGTCTGACCATGAAAGGGGTTGAAGTTTATCATCCTTCTTTGCAATTTGACCGCCGATCGCCGTGATCGCATCCTCCGTAAGCTCTTTCCTCGACATAATACCCTCTATCCCTCCTGTGCCATCATCCTTCCCGCCTTCTCCACTTTCCTCTGAGCTTGAATCCTTCCCTGTCGTCTCCTCATCCTCATCCTCCTCTTCCACTCCTGCTGTCTCCTCAGGGGAGGCAGCTGTTCCGTCATTATCATCCTCCTCATCCGTCTCCGGCCACGTCTGATCTCCATTTCTCAACCTCAATCTGAAATCAAGTTCACCTGGTTTCCCCCTCCTCTGGAGAAGTGAAAACTGGTTGATGCAACAAGATCCATGGCTGGGGTCCTGCTCTGAGCCTTAGAAAAGCTCCGGTGGTAGCAGTCCACGGACACCGTGGGCAATATTGTCCACGATCAAACCGGCTGCCTCGGTACTATCGATTGTGCCACAGTTTGTCAAATCAGGTCCCCTCTTCAAATTGTGCTCTTCTTCTGCATCTGAGGCATCATCAGTGGCCGAGTGGTCACTGTATGATGAGTCGTCTGCTTCAGATATCTCCTCTCGTGAATCGTCATGGCCAGCTAGAGCGGACTGGTCATTTGAATCGGTTTCAACTTCAGTGTTTTGCGTTTCTTCAGATGGGTCAACCGCAGCAGTGTCAACAGCATCTGAGTCATGGCGTGGGATGAAGTGATTCCGGTGAAAGCTGCAGGAGAGCAAACTCTGAGACTTGTTCCAAGAATGCCGACATTGGTAGGCAAGAGGTTGAAATGGCTGGAAGCATGACCCTCAGCGACCAATTATCTACTCAACGATCGAGCAGAGAAAGTCGCGATAGTCGAGAACAACGAAACGGCAATGGACGTGCCAAGAGTCTTCCCCCTTCACGGCAACGTCGTTAAAAAAAGTAACGAGAAATTACACCATATTATGTACAATATTATTTTACCTTAGAAGCAGAGAAAAGGGTCTTCTCCGTCAAACTCTGGGGGTGTCGTGTCATCTACACAACTTGGTGGGTAGTCATCGAAATTGGACGTATCTGTTGAGTCTTTGATGCTGGGTATTATTGGAGCTGCTATTTGTTTCGAGAGTAGAGCTTCAAAGTCAAGATTGTCGAAGAATTTGGATCGTCTTATGTCAGAACTTCCTGATTTGAGGCAGCCCAGTCTTCGCGTCAGGTCAGCTGTGAGAAGCTTCTTTGTGAGCTGCTTGGCAGTTTTGTCAAAACTTCTGGGAAATCTAACTGTTCCTGATAACACCTGCTGATAAATTCTAATTGGATCGTCGTCTTCGGCGACAAAGGGAGGTTCACCTGCAATCATTTCGTATATGAGGATTCCCAGCGTCCACCAGTCCACTCCTTTACCATGACCTTTGTTCAGAAGGACCTCTGGGGCGATGTACTCTGGGGTGCCACAAAGAGTGAAGGTCTTGTAGGTCACTATCTTTGCAAAGCCAAAGTCAGTGATTTTCAAGTAGCCATCTCTGTGATACATGAACAGTGATGAGTTTAGGCGAAGCTTTTAATGGGAAAGACGCATGCACATATCCACGACTCGTACCTTTCGAGTAGAAGATTCTCTGGCTTCAAATCTCTGTAAATGATGCTTTTACTGTGTAGGTATTCAAATATGCTTACCACGCATCCTGCGTAGAATCTTGCCCACGAAACATCGAACTTGACTGCATTTCGAAGATGTGAAAAGAATTCTCCTCCAAGGATGCATTCAATGACCATGTAGATATAAGATGGGTCCTGAAAAGAACAGCACATGTTAACTACGAAAGGGTGTTTGTCTTTTGATATTATGGAAAGGATTTCCTTCTCAGACACGATGTGTTCTACCTGTCTGTATTTGATAATATCAGACTTTCTCAGCATCTTTATTGCATAATACTGACCTGTCCCTGAGTGTGAAGCAAACTAACAAAAGTGTAAGGATTCCGAAGAAAGAGTGAGTCAAAGTGTCGCAACCAACAACTCACTCGAACCCGGCCGAAAGAACCTGTACCTAAGGTTACTCCGACATCAAAGTCAGTGATTGATTGACACTCTAATGGGGTCATTCTCTTTGCCATTCGTTCTATAGTCTCATCAGTCGGTGGATTTCTTGTGCTCCGATAGATTCCAGAGATGCTTTCTCTCTATCGCATCTGATCGCATCTCATTCACTTTCTGATCATGGTATTTTTGGCGCCATGTGTCAGCCTCGCTCAAGGTGAGAAGCGCGAGATAGAAGTTCAAAGTTCAAGTAGATAACATCATAAGCAGCATCTTCACATCAAGAGCATGGCATCAAAAGTACTTGTAGTAGGCTCCGGTGTCATTGGCTTACGCACCGCTCTGGAGCTTCTTCGGAAGAATGTGAGCGTCTGCTTGGTTTCGCCCAAATCGCCTACAAACATTGCCACGACATCAATGGGTGCCGGAGGCCTCTGGATGCCATTTCACTGCGAAGATGAAAGGGTTGATGGGTGGGCAAGAAGTACACTTGATGAACTAACCAAGCAACTTGCCAATTCTGATCGAAATGTGGAAGTGGTTCCGAAGGTTGCATTCAAGAGACAATTCATGGAACGGCCTACTTGGAGCGAGACTAGCTCTCTGCAATTCCAGCAGATGGAAGTCGACTGTCTCTACAAACACGCATCCCACAACAACATTCGCTTGCCGCCAAAGGAGACAATTAAAGATGCAGGATACACGCATGCATGGTTGTTTCATCCTCCGATAGTAGATTCACCCAACGCATTGAATGCGATGCTGCAAGAGATCAAGATGCATAAAAAATCAGATTTCATCAATGTTGAAACAAATAAATATTTCAACACTATGAACGAAGTTGTGACAGAGGCAAGGACACTAGGTTGTAATGGCGTTGTGAATTGCACAGGATTAGGATCCAGAGCTCTTTGCCTCGATGACGAAATAGTTGGAGCGCGAGGAGTGCTGCTGCATTATCAAAGATACCAACCTTCACTGTGGGGAGTGGCTTCGAAAGATGATACTCGTTTGAAGGATGCTGCTGTGACGATAGAAGAGGAACCTTTCGGATCTGAAACGACGCCATGCTATATGATACCCAGGGGTGATACAATTGTTGTCGGAGGAACATATTTGGTTGGTGATGAGGAAGAATGTGTGAGAGAATCTGAAAGAAGAATGATACTAAAAAATGCACAAACACTGGGCATAGACACAACAAATAATGAACCCATTGGTGAATGGGTTGGGTTTCGTCCCTACAGAAGTTCTGTAAGATTGGAGATAGACGAAGAGTTGACAGAAAGTGGCATGAGAGTGGTGCACAGTTTCGGATATGGAGGGTCAGGTTGGACTGTGTATGTCGGTGCCGCGAAAGAAGCAGCGTCACTCGTAACTGGATCGTAATGGCGAGAAAAGGAAAAAGGACAATCGATAACCAAAATAATTTGATACTTTGACGAAGAAGAGTCATGTTCTAATCCATCAAAGTAGTTTACGGTGCGTATGATTGTTAATCTCAATTCACCTGAACTGCTGTTGCCCTCCCATCATTCCATTCATACCACTCATTTGTTGGCCACCCATCTGGTTCATGTTCATATTATTGTTGTTCATACCGCCCATGCCTTGCATATTATTCATGTTACCTTGCATGCCCATGCCTTGCATATTGTTTGTGTTACCTTGCATGCCCATGCCTTGCATATTGTTTGTGTTACCTTGCATGCCCATACCTCCCATTCCTTGTCCTTGCATCCCACCCATCATCTGCCCTCCCATCATCTGGGGATTCATTTGCTGCATTCCCATCTGGTTGCCTTGCATTCCCCCCATCATATTATTATTACCACCCATCATATTCATTCCAGTATTGGGTTGCATTTGCTGGTTCATTTGCTGTGCCATCCTTTGTTGTGCTTGTGCCTGCTGGTTGTTAGTCATCAATTGACCAAACACTTCTCCAATATCACCTGTTTGTCCTGTTCCCAACACAGGTTGACTATTGTTTTGTTGTTGGAATCCAAATTGTGAAGGAGCTGCGTTATTGAAAGAGGGTTCCTTCTTCACTTCCTTCTTTGTATTTTTAGACAAGCCATCAAGTGAGATGAGTTTGCTGATTGGATCTGAAGATGTAACATTCGACTTGGCGGAAGGCTCGGCACCAGCAAAATCACCAAAGTCATCGTCGTCTCCAGAAGTTGCTGGTGCAGGCATGGTGGCAGCAGGTGCGGGTGCAGATTGAAAGTTCATATTACCAAAGGCATCATTCATTGTGTTCATGTTGTTGCTGACAGCCGCAGGTGGTTGTGACGGAGCAGCTCCAAACGCATCAAAAGTTGCTTGCTGTGGGGCAGGCGCAGATCCAAATGCATCAAACTGTACAGCCGACGAAGGGGCAATTTGTTGAAAGTCTCCAAAGTCATCATCAGCTGCCGGAGGTGCTGCAACTGCAGCTGGTGCTCCGGCGGATTGGAATGCGTCGAATGAATTGTCAGCTTGAGCAGGAGTGCTAGTTGGTAAGTCATCGAAGCCAAATAGGTCAACTTCTGGTGCTGCGGGAGCTGGGGCTACAGGTGTCGCCTTCTTTTCCTTCTTCTTTGATTTTTTCACCTTCGTCGATGATCCAGACTTGGACGACTTTTTCGTCGGAGCTGCATCAGTCCTCCTCGATGAACCACTATCAACACCCCCTTCGCCATATCTTCCAGCATATCCACGATCAGAGGAGTCTCTCCCCGAAGATGTTGCACCAATGCCACTTTCACCATAACCAGAGCTTCTAGAATTCCAGCCAGAATCACTATTTCCATACCCAGCGTATTTGGTACTTCCACCACCCCCGCCTCCACCTCCGCCTCCGCCAACACCACTGTTGCTGTTTGTCATGGAACGTCCCGAGAACTTCTCTCGTAACTGACGAGCCTTCATCCTCTCCTCACGGATACGTTCATCATCCCCAAGCATGTCAGTAATCTGCTTCGCCTTTTCCCGCACTCCCTGTCCACGGTCCACAGTTCCTTCGTAATAGTTAAATCTGTCCATACTGCGAAGTAGGTGGGAGTGATTACGTGCATCGTCAACGCATCGTTCCGAGCCGTTTTTGACCAAGTGTTCGAGGAGGGTTAGACCTTTGAAAATGACACGCCAAGCTGATGGACGGGGAGTCTCGATGGCTTCCCACATTAGTTTGGTGACAATGAGGACTGTATATTATTTGATCAATATATAGGAGTGAGCGAAGGATAAAGTGAGATCACGCTCATACACAAGGACATCCACTAATTCAACAGCAGTGTATAGGTCAAGCAAACAGAACAAAAATAGATAATTTCACTTACACCTCTCATAATCAAATGTATCCTGAGCAATCTCATTCATAAGAGTGCTCGAAGCGCCCCAATTTTTGTGAGAGAGGACCTCATACACGCGTACCTCTACTTCATTTTTTGGTTTTACCTGATTGAAGCTGTTCAGATTAGGTGTATCAAGTGATGTGTTAGATGAAGTAGGTGAGGTCAGTGCATGAATTCAATGACAGATAAAATTCCTAAGATAGAAAAATAATAGATCGGCCTCCGATGGGCATAAAACCACCCTTATTTTTTCTTTACTTACGCATCTTCAGCAAGGTTACGAACCTTGTCTATGTTGAGGTCTTTGACGAAGTTTCCTACCAAGTCCATTGTCTATTTTGAGGTGAGCGTTCCCCTAGATCAACTTCCACCAATAGCACAAGCCGTTGGAAGTGAGTGAATGAATGGGATCGGCGTCGGCCAGCCAGCCGCCGCCCGAGATCGAGAAGAAGGCGAAAATCTTCGACTTCATCATCTTCGATCTTTGATCCCCTTCGTTCTCCACCTTCCTTCTTCGTTCTCCTTCCTCCTCCGTCGCGCCACAACACACACGACAACGAACCAACGCTGACTCCTTGCAATGCAACACAGTGCTACTGCTCCATCGAATGAATGTAAGAGAAGAAAGTAGCAGAGAGATATAGCTGTAGTGAAGGCAGAACACCAAACAATGTCAGGATGGTCACGCGTAGCCAGCGGTCTTGGCCGGGTAGCATCTTCCGGAGCAAACCGCATCTCTTATGGCATCTTGTCGAATGATCCACAATCAGCTCTATCTCGTGCATCGAGACACTTGCCTGAGTTGGTAGAGTCAATGATCGTCAAATCTAGTGGTGCTGTTGTTGCGCAACAGCAATCTTATGTAGATAGGCAACAACCTGAGCATGTTAGTCGCAATCAAATGAGGAGCACATCTCATGATGCTATTGCAATTGAAATAGATAGAGAATCTAGTGCAGACGCATCAGAAAGTCAAAAAGACCTCTCTGCACCACCACTGATACAGCAATCTGCATCACGGCATGAATCATCAAATGATGTGCCAAACAATCATAAAAGTGAAACTAAAGAATACACAACAACCTACGACGATGAAGATGAAAAGCAACATCTACCCGAGGGAAGTGCTGTTCCATCCACACGTATATCTAGAGCATTCGGATTTGCTTCACTAGGTGCAGGATTGGCCCTTGGAACAGCTGCCGAATTTGCACGACGAACATTGGGTGGATCATCGTCTAATAATAATGGCTCTCTCGTCCTGTCGAACGATGCCAATGCACAACGTCTTTCAGACTCATTGAGACGAATGCGTGGAGCAGCCATGAAACTGGGACAAATGTTGAGTATTCAAGATGAAAGTATTGCTCCTCCAGCACTAACAAATGCTTTAGTGCAGGTAAGGAAGGGAGCTGAAGCGATGCCAACTCATCAGCTGATGCAGCAATTGAACGATCAATGGGGTGATCAAGATAAATGGAAAGATCGAATAGATGTAGAAGACCGACCGTTTGCGGCGGCTTCCATTGGTCAAGTACATCGTGCTACCTTGCTAAAATCTGGTGATCAAAAGAAAGTAGCTGTCAAAGTGCAATATCCTGGCGTGGCAAATTCAATCGAGTCAGATCTGTCCAACTTATCAATGCTTGTCAAGGCAAGTGGATTGTCACCACCCGGGTTATTCCTTGACAATGTCATTCGAGTAGGTAGAGAAGAACTCAAAGTAGAATGTGACTATCGACGTGAGGCTGTAAATCATCGTCGCTTTCAGCAGCTCATTTCATCAGATCCAGGGCTGGTGAAAGATAGATTTGTAGTGCCCGATGTGATAGAGGAATTTAGCACAGATAGGATTCTAGTGACGGAATATGTTCGAGGAGGAACTATTGACAAAGTAATCGACCTTGATCAAGATGAACGCAACCGTATTGGTAAAGCAATAATGCGCCTCACAATGCTCGAATTATTCGTGTGGAGATTCATGCAGACAGATCCCAATTGGGGCAATTTCCTGTACGACGTACGAACAAGGACAACTTATCTCATAGATTTTGGTGCAGCACGTGATTACGATGAGGATTTTGTACGTGGGTACCTAAACATTGTCAAAGCAAATGCTGATCAGGACGAAAAGGCTCTTTTTGATGAATCAATACGCATGGGATTCTTGACTGGAGAAGAGAATTCGATGATGCTAGAAGCTCACAAACTGAGTGGATTTTGTCTGGGTGAACCATTCCAGAGTTATGATCCATATAACTTCAAGACGTCCAGAATTACTTCTAGAATATCAGAGCATGGTGCAGTATTCTTGAAACATCGATTGACTCCACCACCAGAGGAGGTTTACACTCTTCATCGGAAGCTGGCTGGTGCTTACAACTTATGCATCAAAATAGGTGCTATCATTTCTTGTCGAGATTTGCTTGATGAAGTTATTGAACACTTAGAGACAAGAGATAGGTCGCTGTTATAACAACAAAGATTAATAACAAACAATACTTAGATCACGTCTTTTCATGCCGGCCAGCAAGTCGTATCTCGTATCAGAGATCTATCAAAAAAAGTGTGACGCCAACGTGACGTTGATACAGCAGTCCAGTGTGGTCAGTGGTCACAAATTTCTTTGACACAAACCACTCCGCACATACGTACATACATCTCACATCGTTTCGTTTGTGTAGAGATTGTTTGGCTATTGGCTAGCAGCTGATGCAACAGGGGGGCAAGCATCAAGCGTGTAGTTGGACTGGATTGGAAGATTGTTTAAATTATGAGTGATGTTGCGCACGAGGGTAGCAACGACGATAGCGGTGGTGACGACAATCTACTTCTGAGCCACGTTGTTCCTCCATCTCATATTTTATCTGACGGTCGCTTCGTACGTCTTCCTCCCCCAACTGCACATGAGCACTCTGCATTTTTTGAACGAGCTGTGGCAGCGCAAGGTCTCATTTCTGGTGATGATGATGAAGTGGGGAGGAAGAGATCAAAACGAAGACAAGGTAGTGATAATGACAACAATAACAATGAAGGGGCGAAGAAGGCCAAGAAAGCGGACGCTGCATTCATTCATCCTCTTGCTATAGCGTCTGCAAGATTGCGTGCAAAGGGATCTGATGAGCTAAGTAAAGCTATTAATTTGGGCGGTCTTGTGATGGGGGGAGAATATTTTGGATTGACCAATGTTGTGAATCAACGAGTGAACAAAAGCAATACTTCGTCAGGTGCGGGGGGTGAACCTAGGAAGGATGGGAGCGTGAAAGAATCCTCTGGCGCTGCTGCAGTAGATGGACTAGCTGATGAATCTATTCTACTTGATCAAAGGTTGCGTTCAAATTATGTGTTACAACAACGACAATCACAATATGACAATGCAGTTACGGTTTTGAGTAGACACGAACGGCGGCTTTCAGCTTCATTATCTGTGCGACGCATTCTCGATGCTAGACTAAGGGCACTGCGGAAGCGATGGCGTCTTGTGGCTCCTGAACATGGCACAAGAACTGTTGGACCAGTGCGGCCGAGGGAAGTGGTTGCGGTAGATGTGGAAGTTTATGATCGTGACAGGTTAGGCGGAGGAAACCGGGCTGTTGATGATCCAACAGTACAGGCACTTAGCCAACTCGGGCGTATCGCAAGACGTGTTCCTCGCTTTGCCACAATGGAATTAGACGATGATTACGATGTGAAGGAGAACATCAAATCTTTTCGGAGCAAAATTGGAGATGTCTTGCGTGATCTAAAAAAAGAAGACGATGACGATAACATGACATCAGCCATGAATGTGGAAACTAGCGTTAAACAGAAAGAAAATGGAGATGTTTGTATGACAAAGGCGGAACCTTTTGCCATCGCTGACCCAACACTTGGAAAAATTGATGTCGACTTCGACCCAGATAAAGTTCCATTGCTGACGCTATCGTTGGAGATCGAAAAATCATCAACGGGATTCGTGCAGCGTGCTTCATTGTCAACGTCATTTTTGAAGTCCAATATACAGTCAGCTGATAGTGTACAATTTCATCCTGATGAACGTGTCATAGAAGCTCTTCAGCACTCGCTATTCTGTGCATCTCTTTTCGAGTCAATGAGAGCTGAAATCATACCTCCTTCTTCCGGCCTGACAGTTGGCTCCGTTGTATCGTCGAAAAAACAGCAGAAGTCAGTTGCCTGGTTATCAAGTGAAATGGAAGAATCATTTTTGCCATCGATATCTGAGATGGTTGGGCAGGATTCGGTTGGAAGTGGAGAGACTCTGCAGCTCTCTGTAATTCACTGTCATGAAGGAGAGGTGAAGGTTCAGCTGGACGATGAATACTCACTAACTGTGAAACTAATAGAAGCTGGCACGGCATCTGCCGCAGCAAATACTGACAACGCAGTAAACGGGGAACAGAAACAAAAATTGAATGAGGCTGAAAGTGGTTCCCAGAGTACTAGTCAACTCCAAACCCTGTGCAGAACGCTTTTGCTGCACTCGCAATCTTTATATCATGACCACTGTATAAAAACAAGGGTAGGTCAGTCTTCTGAAGCGAGAACAGATAATAACCCCGTCACTGGCTCTACGAGAAAGAATACACAATCATCAACATCGCCTCACATATTGCAGAGTTGTGTGGGACTAGGGTGTAAGCTCATCTTTGAAAGAAAAATTCGAATGGTACTGGATGTGAGTTTCTAATTGAAATGTGTATTTGTCGTGAATTTGACGTTTTTTCACTGATATTGATCTGTTTACTTTACATAGCGTATTTCTGACTGGCTTGTCAAAGACATGAAGTGCGGAGAAAAATTAGAGGTTGAATGGCTTCCTACAACCGTCTTTAGTACACATTCTTGCTTTGTCATCCTTTTCAATCGGTTGTGCCTTGATGTCAGAGTCGATGCTGATGAAGTACGTGTGACACAAATGTCTGACAGTGCAGAATACAAAAGTGTTCAGTTTGGATCCGATTTCGAGCTCGAATATTTTCTACGGAAACATATGATTGTGCAACTGAAGACAAAATGATAAAATTTCAGAAGTCCGTGACATACGAAAAGATAGTAGGTTACGACTAAATAAAACACAAAATCAACAACTGCTCAATACATCTGTAGCTAAAAATGAAATTGTGTTCCAGTAGCATACAACTAAAAGTACGCTTCCAAGACAAGTTGAAGAAGAAAAATAATGCCAATATGTACCCGACCTACAATAGACACAAAAAAGTAAATATCGTATCTGGCGTTGCCAATATGCGCTTAAGCCACTTCTAGTGGCCCATTATAGTCGGTGGCAATAGCATACAAGCTCATTTGCAAAGCTCAAAAGGATTGCGCTCGTAGAAGCAATGCTACAACGTTGTAGTTGATCTAAGAGGACCAGTGTGAGCTGTCCGGCTGCACCTCATTGAGCCGAATCGTATCTTGCGTTGCCAATATGCGCATGAGCGACTTCTAGTGGCCCATTATAGTCGGTGAGGATAGTATACAAGCTCATTTGCACTGCTCAGAAGGATTTCGCACATAAAAGCGGTGCTACAACGTTGTAGGTGGTCTCAAAGGACCAGTGTGAGCTGTCCGGCTGCACCTCATTGAGCCGAATCGTATCTGGCGTTGCCAATATGTGCTTGAGCGACTTCTAGTGGCCCATTATAGTTGGTGAGGATAGTATACAAGCTCATTTGCACTGCTCAGAAGGATTGCGCTCTTTCGAGCTATGCTGCAACCTCATAGTCAATCTGAGAGGACCTGTTTGAGCTGTCCGGCTGCACCTCATTGAGCCGAATCGTATCTAGTGTTGTATCTGGCATTGCCAATATGCGCATAAGCCGCATCTAGTCGCCCATTATAGTCGGTGAGGAAAGTATACAAGCTCATTTGCACTGCTCAGAAGGATTGCGCTCGTAGGAGCTATGCTGCAGCATCATAGTCAATCTGAGAGGACCTGTTTGAGCTGTCCGGCTGCACCTCATTGAGCCGAATCGTATCTGGCGTTGCCAATTTGCGCATGAGCCGCTTCTAGTGGCCCATTATAGTCGGTGAGGAAAGTATACAAGCTCATTTGCACTGCTCAGAAGGATTGCGCTCGTACGAGCTACGCTGCAACCTCATAGTCAATCTGAGAGGACCAGTGTGAGCTGTCCGGCTGCACCTCATTGAGCCGAATCATATCTAGTGTTGTATCTGTCATTGCCAATATGCGCATAAGCCGCTTCTAGTGGCCCATTATAGTCGGTTAGGATCGTATACAAGCTCATTTGCACTGCTCAGAAGGATTGCGCTCGTAGGAGCGATGTTTCAATGTTGTAGTTGATCTAAGAGGACCAGTGTGAGCTGTCCGGCTGCACCTCAATGAGCCGAATCGTATCTAGTGTTGTATATGGCATTGCCAATATGCGCATAAACCGCTTCTATACGCCTTTCATAGTCGTTGAGGATAGTATACAAGCTCATTTGCACTGCTCAGAAGGATTGCACTCGTAGGAGCTATGCTGCAACATCATAGTCAATCTGAGAGGACCATTGTGAGGTGTCCGTCTGCACCTCAATGAGCCGAATCGTATCTTGCGTTGCCAATATGCGCATGAGCGACTTCTAGTGACCCATTATAGTCGGTTAGGAAAGTATACAAGCTCATTTGCACTGCTCAGAAGGATTGCGCTCGAAGAAGCGATGTTTCAATATTGTGGTTGATTTAAGAGGCCCAGTGTGAGGTGTCCGGCTGCACCTCATTGAGCCGAATCATATCTAGTGTTGTATCTGGCATTGCCAATATGCGCATAAACCGCTTCTAGTGTCCCATTATAGTTGGTGGCAATAGTATACAAGCTCATTTGCACTGCTCAGAAGGACTGCGCACGTAGGAGCTATGCTGCAACACCATAGTCAATCCGAGAGCACCATTGTGAGCTGTCCGGCTGCACCTCAATGAGCCGAATCGTATCTGACATTGCCAATATGCGCTTGAGCAGCTTCTATACGCCTTTCATAGTCGGTTAGGATAGTATACAAGCTCATTTGCACTGCTTAGAAGGATTGCGCTCGTAGAAGTTGTGCTACAACGTTGTAGTTGATCTAAGAGGCCCAGTGTGAGCTGTCCGGCTGCACCTCATTGAGCCGAATCGTATCTAGTGTTGTATCTGGCATTGCCAATATGCGCATAAACCGCTTCTAGTCGCCCATTATAGTCGGTGAGGATCGTATACAAGCTCATTTGCACTGCTCAGAAGGATTGCGCTCGTAGGAGCTATGCTGCAACGTTGTAGTCAATCTAAGAGGACCAGTGTGAGGTGTCCGGCTGCACCTCATTGAGCCGAATCATATCTAGTGTTGTATCTGACATTGCCAATATGTGCATAAGCCGCTTTTAGTGGCCCATTATAGTTGGTGGCAATAGTATACAAGCTCATTTGCACTGCTCAGAAGGATTGCGCTCGTAGGAGCTATGCTGCAACATCATAGTCAATCCGAGAGCACCATTGTGAGCTGTCCGGCTGCACCTCAATGAGCCGAATCGTATCTGACATTGCCAATATGCGCTTCAGCAGCTTCTATACGCCTTTCATAGTCGGTTAGGAAAGTATACAAGCTCATTTGCACTGCTTAGAAGGATTGCGCTCGTAGAAGTTGTGCTACAACGTTGTAGTTGATCTAAGAGGCCCAGTGTGAGCTGTCCGGCTGCACCTCATTGAGCCGAATCGTATCTAGTGTTGTATCTGGCATTGCCAATATGCGCTTGAGCCGCTTTTAGTGGCCCATTATAGTCGGTGAGGATAATATAAAAGCTCATTTGCACTGCTTAGAAGGATTGCGCTCGTAGGAGCTATGCTACAACGTTGTAGTTGATCTAAGAGGACCAGTGTGAGCTGTCCGGCTGCACCTCATTGAGCCGAATCGTATCTAGTGTTGTATCTGGCATTGCCAATATGTGCATAAGCCGCTTCTAGTCGCCCATTATAGTCGGTGGCAATAGTATACAAGCTCATTTGCACTGCTCAAAAGGATTGCGCTCGTACGAGCTACGCTGCAACGTCATAATCAATCTGAGAGGACCATTGTGAGCTGTCCGGCTGCACCTCATTGAGCCGAATCGTATCTGACATTGCCAATATGCGCTTGAGCCGCTTCTATACGCCTTTCATAGTCGGGGATGATCGTATACAAGCTCATTTGCACTGCTTAGAAGGATTGCGCTCGAAGAAGTGATGTTTCAATATTGTGGTTGATTTAAGAGGACCAGTGTGAGCTGTCCGGCTGCACCTCATTGAGCCGAATAGTACCTAGTGTTGTATCTGGCATTGCCAACATGCGAATGAGCCACTTCTAGTCGCCCATTATAGTCGGTGAGGATCGTATACAAGCTCATTTGCACTGCTCAGAAGGATTGCGCTCGTAGGAGCTATGCTGCAGCATCATAGTCAATCTGAGAGGACCAGTGTGAGGTGTCCGGCTGCACCTCATTGAGCCGAATCGTATCTGGCGTTGCCAATTTGCGCTTACTTGAGCCGCTTGTAGCCGCCCATTAAAGTCGGTGAGGATAGGATTCCTAATTTGCACTGCTCAGAAGGATTGCGCTCGTAAGAGCTATGCTGCAGCATCATAGTCAATCTGAGAGGACCAGTGTGAGCTGTCCGAGAGGACCTGATGAAGGTTCATTGGGCTTGCGAACAGGACACATTTTTTTAAAGTATTTTCGCTTTTCTGTGTTTTGGTCTCCGTTCTGCGGCATTCTCGAACGCTTATTTACATACAGTCGTCGTACACATGCATTGACACACGTATAAATTGACAGTACTCATACATTGACCCAGCAGAGCTGGACACTACCTTCTCGTATAGCTGGTTTCCCCGCTTCTCCTGAGAGACGACTAGAAGAAAGACTAACTAAATTGGTGGTACCTTAGATTACGTACGTAAGTGCCCTACATAGCTGTAATACCTTTAAATTGACAGTACACATAGATTGACAGGCTGTGTCAGCGCACTGGGTGTCAATCTATGTGTACGACGACTGTAGCTTCTTATTTACATCTCATTCTCCGTTCTCCTATTTGATCTCTCGGCTCTCGGATCTTATGGAGCCAGTCGAGTAGCACGAACAGTACCCCCCTAACTTTGCTTGTCCCCCCCCCCTCCAAATCTCAGCCTAGGGTAAAGTTTTGTACCTTCTCACCGACATAATTTTTCATTGTAGGGCGCCCTACATACCGGGCAGCAACCGGGCTCATATTAGGTAAACGCTTAGGTTAGGACCATTGAACACACATCTATCTTAATGAATACCTTACTACTTCTTTCTTTTGAGTTGAGGACAGGGAACGTCATGCTGAAGACATCATTTCTTGCACATTTTGCTCGAGCACATCTTGTTCCCTACAGCAGACTTGCTTAGACGCAAGTTACTTAACTGTTTTTCTTCACAATCTTGTAGTATGTTTGGAATTTATTGCACTGGTATGAATGGAACGGACTGTCACTCCAGTGCTTCATTTAATTCAGTAGTACACAAGAGCAATTTCTATTAAGTCCTCCGACATTGTGTGGTGCGGTCGGCGGATGTCGACATTGAGGTGGCGATTTTCGAGTTGTACCCCCCCAGAACTCAGCCTAGTCAAAATTTCTGTACCCCCCCGGGTACTGTTCGTGCTATTCGACTGTAGTTGTTGTAGTTTGTAGTGCTTTGAATGTTGCTTGCTTGTTGCTTGTGAGCGTGATAGATGTTACTTCTAAGAAGTATATGGACACAGTACTCTACATTCTGTTATCTGCCGTGAGTTAGCCGTGAACATGCTGGCGTGATTATTCAATTGGGAGGGGCGAATTGACATATTTTTTTGTATCAATTTGAGATTGTCATAGTTGACCTACTATGTCATCTGAGGATTTGTCTAATGCGCAATGGCTATTCAATCGGTGCTCGAAAGCACAGATTTCCATGGGTAATCCTTTAACAACGTTAAATCTCTGCGTAAAAATCCTTCGTGTTATCCAGCAATCAGATGAGGATGATGACATCAACATTCCTCTGATGGAAGCTTTTAAAGATGCAAAACAGAGGGATGTGAAATTTATTTTTGAGCTTTGTGAACGTGCAGGCGATCTCAGAGATGATGACCATCTTTCTGAAGAAACCTTGCGGGCTGTCGCCACTGATGCCGTTGTTAACACAGGGGAAGAACAACCCGCCGACCCAGAGCCTGAAAGTGATGAAAATTATCTACCTGATCAGACAATCAATTTCGACGAGATGCTAGCATATCAACTTCGCACGAGAGTACTTGGATTGAACATGCCTACATTTCTTAATCTGTGGAAATACTTACAAGAAGCTGGCTGGACATACAACTCTGGGATTTACCACGTTCCGAAGATGAAAAGACGAACTACTGCATTCAAAATGAATTCGTCAGTCAAATCAGCATTTGTGCTCATGGATATTGAAAAGGAGGCATCGTCTTATATTATCAAAGGTGAATCAGACGAGAGAGAGCAAGACGAGGAAGGCCCGGAAGAGTTTACAAGCTCAAACGATTTGGTTGATTATCTTGATGAATATTGTATGCCAGATTATCGTGCTACACCCGCTGAGCTTCAAGCACATCAAAAACTGTTGTCTACGAAATCAAAAGCGTACCAACGTAGAAATCAGAGATTGCGATGGGAGCTACTAGAAGTGGCGTTCAGGGATCGCTCAAAACAGCGCAACGAGGATGAAATATTGGTCAACAATACCTCAAAATACGGTCACGACAACCGCTCATGTGAAGTTTGCTTCGAAGAGACACACCCCACAGCCCCAAGAGTTGCTTGTCGTGACTGCAGGCTAGTTGTCCACACGAAGTGTTATGGGATTTTAGATTACGGGGAGGACACGACAGATGATTCGAAAATGATAAGAGTGGATGAGAAAGGTTTCTTTACCTGTGATGTGTGTGATAATACTAAGGTCGAAATCGACTCCAGAACAAAACAAAAGAGAAGGAATGCATCTCAATCAACGGGTTATCGTATTCACTACCACCCAAAAGCGATCTGCTCGATCTGTAACTCAAATAGTATTGCTGGTGGCATGATAAAAATAGATGGAGCGGAGGTTGTGACACGCAACAAAAAGAAGGGGTCAGATTCAGATCTTGAACAGTGGGCGCACGTCTTTTGTTTAAATGCAGCTTTGCAACAGTCATTCGAACCAAGTGCGGTAAGAACAAACATAGATGTTGCTTCAGAGCTTCGCAAGACATCAGAGCCTAGCAAAGGAGCAGATGTATGCGTTTCATGCAAGGAGATGGGTGTTACTAGGAAGTGCAGGGGACAATGCGGAAAATCCTTTCATAGCCTTTGTATCCAGATCGATCGCAGGAATGACGTCAACTACAACTCGATTGATCACTTGTGCTCGGCTTGCTCCATTGAGAGTGAGACAAACACGTCACAAAGAGCTGAAATTGAAGATACTAAAGGGAAAAGGAGGACCGAAGAAACAGAACAGTACTTTGACAAGCGACCCAGAAAGAGACAATTAACAGATGAAGGAGAGAACGCCATCACTGCCCCCAAAATAAAAATATGCGTTGCACAAGCGCAACAATTGCAACAGCCCGACCTATCTTCTTCGTTCAACACGATAGAATGGAATTATCAGGCTCAATTCAAAGAATGGGCATACATACTGTCAACAAGACAGTCTATCCTTCTTTACGGGCTTGGTTCAAAACAGGCAGTCCTCAGCGCTTTTGGCGAGGCTCTCTCCAACGAGGGAGATGTTCTGAGCATAAACGGCTACGATGAAGACGTTGATCTAAATCAGCTCTTTGACTACATGGATCAGATATTTTTGGATGGTGCAGTTTCCGCAACCATCGATAACTCGCTCAGAGGAACGCGAGATGGTCTGATAACGAAGGCTGTGTCTATCGCGAAGAAGTTCGCATCAATAAGGAGTAGACCACTGTTTATCTTGATCCATACCATAGATGGTTTGGGCTTGAGCGATGATTTCAGTCAGGGGTCGCTCCAAGCGCTAACGAGAAGCAGCGAGAAGGATACAAGTCCCATGATACGTATTGCAGCTTCGGTCGACAACATTAATGCCGCAATATCATTATGGTCTCCGCAATTTGAACACAAATTTGATTGGGTAAGTTTCTCTACTATGTTTCCTGTGCAGCACTCAAAAATAGGATTTTAGCTCAAATACATGTGCTTGTCATACTCATTATTCGCAGGCATGGAAGATGGTCAATACACACCGGCCATTCTTTAAAGAACTACAAGATGGTCCCCAAACTAGTGTCGCGAAGAAGAAACAGAAAATTACAAGCACCCAAAAGACAGGTGTTGCGGTTTTGCAGGTGCTTTCGAGTCTTGCGCCAAGGCATACCGACGTACTTCAACTTCTGGTAGGTATTCAGCAAAACGACGCAAATAATATAACTTCATACTCTGCTCTGAAGGAAGTTTGCACGAAAGAAATGATTACTAAATCGGAGGGAACCTTACGAAGCATTCTCAAAGAGCTGCTCGACCACGACATAATCGTTTCAGAAAAGGATGAGGGCGGAAATGAGTTCTTGTATGTACCCTCACAACAAGCACTCAAAGATATTGCCAATTTCAAACGTTCGACATGAGCAACATAATTTGTATGCAATTATAAAATGCTGTCTTATTTATCACATTTTGCGCATAATGCTCAGCTGATCAAGGTAGTCCTTGTAGAAAGGGTGCTCTTCAGGAAGCCGCGCTGCATGATAAATGTGCTTGACTTCATCGAAGAGAATTCTTGCAGCTTCAAATTCCCCACGCAGAGAGCGCATCTGAGCAATGTTGCAGATTGTTTTACCGATGTCGACAGATTCGCAAGCCTTCTGCTCTTCCTCGGTTAGAGTTTGTATCCTCTTTCGACGAATATCTAGCGCTTCTGTGTATAACCAGATTGCTCCACTGTAATCTCCTTTGTTTTTGTACGTATTGGCTATCTCATCAACAGCCAAAGCTCTATCGTCATATCCAACATCATGGCTGTCTCGTCTTTGGCCTGCAAGGATTGACGTCTTGTTTTGTTTCAGGGCCAATTCTGCATTAATAAGATTTGACCTCGTTCCCTTGATTCTAATGTTGTCATCGGGAACGCCTATAAGATAATAAGAGATGTACCACGAAAGCAGGTTTTTCTGTTAGCACAGTTGTTTTACAGCTCAACATAGTCAATCAGTGTAGATGTGCACAACTTACCGTTACTGTCAAATATTCTCATGCAATGCTGCAACGTTACAATTGCTTCAGCATAACAACGTCTTTTCATATGAAGTTGCCCAATTGCACCTAATACAAGAGCTACCTCAATTGATTCGTCGCCGCAACCACTTGATCGAAGCACGTCCAACGATTGAAGGTACGATTGAAGTGAAGAAGTTAAATCTCCACCTGAAAGAAAATTGTGGAAGAATATTTGAACGTTAGAGAGCATATGAGCGAAACAGTACCGTTGTCAAGACATTGTCACACTTACTAAGCATCTGTACCTCCCCAAGATTCCCCAGTACACGAGCGATTTCTCGTGTGCAGTTTGAATTCATACCTCCACAGCGCAATGCAAGAACCTTTTGAATACGTAACGCCTCTTGCAATGTCTCAACTGATTTGCCGTACTTTTGCAACAAACACTGAGCCTTGCCAATTTTTTGCAACACAGATGAAAGGAGAGTTTCATCATCATCAAAAGATATTCTAGATTTTGACGTTGCAAGCCTCATTATTCTTCTCGGGCCTATTTTTCGCAGGTAATCTTTCTGTCTGTTGTTTAGTGATCGGAATGAGGTGCAGGCTTTCTGGAATGATCTCAGAGCAAGCTGCCATTCAGTTCTCTTCAAGTGCAGGTCTCCAACATTGATCCAAACGAAGAACACATCGGGACTCACTGACGTACTAAATGGTTCTTCATCTGCTCTTGATTTCACACCGTACCCAACTAGGGCATTATAGAAAAATTTCATTGCATTGTTGGTATCATTCTTCAAGGCAAAGATAATCCCGATACTGTTGTTAGCTAACGCCAAATCCGAATTGACATCTCCAAACGTTTCACGAAGAGGGGTCAAGGATTCCTGATAAAGTGATCGAGCCGTATCTTTGTCTGACTCCCAGTCTCCATTGCTATGATAGTTAAAAATGTCCGCCAGTCTCATCATGGCACGACCAACTTCAGGATGAATATGCCCCAGCCCCTTCTTCAGAATTTCGATCGCATCACGACAATCCTTGATCGCTTGGTCAATGTGGTTCAATTGTAAATGAAGATAACCCTTTGCCATCAGTGTGAACCCTACCGATGGATGACTACGACCTAGACTTTCACTTTCGACATCTATGATACACATCAACACATTTAATCTCTCCATGCTCAACTTTAGACGGGTGTCTGAATCGTCACTAGAAAGAATCCTCTTTTCAAGTTTTCGTGCCTTGGAATGCAACTCCAGTCTTCTTTGCTGTGAACGCATCGCTATTCCCATCTGCATAATATTGCTAACAGTCCTATCGACGTCACTATCACCCGTGTTTTCATATCTATGACAAGTATTTCTGTACACAGTAAGAGCCTCTCGAAAAGAAGTCATCGCCTTTTGTACGTCACCATTCATTTCATGAACTACGCCAATATTGTTCATTATATCAGCCACCTCAGACGCAGCATGTTGAAAGTTGGCGTCTAGTTGATCCTCAAATGCCTTTTCATTCATGCCAGCATTCATACCGGGTATTTTGGACCCACGTTTCTTCGACAAGTAGTGCTCATCCAGCATTACCTTGGCATGATTCATGCTGTTTTCTGCACGATTTAGAGCTATCGTTAGTGTGTCTAAAGCATCACCATTGCGTCCACGAGAAAGGTGACTACACGCCCTCTCAATGAGGTCTCCCGATATGTTAGAATCACTTGCTCTGGCAGGACTCTGGTTTAAGTTCATCTGCGAAATTGCATTGGATGGAAATAAAGAAGGATCGTCGCTAGTCCCACTCTCATCGTCAAAGGAATGATCTTCACTTGCATAGCCACGAGACGCCTCACTTTCATCATCAAAAGAGTAATGCTGCGTGGATGCACTCACTTCATCAAAACTTCTCATGCCATCAAGGAATTCTTCCTTCATGTCTGCAAAGTTGAACTTCACCCGCTTGATGAGCGGTGGAGACACAATAGAATGATCTTCATTTCCCTTTCTCTCTAAATCAACATTCATGTAACTTTCCATTGAATCATTCTCTTTGATCCTTTCTACGTCTAAACTGTATGCATTGGATGAGTAGAATAGATTCCTCCCGCCAGAGTTAATTTTGATTCCACTCTCCATAGAATCTTTATCTTTGACAGCAAATGTATTCCGACGACCTGCGTGTTTGTCCTTGTCACGAAGGATGTGTTGCTTCGCAAGAAGACGGATATCTGTATCTTCAGAGATAACGGATGCGTCATCAATAATAAGCTTTGCATTTCCATGGCAAGACGAGTCTGAGCTTGAGAAGCTGATGTCTGTTGCGAAGTCAAAATCAATGTTTTCATGACGACCCCTTCCAACTTCATCTTCTTCATACACATCCTCAAATTGAACCAATTTGTGTTTAATATCACTGTAGCATTCACCAGTGGGATCACGTTGATTAAAGGCATAGCCATCCTCCTCTATTTGAGAGGCAACATCTTCGTACTGATGCTCACTATCTTCTGTCTCATAATAATTCTCTTCCACCTCTCTTGGGTATCCAATGCTTGTCATATCTGGAAAAAGTCCAAACTGTTTGTATCCATCTGGTTCTTGAGCACTGCTACGTTCACCACACCGATCTTCATTGTTTGCAGATTCCTCAGGAGGATCTGATTTCTTTGGGGAACTAGCCACATCCAAAAGATGAGATGGACTGAGTTCTTGCATTTTGTGAAAGTCAGCAAGATGCTGAACAGCACTATCTTCAGACTGTTGGCTTGAATTAGGAGCGCTCATATCAGTGCTGCTGCTGCTTATACCGGCACTTAATCCGCCGCTTTTACTACTGAGAAAGCTATCTGCCCCATGGATGCGAAATACGTCATCACTTTCTTCTCGTCGACCTGAATTTGACTGACCCGGTGCGTTACTTCGGGCGTTGCTACGCAATGGGGTGGGCGTGGAACCATCTACCTTCTTCTCTACCCCCTTGGTGTTTTCCTTTGGGCTACGATCCGCGTAGCTGGTAAAATTAAAGCTGTCGTTTCGAAGAGTTTCAGAAATCGTTGCTCCTAATGATTCATTTTTTTCAAGTCCAGATGTGCTTACTTCAGCACTCCGCTCAGACAAGTGCCTCCCAGGGGAATTGGTTATACCTTCATCGTGTCCATCGCGATAAAAGCGGTCAAATGTGCTCATACTGCTCCGGCTCCTATCCGTCGAATCAAAGTCTGTTTCTTCACTCTCATAAGAATTGTTATCATATTCGTACCTTGATCTCTCATTGCTTCCAGGAGAAGCACGATGCGCAGAGTACTCGTAACTGTCATCACTGTAATATTCATTTTCATCTCGTGAAGAGTAGTCGTTATCATTCATTGACTGATACGTGCTCATCTCACTGTCACTTCTCGATTCCGTGATAAAGATGTTATCATCTTCCGCGTATCTTGGATATGTATTATCGTACGAGATTTTGGAGCCTTTGGAACTGGTTGAAAAAACTTCAACATCGCTGTAATCCATGCTATAACTGTCGATAGAATATGGGCTGCTGTCATTTTCTAGACGGAAGGTAACGCGGCGACGAGTGTTATGAGTGTCATCATCTACCGGATATTCATATCTTGGCTGAATTAGATTTGCCTGAGATGGAATGTTTGCAGGTGGGACATCATCTAGCAGCTCATAAGGCTCACGGTAGGCATCTCTGGTACGTTCGTGATAATTATTATGGTGATGATCGTCGCTATTCTGTGATCGAACCGATTTCCAAGGCCGATTTTTCTGTGCGTCAAGTTCGAAATCCAGGGACAGATGTGCCCCAAAGAGGTCATCTTCTTCCTCGAGCGTTGTCATGGTCTTCAGATTGATTATTGCCGTCACCTGGACGATTGCATACCGCTCGATGATTAGTCTACATATAGACAATCCCACGTAGGTGCGTTGGGGATCCGTTTGGAGGTTGAGGTGTGTTGCTTCGATAGAGCGAGAGGCAAAAATCCGTGCCAAAAAAGTGAGATGATGGTATCCTACGTACTAGAATGTACCTGGAATCAGTATATTATGAGAACCATTTTAAAGCCGCATCTCTCATCCTCAAGAACACAATGAAGCAATATTTTCTTACTCCACATCACTTCTTGTGCAACTACGTATGTAACTTGACCTCATTGAAATAATAAATGAATAAGTGAAGTGTTTGTTTGGAAAACGTGTGGTGGTTTTACCACACGAGTTGCTCTGGCATGTTGTGGTTTGTGGTGAGGAAATACCACTCCGTCTTCTTGGGATGGAGCCCAACACATCATAAGTATGTACATCTAGTCGACTTACGAAAAAAGAAAAGAGATGGCAGTTTCAATTGCTTATGCTTAATTATGTGTTGTCTGTAAATATATCTCCTCTCTGTGTACCAGCCACCAGCCTTTCAGCCTCCACATAAGACTAACACCCAAGTTACGATGTACCAAAATTCAATAATTTGTAACAACGCGTAGTAGTCCCATTTCTTTCAACAAACTACCTAGGCATCGTTTTTTTTGAGCAAAAAACTGCGACAACCACCGTCAAAGCCACTAAACATCATGACATTATTCGCAGGCTCTCCCTTTCCAGTCAATGATTTGATAACCTCGTTTCCAAGAATGCCACCCAAAACTGCACAAACTGGTGACACTTCTGGGTGCTGAGCAATTTCTGCGAGTGTATCCAAGCTGCAATCTTGAACATCTGATGACAGTGCAGACGTCGAGAGTTTGTTCATAGCTAGCCAATCTTGTGCAAATTTCACGAATTCGGGCTTTTCAACCAAACTCCAATAATCCATTAGTAATCTATGCAACACCAATATGCGAGGCACAGATTTATCCCAACGTCCCTTCGCACTCTCCAGGGGAACTTCTAGCATATCTGCCATGGAGAGGTACGGATCCACTGACATCAAATCAGATAATTTGTCTTTGCCCAATTCACGTCGAAATTTGTGACTCGCCCCGAAGTCAAGATGCGCACAGCCATCAAAGCCAAAGGTGTCGGTAACAATGAATAGCTTGCCCTCCTCTACTTTTCGCAGTGACGCAGAAATTCGCT
Source organism: Skeletonema tropicum (assembly GCA_037178625.1). Taxonomy (NCBI): domain Eukaryota; phylum Bacillariophyta; class Thalassiosirophyceae; order Thalassiosirales; family Thalassiosiraceae; genus Skeletonema; species Skeletonema tropicum. The sequence goes on from CM074130.1 coordinate 2,338,450, forward strand.
TTGCCTCTTCAACAGTCAAACGGCTTGCAATAATAGCATCAAATTGAGTAAAGAAATCATCAGAAAGCTCTGCAATTGGACGCTCCTCGATTGAATTCCTTCCTGCCAATAGAGGATTGAGCTCCTCTACTTTTGGTTGAACAGATTTAGCCACCGTACAATGCGTCGAACCATTACCAGTTGCAGCAGTCTCCATATCCTCCGCATGAAAAAAGGAGCACGGCATCTCTCGTACTGCTTCAGGGTATGGGCGACTGTCACAGACAACTGCAGCAACACCCGCAAGCACCAGATTTTTCATTATTTCACATGTCACGCCAGTGAGGTTAATGTATAAGACGCGGGCATTACTCATTTTTTTCTGTATCGATTCACATAGCCACGATGAATAAGGATCGTCAGAAGTTGAAGGGTAAGTAAAGCATTGGAACAACGTGACATTGCAAAAACATGGTGTATGTAGTCAATGACACAAATAATTTTTTGTTTGAATCAAATGTCAATCTTCGCACGCACCTGAGCATCGGCCCCCCAAAGACGAATCTGACGATCATAAACGTCATCGTGCTTATCAGCTCGTGGCCCCATGATTACTGTCCCTTCCACACAAGTGTATCAGACGAGTGCTAAATAAGATCTTGCCGCTTTTGTGGTAAGCACGGCCTTCCAACCTCTTTCCCGCCAGAAACCGTCAGTCAGTCACGGGTTAATCCGTGACTGAATTCTACTGTGCCTTCATCAAGTCGCATAGAGACTGCAGAGACCTACTTTTATAGAGCGCAAGCTAGGAGAGGATGAGGATATCTCTTACTTATCCGAAACGAAATACTCGTATGTTAGGTGTGGTACTGTACGTAAATACTTAAAAGGCTCATCTCAGCATTTTTTTGAAGTTCTTTCTCTCATTCTACGGAGAAAGTAGAGCTTCAATAGTACCTTCATTTTCATCATCGATACCACCATGGGACATAGGACATCTGCGGCGCCATTGTCGATGGCTCGTCGGTCACTCGCCACAAGCAGCTTCACGTTTGTTACGACCGCCGCGATTGCAATGGCCGTGTACCTTGAAACCACATCGGATTCAATCGCGGGCGGTGACGCTGGAGAATTAGTGGCAGAGGGGTGCAAGCTGGGCATCAGTCACCCGCCAGGATATCCGCTGTACACTGTCATTGTCTATTTCGTTACTTCATTTGGGAAGCGCTATCTTCAAAATTTTTCACCAGCCTATTTGGTCAATGCGACTTCGTGTTTGTTTGGATCCATTGCATCTGGTTTGGTGGCAGTCACAGTCTACGAAATCGTGACCAATCTTCGCCAAGAGGATGAAAAGGATCACCCAGCTGTTCAAGTATCATCTTCTATCGCAGCTGGCTTGATTTGCGCATTCTCTCCACTTGTATGGCAGTACAATACATCTGCGGAAGTGTTTGCTCTGCACAATTTGTTCGTGGCTTCAATTGCATTTGCTCTCGCGAAGTACAATCAACGGAAACACTCTCCGCGTGAAGTTGTCATTGGAGCTTTTCTATGTGGTCTATCGTTGACGAACCAACACACGGCAATTTTATTGGTTGTGCCAGTTGCAGCGTGGGTTCTAATTTCGTCTACGATTGAAAAGAAGGAGTTGATAGTGCTATCGTTTGCATCATTTACGTCTGGAATTAGCACCTACGTATTACTGCCGATCTTCGACACGATGTTCCCTCATGCTGGTTCATGGGGCAACGTCAAAACGGCGAGAGGATTCATTCACCACTTTCTTCGGAAAGATTACGGAACACTTCAACTTTGGAGCGGTGGCGGCAATAATGCGACTGAAGATATGATCACGAGAACGATGAGCTGGGTGACCGACTTCACCACGCACCAGCTATGCCATCCTTGCCTTCTGCTGTTTCTTGTGTTTGGTTGCACAAACGTTTGCTCTCGTAACAAGAGAAACAAACGTAACATCAAGTCACGTACAATGAACTGCTCTGGAACTGCGACAGGAAGATTAATCGTTGTCTGCGTGGCATTCTATTTCATGGTCTTCCACTCTTTATCGAATTTACCGCTCTCAAACGCACTTCTGTACGGGGTTCATCAGCGATTTTGGATGCAGCCAAACATTCTTTGTTTCATTTTGGTTGGAGTTGGTTTCAATACTGCAGCAAGATCACTGCCACTGCGCAGAACGATTGTTGCTAGAATCATGCCAATCATGATAATTGCAATACCACTATTGACATGTACACGCAACTATGAAGTTTCTGATCAAAGTGAGAATCAAGTCTTCCGTGGTTATGCTTCTTCCATTCTAGAGACGCTTCCTCCCAAGACACTGCTACTCATAAACTACGATATGACATTCACCTCTGTTCGATACATGCAAGAGTGTGAAGGACTCCGAGATGATGTAACGACAATTAATCTCAGCATGATGACCTTTCCTTGGTTTGAAGAGAAGCAAAAACTTTATCAAGGACTAAACTTCCCTGGTTCTCATTACACGAAAGCAAATACAGTCGCTTGGCAAAAAGGAGGCTTCACCTTTGCAGAATTCATCGATGCAAACCCGGACCGAAGCGTTTTTATCGCAGGAAGGCTAAGTCACGACGACCCTGCATACATCGAACGCTACGAAGAACACCCTCATGGGCTTGTCCGGCACATCACACGAAGATCAAACTCAATTGGAGCGGCAGAGGTATATCGCAATTTATCTTTGAATGCGTGGAAAGCTGTGACGAAGCACTTGCCACCACACAAATTACCCAACGAGACCAAATATTCGGAGTCTACGTGGGAGTGGACGGTAAAGAAGGAATTTGTGGACCATCTTGTTTCTCGTTCCACCTATCTACTTGATATTGCACTCAGAGGACCGCAAACACAAGTCTTACCATCAATTGCCGAAGCAGCTGCATGGCTCGAAGTTGTGACTTCTCTGGATGAGAAGCTGGGCAACAGTACTTCGATGAAAAAGAACTTGGGCCTCGCATACATGAACATTGTTAGGTCCAACGAGAGCCACTTCCCAGTTGTAGAAGACATCTTTGGCCCCATTAGCAATGGCAAAAAGCATTTCCGGTTAGGCCCAAATGATAGCGAGGACTGGAAAGCATGGGCCACGAGACAGTGGCAGAGAAGCTGGGAAGAATTTCTAGAAATGGACTCGGCCCCGGAAGAAACAGACTACCACAGCGTGAAGAAAATCTACGAGTCTGTGATGAAATTGTCGCAAGCTGGACCCAACCAAAAGTAATTACGATACTTCTACTCTCTTTCGTGCTATCTCGGAGTGCTTCTTCCAATCACTGCCCAGTACTAGGTATGTGTAAAGAAAGACCAACATAAAATAGCCACCTGCAATGCCAGAATACAATGCAAACAGGTCATTTCTCCAGTATCTCGTCAGCAGTAAAACACCAGGAACCTGTCCTAGCCACGACGCAAGGAGACCACAGTAGAAAACACTGTCAGTCCGTCCCATGCTAATTGGAATCGCTTCAATTCCCACAGCTAAATTCATGAAGAATAGTGTAGCAGTAAAAGGCAGCCTACAATCCTCGAACAAATCAAGGTAGCTCTCATCATCAGTAAATATTCTTCCAAACAATCTTGTGTTGTAGTACACCAGCATTGCCAGTACAAGTAGACAAACCATAACCAAAGATATCCCTACAAATTCAGCTTGTCTCGCAGCCAAACTGTGGCCACTGCCCAGTTTCAATCCAATTTTCACTCCAGACGCAGAACTAATAGCTCCCACAAATATCAACGTAATCCACAAGATACGATACGATGCATTGAATAGACCCACTTCTCTTTCTCCAAGAGTCGCAGCGATAGCCCCGATGAGCCCCATCCTCCAGAAATCAGATGCGAGTGACAAAGCCGCAGGGAAATACAGTGACGAAAATGTGCGTATTCTTTCCAATGTCATTCCATCAATTATTGAAGTGATAAATTTGTGCTTTTGGCTAGCATCATTGCGTCTACTTGCAGAAAATGAAGAATCTTTCTTCAGAATATCTCGGAAGAACGTCCATAGGACAGTAGACTGAATCCAAACCACCACCACTGTCACAATGGGGCATGCCTTGAAACCTAACCCATCGAAACCTGGGACTGGAAAGCCCAGATACAATAGAAGAGGCATCCTCTTCCCTCTCCGGGTCCACCTCAAGCGGCTGCTTCCATCACCATCGGTGTTTGCTGGTACCACGTTATCTCTCACCATCCCTACAGAGATCCAGAATCGGGCGGTCCCTGATGTATGCCCCAATAGTCTTCCTCCGTTTTTCGATGTACTCCGTCAAAGTATACAGCCCAACCTTCTCAAACAACTCCTTCTTATCCGGATGCGTCCACTCTCCAGTCCGTCCGTTCTTCTTAGGTCGATTCTTGCGTGCCATGCGGCAAGCAGCTCGATAATAGAAGCCTTCCAGACACCGCAACGCCGAATCCGTCAATACCCAAGTGTCACTCCCATACAAAAGCACTGCCTGCACGACTGCCTTAAAAAAACATACCGCAAACCCTGGGTTTCATGTTCTCCCTACGCAGGAGACGAGATTTCATTTTCCACGCCTTTCGGGCCTTGGTCAGATTACTCCGAATCGCCTGCATACCAGTATCATCCATCGTCATGAGCCGACCAAGATGCTTAAACACCTCCACCCGTTCGAGGTCCTCTCCATATGCCGTGAAGCCAACTTCAAGAGCCCGCTGGTTTGCAATGGCCGCATTAATTTGCGCTATCCTCTCCCTCCCCGTCCGACAGAACTTTGACCTCTCGTGCCTGGCAGCCCACCGTGGGTCAGCCTGCATGTTGCAGAGATGACACTTCGGGAAGACTCCAGATCCCTCGACGTCCACATAGTCCCGCGGGTGACGATCACGGAAGTGCCGACGAATAGCCCACGCAGTGGCAAAACAATCAGCGGCTTCCTGGCACAGGGCAGAAAAAACTCCCGCTAGTGCTGGCATACGCAGTATATGTCTCCGGCTCTCCATCATTCAATAGAAAGTCCCGATTCAACACCCTTGATCGAATCACACCGTGTTGCGTCTCCAAATGCGAGTTCAGTGAGGCTGCAGTTAGTTCCATACCACATTTATCGCCCTCCTCCCGCCGCCGGTTCCACTCCTCTGCAGTCCTGAAACCATACCGCGTGTTGTAGTACACCTCATCGGATTGCCGAACCCTAATCCTCGCATCCACACACGTCATAACTTTCGTTTTTGACACGTTGGTCTTGAGGCCAACCCGACCAAATAAATCAGTAAGAACATCCACAGATCGTTGCAAAATCTCTGCATCGGTTGATGCAATGTATCCATCATCCGCGTAGAACAATGCAGTGAAAAGCCTGACAATCCCATCTATCTCTACCTCCGGAATCGAATATTCCTCTCCCAGAGAGGTCCGCAAACACAAGTCTTACCATCAATTGCCGAAGCAGCTGCATGGCTCGAAGTTGTGACTTCTCTGGATGAGAAGCTGGGCAACAGTCCTTCGATGAAAAAGAACTTGGGCCTCGCATACATGAACATTGTTAGGTCCAACGAGAGCCACTTCCCAGTTGTAGGAGACATCTTTGGCCCCACCAGCAATGGCAAAAAGCATTTCCGGTTAGGCCCAAATGATAGCGAGGACTGGAAAGCATGGGCCACGAGACAGTGGCAGAGAAGCTGGGGAGAATTTCTAGAAATGGACTCGGCCCGGGAAGAAGCAGACTACCACAGCGTGAAGCAAATATACGAGTCTGTGATGAAATCGTCGCAAGCAAGACCCAACCAAAAGTAATTACGATACTTCTACTCTCTTTCGTGCTATCTCGGAGTACTTCTTCCAATCACTGCCCAGTACTAGGTATGTGTAAAGAAAGACCAACATAAAATAGCCACCTGCAATGCCAGAATACAATGCAAACAGGTCATTTCTCCAGTATCTCGTCAGCAGTAAAACACCAGGAACCTGTCCTAGCCACGACGCAAGGAGACCACAGTAGAAAACACTGTCAGTCCGTCCCATGCTAATTGGAATCGCTTCAATTCCCACAGCTAAATTCATGAAGAATAGTGTAGCAGTAAAAGGCAGCCTACAATCCTCGAACAAATCAAGGTAGCTCTCATCATCAGTAAATATTCTTCCAAACAATCTTGTGTTGTAGTACACCAGCATTGCCAGTACAAGTAGACAAACCATAACCAAAGATATCCCTACAAATTCAGCTTGTCTCGCAGCCAAACTGTGGCCACTGCCCAGTTTCAATCCAATTTTCACTCCAGACGCAGAACTAATAGCTCCCACAAATATCAACGTAATCCACAAGATACGATACGATGCATTGAATAGACCCACTTCTCTTTCTCCAAGAGTGGCAGCGATAGCCCCGATGAGCCCCATCCTCCAGAAATCAGATGCGAGTGACAAAGCCGCAGGGAAATACAGTGACGAAAACGTTCGTATTCTTTCCAATGTTATTCCATCAATTATTGAAGTGATAAATTTGTGCTTTTGGCTAGCATCATTGCGTCTACTTGCAGAAAATGAAGAATCTTTCTTCAGAACATCTCGAAAGAACGTCCATAGGACAGTAGACTGAATCCATACCACCACCACTGTCACAATAGGGCATGCCTTGAAACCTAGACCATCGAAACCTGGGACTGGAAAGCCCAGCACAAAGATGCTTCCAAGTACAAGATTAAATCCAAGAGCAATCATTGATGTTGTGACTTCTGGTTGCATGATGCGTTGAGCAGAAAGAAATTGAGACATTTGTCCGAATGCCAATTGAGCAGGGATGGAGAAGACAAATGCATTAGAATAGTAGCCTGCATCCTTGGCGATATCCCTCGATTGGCCAAGCATAATCCATATTTGTTCAGTGTAACACCAAGATATGATCACCCCAATCGATATCAGCCCCAATACAATGCAAGATATCCTCAAATATACTAGTGCCAAACTGTGATTGTTTGCTCCTGTACATTGTCCAACAAGAATGCCGACAGCACTACCCTGAAGGAAAACACCTGTACACATTGTCCACAAGTCCGAGAGGGCTGCCGCAGAGAGTGCCTCACCAGATACACGGCCAAGAAGAGCTGTGTCTATGGTTTTCATGCCAGTAAATGATACTCTTGAAATGAATATTGGCGCAGCAAGATGGAGTGTGTCGATTGCATCCTCAGTGATGCTGCTGACGGTCTCTTGTACATCTTCCTCTTTTGCATCGCCGCTATCCACTAGGAGTGGCGTGTCTTCGCGAACCATGTTGATTAATAATGTTTCGCTATCCTATTAATACATAGGAGTAATGGTACCTACCTAATATGCCGAGAGAAACCCCATGGCGCGTGTATGGTGCGTGTGATGGTGATGTGCTCGATTGATTGTTGGTACCGCTTCAGTGTCAGTTCCTACGTGCAAATGATTCAAAAAATATCGCGAAATCACTCACCATCCCTCCTCTCGCAGGCATGGGGTCGGCTGACGTCAAACTAAAGAAGCTGTATTACAGTAGCTCATAATAATTAGAAGATAATAGTAATAGGGTTGCCTGTTGATAAAGCGGATATTGCAAGATGATGACTCTCTTTCGTCGGGTTCAGGCAGCGTTTCTCTGCTTGTCGCTTTTTGTAGCTTGTAATACTCTGACAGCAACAGCGTATCTTGTGCCTAATGCTGCGAGGACATTCAGACGTCACTCATCGTCTCTGCATACATTGCAGAGTAATGGTGCGTCTGCAGACGACAAATCGTCATTTGATGAAAAAGCATATGAAGCAGATCGGCTGTCAAAGGATGCAAAAGCTATGGATGAGATGAAACAAATTGCAACACAAGAATTTTCGAAGCTACGCACACCCTGGAAGTGGAAGATACGCAAGGCAGTTTGGGATTATCTTGAAGATAAGGATCTTGCACAGTTCCCTCGTCCAGTCCACCATCGAATCCCAAATTTTATCGGAGCAGATGATGCAGCCGAACGATTGGCAACATTGCCAGAGTTTCAAGAAGCAAAAATGGTCAAAGTTAATCCTGATACACCTCAGAGACAGGTCCGACATTTAGTATTGGAAAATGGCAAGACATTGCTAACTCCACAGCCACGATTGCGTACCGGATTCTTTTCGACACTGAAAACAGGTACCGAAGCAATACCATCTGATTTACCCATTGAACAACTCACTTCTTCCAAGGGCGCAGCCAAAAATGGCACACCAATTACCTTGTATGAAAAGTATACAGTGGACTTGGTTGTGGTGGGGAGTACAGCCGTTTGTCCCAACACTGGTGCAAGAGTAGGTAAGGGAGAAGGATTCGCTGAACTTGAGTGGGGAATCTTATCACAGCAGGGAAATCTCGATGCAGACAATGTTCTGGTTGTGACGACGGTACATGATTGTCAAGTGTATGATGGTGGTGTTGAGGAACCTTGGAAGAGTTTGATGAAACAACTCGAGGAGGAGCAAAAGGAGGATGGTAGCGCTTGCGCAGCAACAATAAGTAAGAGTCCATTTGGTACACTCACCCAACATGACGTACCAGTAGACATTATCGTCACACCGACGCGAACCATTCACGTATCGAATCGATTGCCCAAACCATCGGGTGTGTATTGGGATTTGTTATCTCCTCAAAAACTGGCACAGATTCGTGTGTTACAAGAGTTGAAGAAGAGAACTGAAGAGGAGCTTGGTGTAACTTTGCCCAGTGGGCCTGATGAAGTATTGCCGCCTACTGCAAGCAGAAAGCGTGGTGGAAGAGGACGGGGAGGTCGTGGTAGAGGCAGGGGTGGAAGAGGACGAGGAAGAGGGGGTAGAGGCAGGAATTGAGTGCTACGGAGTGGATGCGATGAGCCATGGAGATAGATATGGTTTAGATTAGATTCTGAAATGGAGGCGCGATATAGGATAAAGTCACCAACAACTGGAGGGCATTTGCACTAACTTTTTCATAGGGCTGCTACGTCTGCTTTCCTTCTGCTTTCCTTCTGCTTTCATCAACTGCCTGTGCTGCCTATCCGAATGTATTTCAAATTCCACATACACAGTTTAAAGAAATGAAAGGATTAGAAATGTTCATCTAAAATACTCTCTAGAGAGGAATGTACCCTACATGAATGATTGGACCAACTGCCACAAAGCTTTGTCAACTGGTACTGGTACATCATGATGTTGTGTTGAGACTTGAGACAGTATCCTAGAGAGACACGTATCTCTTTTGAGAGTGACTCATCATTGCATTCAATCATCATCGTTCCCACGCGCCATTTCCGCCCCGACAATCAACTTCTTCACCACGCACAGCCAGCCCAACACTATTATTTACCCTTGCCAATACTTACTGCTGATCAAACAAAAACCGATAACGAGTACACCAAGCAACATGCCGGAAGCAAGCGCACATCAGTATCATGCCCACTTCGACTGTTTCAGTGGAGCCGCAGGAGACATGCTACTTGCGGCATGCCTTGATGCTGCCGACTTTCTTCCTCCTCTCCAACGTCTGGAAGCAGCTGATGCAAATAATTATCGAAAAGTTGCACCTGAAACAAAACAATCCGAAAGACTTCTAGCCCAGATATCACATGACTTGGAGCATGGCTTGCCTGAAATGAAAGGAGAGTTTGAATTGTCTGTAGAGCGCGTCTGGCGAGGTTCTGGGAGGATTGCTGCCAAGAAGCTCCATGTGAAGAGTATTTACCGCCATGAATCGGCACCAGTGCCTGGCACGGCTGCCCACTCTCATTCGCATGAACATCATTCACACAACCACCACCATTCACATGAGCACAATGACAATCATCACTCACACGAGCATAGCCATGCTAAGGGCGATTCCAAGAAAAATGATCAACAGCCGCAGAAAAAGGAATCAAGTTTGCATCACAGCCATCACCATGACCATCACCTTGACCATCACCATGACCATCACCATCACCACAGCCACTCCTCTGGAAATCACCACAATCACTCTCACCATCACAGTCATCATGGAGAAAGGGAAGATTCAGGTCATTCACATAGCAAACTCCGAAATCTACCACAAATAGCTGAAATGCTGAGAGCATCACCCGCGAAGTATATTCCAACTTCAGTTGCTTCACTCGCCATCGAAGCCTTTACCGCTCTAGCACATGCCGAGATGCATACACATGGGGCTGAATCGATCAATCAAGTTCATTTCCATGAGGTTGGTGCTGTAGACAGTATCGTAGACACTGTGGGAACGTTGCTTGCACTACATTATTTATCTGTTGATCTCGGCAGCGGTGATGGTCGAGATTGCAACATTACTAGTTCTCGACTCCCAATGGGGGAAGGGACTGTTTGGACCGACCACGGACTTTTGCCAGTTCCAGCACCGGCAACTATGCGTCTCATGGTTGGTATGCCTACATGTCCTGGTCCATCGGGTGTTACTGGAGAGTTGGTCACTCCAACAGCAGCAGCGTTGTTGCGAGTAGTGACGGGAGCCAACAACCAAGCCAAGCAGGGGAAACGCGGTGAATACTGGCAGCCAAAAGTGATTGCTGGACGACCTCCTTCTATGGTACCTGTAGCAATTGGGTTGGGAGCAGGGTCAAAAGATTTTGAAAGGCATCCAAACGTGTTGCGTTTGATATTAGGTGATTGCTCTACACAAAAGCAAACTAATGTTGAAATAGATGCAATCGAAGAAACCATCGCGACATCAAACGATGAAGAACAGCAAAGTGATCATATTGAAAATGTAAGTAAGGAATCAGGTCGTCATTCTGAAGAGGGTAAGAGCCGCTCAAAAATTATCTGACTCGGTCAAGCATTGTAGAAAGCCTTCTCACAGTATTTGTTCCCCTCACAACAGTAAACACCTCCAAGGTGAAGAACGATGCTGATACAACTTCAAGTCAGCTTTGGAATAGCAATACTCTCACTCAACTGGAAGCAAATATTGATGATGCTACACCAGAATTGATGGCACATGCAATAGATTTACTTCTAGAGAATGGAGCAATCGATGCATGGGTTGTCCCTATCGTGATGAAGAAAGGAAGACCGGCACACTCTCTCAAATGTCTCTGCCATGATGACAAAAGAAAAGAGAGCGATCTGCTGGCCATTATGTTCCTACACACGACAACGCTTGGAATCCGCATCCATCGCAACATTTCACGAGCATCACTTGAAAGAAGATTCATCAAAGTTAGGCTCCCATACCAAGACAATTCTAGAGATGGAGAAGTAGACGTGAAAGTTAGCTCATTCAAAAACGATGAGGTTGTATCATTGAAAGCAGAGTTCGACCAGTGCAAGCTAATTTCGAAAGAGAGCAACGTGCCATTGAAAATTGTGTCAAGCACTGCAGAGCGATTGGCATGGCAACTGATAGAAATAGATACGGATGCACTTCATAGCAGGTGAACTACAAATAATGCACATTGTCTATCTATGCTATTATATCACTCATCGATTCAGGTGTCAAATTATCCCAGTGGATTCGACGAGTTCGAATCTTTACAATGATATTATCCAACCTCTGCATTGCCATCATCAATAATTCTGGACTCACAAAACAATAGCAAATTCTAAACATCCCTGGCTTTTGATCATGTTGCGCTGCACCTGGTGTCATGATAATGCGAGCTGCATCAAGTAATAAAGAGGCAAACTTAGCCTCTCCTTCAGCAGTTGGCTCTGGAAGAAGGGAAGAGAAGTCGGCATACACAAAGATACCGGCCTTGGCATGAAAAAATGGAATCACCATCTCATCCAGCATTCTAGTACATAGTTCATAGCTGTACCGTATCTTCTCTCGCGACTGATGAAGGAAGTCATATACCCAATGATCATCCATAAATATTTCCGCAATCATCATTTGCATTGGATGAGAGACTCCGCTGAATATGTTTAGGTTGGCAAGAGAACGAAGAAGCTTTTCATTTTGTGTGTATAAGGTACCCATACGAAAGCCAGAAGCTCCAAAGTCTTTGGAGAGAGCCCAGACATGATGTACATCATCTCCTAATTCGTTGCTCAAAGTTCTCAAAATAGATTCAAACTGACCATCAAATGTGGACAACGCATATATTTCGTCACAGATTGTGTGCATATCTCGTGAGCGTGCCCAGTCAATGGCATCTTTCATCACCTCAGGCGAGTAAATTGTACCTATCGGATTGCAAGGGTTGGTTATTAAAAGCATTCTGACTCGCATTCCTTTCGCCTCTGCAGCTAATGCTGCATCTTCCAAATCTCGAGGAGATGGCCCTTTGGAAGGATCCCCACTACAATACACTGGCACTGCGATACACCCAGCAATAATCTTTAGATCGATATCAAATGCCGCATAATAGGGCGCAGGAATAAGTACTGCGTCTCCACACTCGGCCAAACAAAGAGCCAAATGACTAATCAGTGAAGATGCACCTGCACCATAACAAACGAGCTCTGGGCGGATGTACGATAAACAATCCCCGAATGTCATGTTGGTTCTTTCAGGAAACAAAAAGTGCTTGGTAAGAAAGTATGCCAATGCTTCACGTGCTCCTGGCAACCCAAGAGTATTGTTGTAACAATAGACTGAGCTATCCGAAAATGATCGAGAGGCAGTCTCTATCTGCAAAAGTCTCACTCCCAACAACTCAATAATCAATTTATTTTCACTCATACATAACGGTATATAGCCTCTTGGATTTGTGTACGGATCACAATGATCCTGGAGACACTTCAAATAGTCCATGATATAAGGTAGTGTTGGCGTCAATAAAGATTCTCCTCTCTGACTGATGTCATGATTTCCATCGGCATCACCTCGTTTGCGTCTGCTGCTCTTGCGTTTCTTCCATCTCTTTTGAGCAATGCACATCAATGCCAGGGCAGAGAAGCATACTGCCGACTTGCCCGTGACGCCACTCATCTTATATGCTATGCTGCCAAGTGAGAACTAATCTGATGTTGTTTGAACACACCTATTCCGAACAAATAATAGCTTCTCACTGTCGCAAGAAGTAATAAAAAATATCGCACTGATTGATTTGAGAATCAAATAATGAAAGCGTGATGCCTTTATTGATTATGATGAGCTTTGATGGCAAAGATCCATGACACTGAAAGAGACAATAACTATGCTGTAATCCCACCACGACCAACGCACGACAACGCACACGAACGCACGAAGTTGTGCGCCCGGCAGGAAAAAGAACAATGCCGGATGCCGGGCAATAAGCAACAATGAGCAAGCAATGCCTTGAGATGAAGTAGATGTTGCTGCTGTACAATACCCTCTAAAGGAGCTCAAAAATTGCGTCTTGGATCTTGCCAAGCAATATACTTCAATGGAATATAATCAAGCGGAGCTGCCACCAGTAATTTAGTAAGGTTGATCGAAGTCTCGAAACAACGGCCGAAACAGCTAAATGGACATGTCGTCATTATCAAGTAGTCAAAATCAACAACCAAGGGCCCATAACATAGGAAGAAGGAATGAAACAACATGGTCTGACATAGACAAGACCAGATTGTACGGCATAGGAAGTGTCATGTATTCTGCCCTTACAGTTGCATTACACCCTCTCACTGTTGCCAAGATACGGAGGCAGGTAGCAACGAACAACAATCCTACCACCTTCCACTCAGGATCATTCTTTCAGAATTATTATCGCGGACTTAGTGTTGTGGTATCATTGGCTATACCGGCACGAATTATCTACATCAGCACATTGGAGTTCACACGAGAGTTGATAGACACCAATACGAGACAGTTCCTGTTCAACCCTCCGCCAGCAGCGGCAGTTTATGAGAAGCAACTTCAGAGTTTGATTCCATTTGTGACTTCATTTTCTGGAGGCATTGCAGGTGGTATGGCTGCTGTGTCAAGTCAAGCAATTATTGTTCCGATGGATGTCATTTCACAAAAGTTAATGGTCATGGAAGATTCGGTGTACAGAGAGAAGGGAAGTGCAGTGAAAGTAATGAAATCAATAATAGCAAGAGAAGGATACTGGAGGATTATTTCGAGGATTTGGTCTTTCGCTGTTTACTAGTCTTCCGGCAGGAACAATATGGTGGGCATCGTATGCTGGAGTGAAGGACCAGCTGAATCATTACACAGATCCAAATTACCCCTCCACGGAAGCGATACCAGTAATTGCAAGACAGGGACTTGTTCAAGTTACATCGGCGTTCAGTGCAGCATTCGCAGCATCAATTCTAACGCAACCTCTTGACACTATAAAAACTAGAATGCAGGTGGCAAAAGGGAAACCAGTATTCTTCTCGCCAGTCTCTGTTGCGAAGGAGTTAGCGTCAACGTCAGGCCTGTTTAAGGGTTTGCTGCCAAGGATAGGTCACATGGGTGTCTGGGGATCTGTTCTCAGTGCAGCCTATGAATATCTAAAATTTGTATCACGGAAAGACTATAACACTTAATTACCATTCACACATACAGGTCATTGTAAGAGTAGGAACTGCATTCTTCCCCAAGACTCATCAGCAGATCTTCAATTTTATTCAGAGCGGGCTAGAACAACAAGATGCAGCTGAGCTGAAGAGAAGGAATACCATTGTGCAGCAACCTAAACAACAAAATATGGGATTCTTTCACCCAGATACCAAGGACAAATTCACGAAGTTTCTTCCTTAGAGTAATTAAACAAAAGAGATTCAATTATCAACCCAATAATGCAGAATGAAATTTGTTAAATCGAGAGTCCTTATGCTCTATACAACACCTTAACAATCCAGATGAGCCTAATAAAATACCCACGATATAATATTGAATCCCCCCAATTCCATCTCCCAAATAGACAACAAAACTTTTAATTTCTCGCTTTAACAAATTTTACATGGCGATGCCAAGTCCATACTTGAAAGTTGAAGTATCAGTTCCACTAATGGATCCACTGGCAGTGAGGTTGACCTTAGGAGCGATCTCCTTCACAAGACAGGCAGAGGTGACTCCGTTGCTTCCCACCTTTGCCTTGATGGTTCCAACCGATCCCAAGCCACTGTAAGATCCTCCGATAGCGGCGACATCGCAAGCCTTGGAAGAAGAGTGAGTAGTGCTAGAGGCAAGAGAGAGGTCCTTGTTCACTGTGTACAAAACACCAACATTGAATTGACCAAACTTATTGGAGGATGTAACAGAGGCGTACACGGGACCAGTGGCGTAGCTAGCTCCAACATTGTAAGAAGAGAGGCCAGCCTTATCCCCAGAGAGGTTGTAGGAGAGGTCTCCACCGACGTTGATTGCGGGAGAGACACCAATGCAGGCAGATGTGGAGAATTTGGACATGTTAAGCACATCGAGCGATCCAGTGGTGGTCATTTTTCCAGCGGTGTACTCCAATCCAAGATCAGCTCCCTTGTTTGCCTTGAATGTCATTTTGCAGCCAGGGCATGGGACGAGGGAGGTTTCCAAGACGGAACTTCCGTCGGCTTTGGCATCGAGCTTATCGAAGCTGAGGCCGGCGTAGGCGAACTTGGTTCCAACTTTGGAGGAAAGGGTGCCTGCGGCGGAGCGCTCAGTTTCAATGGAAACTTTTACCGGACCAGCGGAGAGACCCTTGGCCTTTAGGGTAACATTAGAGCAGTAGTCGTTGCCGAGCAAGTCGCTGCTGGGTTTGGAGATGTCAGAGAACTTCATGGTGCCAGTGTTGGATATTAATTGTTGGGGGGAAGCAGGATTGTACCGTTGGATCTGTCGAGATCGTTGCTGTCCTGCGTTGATTTGATGGTTGCGACGCCGCGACGGAGAAGCGTGCGGCCACAAAACCTCCCGCCGCCTCGCAACCGCTGTCATTTTTTTTGAACTTTGAGTGGCAGATCGATCGAATTCGATCTAATTCTTTCACTGAATCATGCGTTGGAATTGGTACTAAGTCTGTCATTGCCCGTCTCCTTTGGGCCATCAAAATTTTAAAAGAACAATGATGATGATGATGGCATCTTCTGACAGCTTCCAACTATCGACCATACACCATAATTCCAGCTCTCTTGCCGTGCAGCCCTCTCTCCTCATTCATAAATCGCTCGTACGTTCACATCATCATCACTCTCATAGTTCAGATAACCACTAAAATCCATCATGTGCGGAATTCTCGGACTTCTATTGGCAGATGAAAATGCTCACGTCAACCAAATGCTCTTCGATGGCCTCACCGTCCTCCAGCATCGTGGCCAAGATGCTGCTGGAATCGTCACATCAGAACACGGACGTTTGCATTTACGCAAAGATAACGGTCTCGTCAAAGATGTGTTTCAAACACATCACATGATCGATTTACGAGGAAATTTCGGATTGGGGACACGTTCGATACCCGACGGCTGGTTCAAGCTCTTGCGCCGAGGCTCAGCCTCTGTATACGAACTACCCACACGGAGTCTGTGTTGCTCACAATGGTAACTTGACCAATGCACATGAGCTGGCGGACTTATTGTCGGAAAGAACTTGGTAGGCATATTAACACGGATTCAGATTCAGAAGTTTTGCTCAACATCTTTGCGGATAGTCTGATTAAAGGACAGACTAACGGAGATGATATGGTAGAGAACATTTTCTCAGCTGTGGAGAAGGTCATGTCATTGTGTAAGGGTGGTTACGCTGGAATGTATCTCATCAATGGGATTGCATTAGTTGGATTCCGTGATCCGCATGGAATTCGTCCCATTGTGATGGGTACACGCAAATCGGCCACAGTTGATGGAAAGACTGATTACACCTTTGCCAGCGAGTCAGTCGCGATTGATACTCTTGGTTTCGACCTAGTTCGTGATGTTGAGCCAGCTGAAGCTATTGTGATTACAATGGATGGCCAAGTTCATACCAGGAGGTGTCTCCCTGAAGACAAAATTAGTCTGACTCCTTGCATTTTTGAGCATGTTTACTTTGCTCGTCCTGATTCCATTATGGATGGTATCAGTGTGTATGAAAGCAGATTGAAGATGGGAGAAAAGCTTGCTTATCAAATTATTGAAAAATACCCTGATCATGATATTGATGTCGTCATCCCTATCCCAGACACTTCTCGTACGTCTGCTGTTCAAGCCGCTTACATTCTCGGGAGGCCATACAGGGAGGGGTTCATTAAGAACAGATATATCGCACGAACTTTCATCATGCCAGGGCAGGAGACGAGGAGAAAATCTGTCAGGCTAAAGCTCAATACAATCAAATCAGAGTTTGCTGGACGAAATGTATTACTGGTTGACGATTCCGTCGTCCGTGGAACTACTGCGACTGAAATCATTCAAATGGCACGCGATGCTGGGGCCAATAAGGTTTACATGACGAGTGCAGCTCCTCCCATTCGTTACCCAAATATTTATGGTATTGATATTCCAACACGTCATGAATTGGTTGCATATGAAAGAAATGACGAAGAAATTGCTGAAAAGCTTGGGTGTGATTGGATAGTTTACCAGAGATTGAATGATTTAGAAGATTCAGTGAATGAGGCTGGAGAATGCTCCGATCAATGTGAGTTTCTTGGAAATACCGTTTCATCATTTGCTTTGTTCCCCCCTTTTATCACTTATTCACATTCGTATATCCACTTTTTTCCCCACAGCCTACGAAACAAGCTGCTTTAGCGGCACATATGTCACCGGAGAAAGCATCAACGATGAGTACTTCGCAAAGCTGCATGATCTTCGAAATGATGATGCAAAGCTGAAACAACTGGAAAGTACAGGAGCAGCACAAGCGGCAAAGGCTGGAATGCCACCAGGAAGTCATGACGGATGTGAAAATTTACAAAATGATAGACGTGGTGCTGCTAGAGCGTAGAGATTAGTACTTAGGGGTTAGCATTGAAAATGAATCGAGACAGGTGCCCAAGTGCGATTGCAGCATAAGTATTAAATTTTACCAGAGAGCCATTTAAATTTTACCAGAGAGTATTTGCTGGCGTAGTTCTGCCATGAGATTATTCATGAAATGTATGTTGTGAACTGTCGCGAGCTGTAGTGCGACTGGTTCATTCGCCTTGAATAAATGCCGTAGATAACTTCTATCGTAATGACTGCAAGTTGCACACTCACAATCTTCATCGATTTTCACACCGTGTGACTTCGAGTGCTTACCTTGCTTGATTCGAATCAAGCCATTTTTGGTCAACAGTGTCCCGCATCGTGCCAGCTTGGTGGGATAGCTTGAATCCATTGTGTCAACACCACGCTCTACAGCGTGATGTACACTCTCTACGTCTGCAATCCCTAGCAAATGCCGACACTTACTTGAACGTTGTCCAATGTTGAACAATGGCATCATCCAATCAAGCAGTTCCCTCAATTCATCTCTCCCATTTCCAAGTGAGCCTCCAATCGCATAGCCGTCCCAAGGCAATGTGGTGAGATAATCAATACTTTTTGTCCGTAATTCAACATCTGTGCCACCATGAACGACGCAAAATATTGCTTGCTGGCGCGTTCTGGAATCCTTCAAGTGCTCCTTCAAACTGCGAGCTTCCCATCGGTGTGACCTCTCCACAGATTCTGCCAGCAAGTCACGTTCAATATGGTGCGGTGGAAGCTCGTCTAATGGGATAATTATGTCAGCACCTATATCCTTTTGAGCTTGTATGGAGCTTTCTGGACTTAGAATGATTGTCGATCCGTCTCTGTAGCTCTTGAAGACGACATGATCCTCCGTTACTTTGACTGCATTTGTGCCAGTAATACCCGATCTCCAATGTGGTTTGTTTTTGACTGTTGATCGCTTGAGCTCTCCTTTCGATTCAAGTGATTCCTTGACGCTCCCATGCTTCAGTGAAAACACTTGAAAGCCTCCTGAGTCAGTGATGAAAGGGCGATCATTGCGTCCTGTAAACTTATGAATCCCTCCAGCCTCTCGGATGATAACAGATCCTGGCTGGAGCATCAAGTGATACGTATTTGCAAAACAAAGCTGCTGACCAGCATCATCTGCTTTTGGAAAGTCTACAGCCTTCAAAGCCGCATTTGTCGCGACAGCTACAAATCCTGGTGTGTCGATCGTACCATGTGGAGTATGTATTCTGCCGACACGAGCCAAACTTTTCTTTGATTGATGAATA
Organism: Skeletonema tropicum; assembly: GCA_037178625.1. Lineage (NCBI taxonomy): Eukaryota > Bacillariophyta > Thalassiosirophyceae > Thalassiosirales > Thalassiosiraceae > Skeletonema > Skeletonema tropicum. The sequence continues at coordinate 2,357,493 of CM074130.1, forward strand.
ATCTCAAATCGAAAATAACTCTTCGGTTCATACGCCCAACTTGGAAATTCAGCAGCTGGAGTGGGCAGTGAACTTAGTTTTCGACGAAATGCATTTGTTACGGTAGTCATCTTCTACTGCATCTCTCTGTGATGATGAGCCCACAAGCAGAAAGCAGCACGCTTTGCTTGTCATGACCCAATCAAGAGCAGGAGCAGATGCAGATCCGCAGTAGGTTTGGCGTAGTTGACAGGTGCCGTAAGTAGGGGGTGATTGGTGCTATCTTCTTGGTCATGACCCTGCGATTGGAGGTAGTGGATGTCATACTTTACCACTAGGTTTTACGAACATACGTTACTAATACGTGCTACGCATGAATTAGTAGAAAAATAAGCTATTCCGCACCTGCTTATCCGGTACCTACGTAGATAGATATGTATGTAGGTAACTGATGAAGTGAGTCACTCATCAGCGCGCCAAATTTATCAGAAAGATCTCGCTCATCGCATCTCGCATCAATTATGAAAGCGCACGCATGGAGTGCGGTCTGCCCCAACTTTTTAGGAGCGGTCTGCCCCAACTTTTTACAGCAACAAAATACGTAGGAATTAGTACTAATATTGGGCCGAAGAGATGAGACAAATCTTCTGTCTTCTCAGTACCACATGGTTCTCCCACAAACGCACTCACAAAACACCTTGGATAAGGCTCTCAAAATCATACTCCTATCGCATTACGCACGCTACACGAAGAGAGGAATTCTTGTTGCCTCAATTGGACTCTACGACACGTACGCTTGCTTTGAGTTCAACCGAATTATTTCTCCCGGCTACGCAAGCGTGCGACATGGTCTTTGTCAAAGTGAGTATGAGTGTAGGCACATACACAGGAGTAATATTTTTCATCAGTACCTACGTTGGTAATATTATTTTTCATGTGTTTGGAGTTTGGAGGGCGGGTACTTCTATGAGAATGCGGTACTGAGAAGACAGAAGATTTGTCTCATCTCTTCGGCCCAATATTAGTACTAATTCCTACGTATTTAGTTGCTGTAAAAAGTTGGGGCAGACCGCTCTAAAAGTTGGGCAGACCGCACCATGCGAAAGCGCACCATCCTTCCAAAGCACCGCTAGCTGTGGGCTAAGTTCGAACACCACCATGAATAGGGCCTTTCTGTTGACCGTCGCTCTGCTCTCAGTAGGTGCTGCTGCGGCATTTTCTCATCCGCAGGCTCTGCTCAAGGCATCCAAAGTTGGCGTGTCTGAAAGAGTGAAGATCTTGAAGCATCCGCAGTCTGCACAATCTACACCAACCAGTCTCGAAGCACATCATAGGAGAGTATTTCTTTCTGCTCTCGTAGGATCGAGCATTCTCCCACAATATGCCAATGGAGTTATGACCGATGAGACTTTATCCTTTGCTACGCCTTCTTTAGACTCGTCTTATACACAACAATCTCCAGAGGGATCTGCTTCATCGGCAAAGAGTGTTGCAGCGGCTGCACCTACTGATGAAATCACATTCACGATAACAAAAACAGAGTTACAAAATATAAAGGGCGGATTTGGTTTAGAACTAGGTGAAGTTGAGTTCAGGACAAATTTTAGAGTTGTTGTCAAGTCAGTAACTCCAAACTCTCTGGCAGAACGGATTGGAGTACAAAAAAACTGGATTGTTGTGTCTGTCAATGGGGCTGATGGCGAGAGAACCGATGCGTCAGGTGTAGCCACTTATTTCTCAAGGGCTGTAAAATCTGTGCTGAATGAACCAGATGGCTCTGATGAGGCAAAAATGACTCTTACTTTCAGGGATCCATCTGCATTTCGATCTAACTTGAACAATTTGACCTCCGACGAACAAGTTTCGACCAAAGTTGCCCCAGCCGGCGACACCACACAGAGATATGCTGATGGAACATTGAGACCTGGAGCGACGGTGACAGAACAGCAAGATCAGGTGGTCAGTGTTTCTCAATTGATTGCGCCTAAAATTTGTAAGAGAAAAGCAACAACTGACGACCTGGTACGTTTGTGAGCTTGGGCTACAGAGGCAAGCACTTGTCTTGAGTATCGTTTGCAGTTGTTATCAACTTTTTTCGTTTTGCTTTGTTGTTGTTGGTAATGTGATTGTTTGCTCATCAGTTTTCTCATCGATTACAACTTCTTCAGCTGGAGATCAGCTACATAGGTAAAGTCCTCGACACCGGTGCGATCTTTGATGGTTCAGCCGTGAAGATAAACGGTGAAGCTGTTCCAGGTAGAGGCAATGATATCTCAATCTTTTTCGTATTGTAAGTGAATATTCAATGCAGAGCTTCAAAATTCTCGTTCATCGACTAATTTCACGTGCAACTCACTCATCCTTCTTATATCATCATACCAACTTGGTTCAATTTTCCACTTGCAGGGGAAAGCAGCCCTTCGGTCAGTTCCCACCTGGTTGGGATGTCGGCCTTGAGAGTATGTGCGTAGGAGAGAGAAGAAGGATTGTTATACCCCCCGTGCTTGGTTACGGTTCAGTGGGAGTCCCACGGAGAGGCATACCACCAAACGCTACTTTGCAGTACGACGTTACTCTCGTGTCTTTGAATGGATTAGCAACTCCATAGTAAGGGTTCTAACAGCTGTAATTGAATTGTTAGTTGTGCATCAATTGTTAGTTGTGTATCAACTAAATTTTTAGTTGTGTATCAACTAAAACTTATTTGCTAGGTTTGTCCTCACCATCTTCTTTTGATTTAGGAACTGGTGCTTGTGCTTGCATTGATTGGGATTGGGCCATTTCTCTCAGCAACATTTTGCATTCTGCCAGTAACTTTTGCCTCTCACTGGTCTTCATCTCAGCGCTAGCAGCCAGATATGCTTCTTTTGCAGCAAGCTTCCTCTCAACGCTGGCAAGATTGTCTCTCATTTTGTCGAGCAATGCTTTGGCACGGTCATTATACTTAAACATGCCGTAGAACAACTCAAAGGTATCATTTCCTGTCAATTCTGCAAGATCACATAATGCTGCATACTCTCTCGAACTAACAGGAGTCACTGGAAGTAAATTTCTATCCAAGAGACGACCCGTTAAATGTGTGACGAATTCAGCATCTGCTACATACGCGTCATGATCTTCCGACGCCATCTCTACCATTTGAGCGCGAGCACGTTCGAAGGTTGACAAGAAGGAGTCAGCCCGACTTGTATCACGTATTCTAACTTTTTCATACACAAATGGTAGTCCATCTAAAGATTTGCCAGATTGTTCACCAGTGTTCATCCCCGGGCTAAACATGGGATTCGTGCACAGGATATCTACCTCCGACGGTAGCATACGAGTTAGTACTGTTTTTGGGTAGACATTGAGTGGACAAACTTCCACAACTAACTTGTTGCGGAGCTTCTCAACAGGCATAGATTCCAACGTTTCTTCCAATTCAATCATCGGCACACTAATTATCACCACATCAAGTCCCTGCAGGAAGTTTGTCATGTCAAAGTTAGGGTAATACTCCACATTATTCTCTTCAGCTTCTTTCGACTATTCAATCAGGATCGGCGAAGCAAAGTTAGGCATAAAACACAAATGCAGAATTAGAAACTACAATAGTACGTCAAGGACTCACCTTGTCCAAAGTATCAATACAACGAACTTCATGCTGAGACAATTGCTGTGACAAATAGTTGCCGAACTTGCCATACCCAATCAAACCAATTTTCAACTTTCGCGCTTCATCCTCATCACTCGGGAGTTTCTTCAATCGCAAATCACCAGAGCTGGGCTTGCCTGCATTCGCTGCGTTCAAAGCTTCTACCGCCTCAGCAACAGGACCAACAAGCCGTGATTTTGCAGGATAAGATCCCAGCACACGGCAGTAATCACTCTGCTCACGTAGGTGATGAAATGCATTCTGAACGCCCTCGTCCAATTCCGATGACAGAATATCCAAATAGAACAAATATCTGAAGCGTGGTAAGTCTTTTCCATACTTTTGAGTGGAGGTTGCCTCCTTTGAATAAGTCACTGCGCTTTTGAAGCGGAGGTAATTCAACAAGGCTGCACTCATCGGTCGGGATTCAATCTTTGACATGTCAATATCTCTCAACGAGAAGCAAGCAAGCGATTTGTATAACGCCCCAGCACTATTTGGTAATGTGAACACCAGTGACGTTTTGCAGGGTATTTTCTTATTCAAATGTTGGGATACGCCACTACGACCCAAGAGCAAGAACCTTGTGAAGTTACTATCATCATCTTCAATTCCCTCTTGTTTGCATTCCAAGCCAAACGTTTGCCCAGCCAAATCGGAAGCAATCGCAGCAGTATTGTCAGGAGTGCAACCCTCAGGCATTTCTCTACCGAATGCATCCCCCTTCAGTGCCGAACTGATCATCTTGGCACTCCCAGCTGTATCATATGTCGCTATAGGAGTGATACCCCTTGCTCTCAAATAGTTATCACATTGACTCAAAGCTTGTGAATGTGAAATGGCATACTTAATTTTCTTGACATCCATCCCAGGCTTGGTCAGTAGACAATGCCTTACTCTAAAATCATGCTCTGCCACAATTGTCAAATCATATCGTAACATCAAATCATAATTCTCATGAATAGACCCACCCAGCGAGTTTTCAATTGGCATTAGAGCATAATCACACTCCTTGGATGCCACAGCTCGGTAGCAAGATTCAAAGTTGGGACGGGGTACAGCGATGACATTTGGTCCGAGCAGTTCACGAAGTGACTTTTCGGAATAGGCACCCGCCTCGCCTTGGAATGCTACGCGGATAGGTTTGGCGGCGGCGTCAGTAGTAGCTGGTGCGGATGTTTGAGTGGCACCTCCACGTAACGGATTAGACGATGCGATGAGCGATGATGACGACGGAGACAAAGATTGCTGTGCTGATTGAGATGAGGATTCTATCGCAGATCTAATTTCACTCAGCGCTCCCTTGGGAAGTAGTATGGAATTGCTGCTCGTTGTTCGAGAAGGTAAGTATCGAGATGGACTCTCCGACTTCACATGATGTGTTGTGATGATTGATGCCGCCACCAAGACGGTGAGCCCTAAAGCTGAAGGCAGCCGCCGATGGAGATACATCACGTCAAATAGTAGTGGTGGTCCGTGGAGAGGTGGTCTACACGGTCTGATTGAAGTCGATACTTAGGTTGGTTGGAGGAGTGCAGCGGACGAGTGCAGCTTATCCATACAGCTTCCACTGTGTCAACAAATTTGGGAAATATGTGCGGCGGCGCTGCCACACTGCAAACTTGAAGCGTTCGCCTCTCTCATCTCTCATTTTCGTTGAAGATCACTTCAAACTTGAATCCCAAATCCCTGTTAGATTACACGTACGTAGATACAGTAGATACAAGACTACTCTAATCATTATCTTTTATCTCCTATCTAATCTATCAATAGCATCGATTGGAAGTAGGGAGATCGAGGATACTAACAGGTTATAGAGCCTATACAATCACCAACAAATAAAACGCACGTAATGAACGCAATATTGATTGTATATATTGCGTTGATAAGTTATTGTGAAGTCAAAGGGGAGTTTACTCGCTGTTGGTAGGGTCAAGATAATGAAACCGTCTAAGAATCATCGTTGCTGCCAACGCTGGCCTAGAAAGCTCTTCTTCGCTCTCTTGGTGGCACTGCCAATGGCAACAGCATTTGCAAATCATCTTCCGAGCTTAAGATATCCTACACAAAAATTAAACAACTACCCTTCTTCTATTGCGTTCATATCAACGAATCGATTCATTAAGAGTACTCCTAACAATTATGATGTCGAAGTCGACGTTGGAAAAGTGAAACAAACAGCAGACAAATACCATCTGATTTGGTCACCGGCGTTCTGGAAGAAAGCCGCTGTCAGTACAATCATTTACAAGAGCATTCAGCTTCTCCTTGCAAGCAAAACCAATCTGAGCAGTGTCGGTAGAATATCATCATGTCACCAGTCCAAAGTAACAGCACTTGTGCTTCCACTGCTAAGTTCTTCATGTTGTGCAATACAGTTGATAATCAACGCCTTATCCGGTTGGGGATGCGCTGGTTTTAATACAGTGCTCGGTCCTGTTCGCCCCTTCCTCCTTCCACTCCTACTGCTATCTACTTGGAACTTATTACCCCAACGATCTCTTGGGTGGACCGCAGTATCTCTATTCTTGGCGTTTCTCCCAGAACTCGTGTTTGTATTCAATTCACTTGAAAGGAATCAATGGAAGAAACAGAAAGAGACATCATTACCAAAGAATGCAGTGACGGCAAAAATTCAATTAGCTATTCCAACAATGGGATGCATCGCTTGCGTGAATAAAATCGACACGTCCATCCGACAATGCGATTCTGCCGCCAGCATAACACAGGAGAGATCATGGCTGACCGAGGGATCTGGAAAGGGTGGCATGGCAGAGTTGAAGATTTCCGCCCAGAGTACTGAGGATATCGATGTAGTCATCCAAAATGTTGTGACCGCCATCAAGAATGCTGGGTTTGAGTGCAAGACCAAAAGCTTGCAAATCGATTCATAATTGTCTCTTAAGAAGGTATCGGTTTTAGAGTGGAGAGTGACTTTGCAGCAGGTATGTATCGGTATCGTACGAGGGGGAGATTGATTGAAGCATGTGTATCGGTATCGTTACTATGTACAAACTTTTCGATCCCGTATGATTGCGCCTTATTCCACACTCACAAAAAGGAGCAGGCAATCAGTCCTGCATAAATCATTGTCACAGCAAGTAAAATTGAACGAAGTATCATCATGAGCGCCTCTCTACCAACAGCAACGGATGCGGGAGATGAGCGGATCAGCCCTACTGCTGTGGATTCCTTGGACGTGGTTGTGGATACTGTTGTGGAGACGGTTGCGGATACTGCTGTGGATGCGGCTGTAGATGCTGTTGTGGATACTGCAGAAGCCGTCACCTTGGAGGAGCTAGTTCTACACCCGGCTGCTGCAATCTTTCGCAATGAAACTTTGGCTGGCGTTGGCGACGAAAACGCAGCCCTTGAAGACAATAATTCACGTTTCAGACATCTTCCTGATTTCTCTCAAGAGCTCGACATCACCTTTTTCACTGCTTCGTCGGAGTTCCGTGATGGAGGCTTCTACATCACTCATCACGAAACCATGTGTATACAAACACATCTTAGCCACGGAAGTGTTGTGCGCGTAAATGGCAACGAGGAGAAGCTTGTGTTTCTAATCAACGATGTCAATGCACATCCTATTGATGATTCTGGAACGATTGGATGTATTACCAGTAGCCTGGCTACATTACCAATTGGGTCGTTCCCCTCTTTCAGCTATCACGGCGACCAAAATCCGGTGAAAATTAGGACCGAAGACGATGGTAGTCTTCGTCTCACTTTGCGTCTGTCTCCATTCGTCTCCATTGAAGGAAGACTCGAATCAGCAATCTCAAATGACGCCCTCGCCGCACACATCGAAAGGCAACATTTCATTAATACCATGCAACTTCCAATCCCTCTCTTCCATTTGCATTCAACACAAGAACACGGAATCACTTTCACCCCCACTTCTATCTCAGTATCACTTACACCACGTATTCAGAAGATTCTCGCTTTTTCCAGTGAAGCTTCTCCGCCTAGTGATAGCGACGAGGATTTGACGGATAAATTACGCCTCGTTGTTGTTGATGCACTCGGAGAAAGTGATCACAAGGAACTCTTGAATAAGAACTTGGAGCTCAAATGTGAGAGTGCTGCCCTCGCTGGTATCCGTCACCTGATTTTGGGAGTTGATGTTTCTCATGATGCTGGTGCATTTAGTGTAACTCTTGACGAGGGCAAGGAATTGCCAGGTTCAGATTGGAACAGGTGGATTATTGAACTAGATGGCAGGGAGGACGTATCACTAACTGTACCTATTGCAGAACTGGGAAGCGTTGGGATTTCTTTCGCAGGGATGCAATTGAGAATGGAGGTGTTCGAAACAATACAATATGCCAGATTAGCTGCAGAGGCAATGCCGATTTTCTTTTATCATGACATCTGCCGTAGTATCAGCTTTGTCCTCGTGGGAGTATTCAACTGGGGTGAATTTAGCGACGATGAATTATCAGACATTGTAGATGATTTTGGTGGGAAATTGAGGAGTGTCCTCGAAGGAAATGGCGAAGACGCGTTCCCCGAGAGAATGACGTTTCGCATTAACCATATTCGTTGCCTTGCTATGGATGGCTTATTGAAAAAGGTCGGTCTATTGAAAGAGCCTGACTCTGATGCCGATGAATAGAGAAATGAAGCTTGTGCAATTGTTCAAGGCTTTATGATACAATCCAGACACTATTGTACTCGCTCGCGTCCTGGTTAAATTTATTTCCATAGTTTCAACGTTTTATCAAAACCACACGTGACGACTCCACACTCCTGTCCATCCAAAACATCAATGCCCATAACTTTTCCTTCATGACCTTCCAGGGTTGACAATAGCTTCCAATCTCGTGTACTCCATATCTTACCTGACCCATCAAAAGAGGAAGACGCCAAAAACTCACCGTTTTGAGATGATGAGGAGTGCGAGAATTTCAACTGTGTAATCAGATTGGTGTGTGCTGGAATAGATGCCGAAGGACGTCGACGACGAAGGTCCCATATCTTGATGGTACCGTCATCACCTGCAGTTGCGAGCTGAAACCCATTGGGGCTAAACTCAGAGCAAATCACACGCTTGGCATGTCCCAAGAAATGACACGCCGACTTTCCCGTTCGCAAATCCCAACATTGTACCACTCCTCCAAAATCAGTCGTTGATACCAATGATCCATCGGGATGAAAACCAACGCCATACACTTCTCTTGCATGTCCATCTTGAAGTAACAATTCTTTCCCTTCAGCCATGGAGGAAGTCTCGACATCCCAGAGTCGCCATGTATGGTCAAAGCTGGTGGTGGCCACAAACTTACCCGTTGGATGAAAAGCCACACTGCATAATCGTGCCGCATGACCTTTTAAATGAGCGCATTCTTCAATATTGTAACGTAGTTGTTGTTTGTTCTCTGCTTTGTTGCCATCATCATCCTCAACATCCATTGAATCGGCTACAGCATCTTCATTCAACGTCACCTTGCATAATTTCGCTGACAGATCAATAGATGCAGACGCTACCATTGTTGCCAAACCATTAGAAGTAGTAGATGTCAGATAGGGTCTCATAGCAATACCCATAATGCGATCTTCATGGACAATATTTTTTGCACCCAACAAATCCAACGGTGCTACCTCATCAGAAGTTGTTTCATCCCTATAAACATCTCGATGATCATTTCCACCATTCCAAATCTTGATACCTCCACTCCATCCACCAGTGGCAATAATTTTGGGTAATGGACCAGTATAGTCAAGATGATTATTATTTCCCAAGGATGATGTACAAACAGCGGATAATGGGCGGACATCTCCATACTGAGATCCCTCCAATGCTTGATTTCTGATTGTAGAGTAAATCTTTTCACAGCTATCATCCAAATCCTTCACTAGTAATGCGTCTTGCTTGATACTTTCTCCATGATACATGCTACCAAAAGTGTCATCAGCGTCATCATCATCATCTTTGTCAAATAATCTCGCCCTCTTTTTGCTACGTGTCCAACGAACCATACCCCTTCGTCGTCTTCGTTCCATTTCCAATCGAGACCGTGACCTTCCAAGAGAATAATTGCATATGATCTCCCTCGCATGAATCAATTCCTGCGGTGCATGAGTGTACGTTGTCTCAGTAATTTCCACCGGTGCCTCCGCATCAGCATCACGACTTTCCACCATCCCATCAGGCCGCGGCACCTCCATCTGCGCATCCACAAGTCCCTTCTCCTGCTGCTCCTTCCAAACCTCCCATCGTGCCAAAATCATACGCAGTCTATCTCGAATAGCAGCCAAATCCTCCCCGAATAATCGGATGGGTTCCCCCATGTCACGTAATTTGTCGCGAACATCGGCGGGGAGGGTTGGGACGTCGATTGTTGAGGCGCGTTTGCGGGCTTCGATGTCTAGTAGGACGAGGCGGTGAGATTGTTGAGCGGCGAGGGAGTCGGAGGTGAGTTCGAGGTACTCCACTCCCCCTGACCCTGAGCTTGGGGCAGTATTAGCTGAGGAGGACGCCATGGTGAAGATGGTCGGATTTGAGTTTGAGATTTTTGAGGGCGGAAAGGATACATATCTTATCTGCACTATCGCCTCCGCGTAAAAACCTGGAAGGTCGAAGGTCGGCGGCATCTTTTCGGCATCTTTCGTTTCTGCGCCCATGGCGTGCCTTGTTGTTGTTGCTGTTGTTGTATGCGTACTTTGTTGGTTGTACTCAGCGAGCATATCTTAGGTACTTCTGCTTCTGCTGTGCTAATAATAGAGGGAGAGAGAGAGAGAGAGAGAGAGAAAGAGAGAGAGGAGCCCAAAATGCTACGATCTTTCTGCTCCTTAGCCAGGCCTTTTGCCGCCGCGTCATCATCAACTTGTCGACCATCTTTATCTTTGATGCAAGCAACAAAAGCTAGAAGCGTTTGGTCCACGAGCCAAGAACCGCAGCGCTCTACATCGTATCTTGATGCACTGACTCCAGATGAAATTCAAACAGTCTCATCAGCAGTGAAGCAATACATGTCGGCTTCTGGTGTAGACGATCCTCGTTTCGTAGCAGTATCACTCAAAGAACCGAAACCAAACATGAAAGAGCCACCAAAACGTCAAGCAGAAGTTGTTGTCCTTAATCCTAGCAATGGAATCGCAACTGAAATTCTAGTGCAAGGAGAAGAGGTGATTTCATCAGAGGATCTACCGTATGGAACTCAGCCTATGCTAACTCCAGCTGACTGTGATCTAGCAGAAACTATTTCAAAATCGAGTGAAGAAGTACAAAGAGCTCTGAAAGAAAGATATGGCATCTCTGATATGGACAAAGTAGTCGGTGATCCTTGGTCTGTACATTTGGCAAGTGAAGAAGATAGATTGTTAGTGGAAGGCGACAACAAGCCAAGACGTTTGGTTCAGACCTTTCTTTATCATCGTATGGAAGGGAACGGCTTGGAGTGCAATCACTATGCTCATCCTATTGACATACTGCCAATAGTAGATCTCAACACCAAGAGTGTTGTCAGAATCGATGGTCTTGATAGACTGCCTGCGCCAAAGATTCCAACAGACAGCGTAAACTACCATCGTAACCTCTTGCATACCAACTCATACCTCGAGACACAATGGCGACCTCGAATGAAAGATTTGAGTATAGTGCAGAAAGATGGCCCAACATTCATGGTCTCTGAAAATAACCTTGTAGAATGGCAGGGTTGGTCTGTAAGAGTCGGTTTCAACTATCGCGAAGGATTGGTATTGCAAGATGTCAAGTACAAGGGACGACCTGTAATGAACAGAGCGAGTCTTGTTGAGATGGCTGTTCCGTACGGTGATCCAAGTGCACCGTTTACTCGCAAATGTGCGTTCGATGTCGGTGATTATGGGCTGGGATATTGTGCCAACTCACTGGAGCTAGGTTGTGATTGCCTTGGACATATCCATTACTTTGATGTGTGCATGGTGGATGAGCGTGGGAATCCAACAGTAAAGAAGAAGGCAATATGCATGCATGAAGAGGATACAGGTATCCTCTTTAAACATGTGGAATATCGTAACGGACACAATGAATCAAGACGCTCTCGAGAGCTCGTAATTAGCTCCATTGCTACTGTTGTCAATTACGAGTACTTGTTTTACTGGAGATTCAAACTGGATGGCTCGCTTGAATTCGAAATTAAGCTTAGTGGGGAGCTATCCACGAATCTAACGAGTACAGGTGAGGATCCGACTAATCCTAGCCATGGAGTACTTGTCGCCCCAGGAGTCAATGCTCAAACCCATCAGCACATGTTCTGCTGTCGTCTTGATATGTCTGTCGATGGAGAAAAGAACACGGTAAGTGAAGTCGATATCGTAGGAGAGGAGAGCACATATGGCAATGCATTTGGGCCGGTAGAAACAGTCTTGAAGAAGGAGCAAGATGCTGTGAGAATGTACGACGCAAATAAAGCTCGATCGTGGAAGATATCAAATGCAGAAGGAAAGCTGAATCCCATCACGGGCAAGCCAACTGCATATAAGCTAGTACCTTTTACCAGAGGTGCAGCAGGCCCTGCTGTCCTTACACACGAGACGAGCAGTGTCTCCAAAAAGGGCGCTTTTGCACAAGCACATCTCTGGGTTACACCTTTCGATGAGAAAGAACGGTACCCAGCTGGAGAGTATACTCCTCAGAGCCTCGAACAAGAAGGCTTGCCCAAGTGGATCAAAGGAAACCGTAATGTGGAGGCTGAAAATATTGTTCTATGGCATTGTAAGTTGACAGATCATCTTATTGAAATCTTTGTGTTCGCGACATCCTAACCACTTGCACTTGTAACTTTTGCTTTCGCCAGCTTTTGGCGTGACTCACGTACCGCGAGTGGAAGACTTTCCTATTATGAACGTGAGTAGAACTTCATTTGCTTCTAAATTTTGCTTGTTATCACGTTATTCATATATTCTCATGGCAATTTTGCAACCAGGTCGAGCACACCGGCTTCACACTGAAGCCAGATGGTTTCTTTAACGGTAACCCAGCAATTGATATTGCACCAGATGTCAACGAAGGGTCCAAACTGAACACCCTAGCTTGCTGCAGCAGTTGATTACTTGAATTGCAATATATACTCACTACAATAAGCTTTTCATGTAGCATGTAGAGATTAATTTAATGTTCTGTTGGTGCAGCAAACAGCAAGCAGTTGTGTGTGGCAAAGGTAGCCGAGCGAATCTATCTGTATCTTTGACGCCAGAAAAGACGGGCATCTCATATCACCCATCACCATTTTTCATCGCGCCTCTCGCTCGCTCAAAACTCAAAATCGACCATGCATCAACCATGAAAAAGATGTCATCACCAGCGGAGCCACCTCCGACAAATCCAGCATTTATAGCTAAGGAGGAGGACTTTACAAAGCTTCCCTCCGAGCTATCTCATGTTGATTGGACGAAACCAATTTCTTGGGACAAATACGAGCCTTATCCACCGTCGCATGATGCCGCTGCTAGTACCACCACCGATGATGGTGACAAACAAGCATCATTATCATCACCACCTCTACCTATCACTCCAGAGGGGACGAAACCATCATTTAAACCACCTCATCAAGCACTGGAGTTCCACGTGCACGCAACATCTGGAAGGGCACGCTACACAACAGTTCATCTGCCACATGGCCCAGTTTCAACACCTGTCTTCATGCCTGTCGGTACCAAAGGAACGTTGAAAGGATTGACTCCAATGGATGTAACAAATAGCGATGCATTAAACAATCAAATTATCTTGGCAAACACATATCATTTAGCTCTACAACCTGGAACAGAATTGATTCGAGAAGCAGGTGGATTGCATAACTTTATGAATTGGGATAGAAACATTTTGACTGATAGTGGGGGCTTTCAGATGGTTTCATTGCTTAAGCTCGCAGAGATCACCGAAGAAGGCGTGACATTCGAGAATCCATTCTTATCAGACAATAATGACAAGGAAGGGGAATCAAAAAGTGGCACTAAGAAGCGCACAAGACAAGAAGCAACCGAGTCAGGCTCGATGATGTTACTTCGTCCCGAAGACAGTATCTATCACCAAAACAATATCGGGAGTGATATAATAATGGCTTTAGATGATGTCGTTTCTTCTGTTGCTGATGATAAGACTCGATTCGAAATTGCTACGTATAGGACATTGCGCTGGCTCGATCGATGCTTTGAGGCTCATCGTCGCCCGCACGATCAAAACCTATTTCCTATTGTGCAGGGTGGCTTGGATGTAAGCCGAGGAGGACTTCGTGATATATGCCTTGCTGGTTTTCGTGAACGAGATGACAAAGCACCTGGCTATGCAATTGGTGGTTTAGCGGGTGGTGAATCAAAAGACGACTTTTGGAAGGTAGTGGATCATTGTTGCCGTGCACTTCCAGACACGAAGCCACGATATCTAATGGGCGTAGGATACCCACTCGATTTGGTTGTTTGCACTGCATTAGGTGTTGACATGTACGATTGTGTTTATCCAACAAGAACTGCTCGTTTTGGTGTAGCTCTAATAGATGGTGAAGCTCCAGGAACCCTTCGACTAAAGAGCCACGCATGTTCTGAGGACTACAGAGTAATAATGCCCGGCTGCAAATGCATGGCCTGTGCTGGGGGATATACAAGATCACGGCTACACGCAATGCTCAAGAACGACAACCCTTTAGCTGTATCGCTAGTAACGCACCACAATCTCGCGTATATGATGGCCTTGAACAAAAGAATGAGAGATGCGATCAAGAACGATACGTACGGTGATTTCGCAAGATCGTTCGTTCGTGACCAATATCGCGGCAAAGAAAGTGGAGGCCAAGATGTACCAAAATGGGTAAAGGATGCACTAGCAGCAGCAGAGATTTCACTAGATTGATAATTTGATTGACCATAGCCTCTAGCAAATATCATCACACACCAAGTACAATATCCCTTTTCTACTCTTCTCTCAGCTAGCATATCAACCTCTTCGACTCTTCTCTCATGTCTACCTTCTCCTTGCTAAAATAGCCTGAAGTGTTTGAAGTGGATCTTTCTCGTGATGCGAAATTTTTTTTACGATGATGACTTGCTACCAAATCTAGAGAGTGCCGGCCGAGCCAACACAGAACACAGAACACAAATTCAATCAATCAACCATGAAGATCTCAACATCGCTACTATTACTCGCCACCTGCGGTGTCGAGGTATCATCCTTCGCCAGCAGTGGTAGTAGTGTTGTAGCTCAACATCGCCAGCTGACACATATCTTCTCTATGCCCGACGATCCATACCCATCTGACTATGATGCCGATGATCTCGAGTCTACAGAGAAGACAGTATCAGTCGATATGGATGAAGGCGATGCCATAATTAGAGACGAGTTAAAGCGTGAGCTCATATTGCTTTCGTCTGTCACGAACAGGGGTTCATGCGCAACTACGGAAGAATCCAATTTGGTTGTCGATTTGGTTACTCAATGTACGTGATTTTGTAGATGCTTTCTGTTTGATTCTCATTCGATGCAATCTACTCAAAAAACACGTACTCTTTATCTTAATGCTGAAGTGGAAGCGCTGAATCCAACCGCAGATCCAGCATCCAACTGCCAGGGTGAGTGGGAGCTCTGCTACAGCTCTACACAATCATTCCGATCCTCTCCATTCTTTCTTGCAATCAGATCTTTCTTGGGAGACGACAATAAACAAATTGCAGAGAGTGCATTTGATATTCACGATGCAGCGACAACTGCATCACGAGTGGGAAAAGTTCGTCAGATCATCGATAAAAACAACAATGAGCTAGTGAGTGAATATGAAATCAGTGTTGGACTCCTTCCTGGATTACCAGTGCAGGTGAAAGGGACAGTAGTTACATCTGCTGAGATGAGGGTGATCAAGCCCGAATCATGGGAGTTGGAAGTAAAAGGAACAAAAGTGAAAGGCTCAAACGTTCCCTTTCTTGATGCTTATTTGGATGATAGCGACTTGGAGCTGCCCGTTGGTGAGGCATACAAAGCAGTATCTGGATCAGTGCCAGTGTCTACGTTGAAAACATTTTACGTCGATGAGGGTCTTCGCATAACAAGAGATGAGGATGAAAACTTCTACGTTTTCACCAGGGCATAAGATTTAAATGTTGGTGGTGATAAAGGTAGTCTGTTTCTTTAACAACTTGCGCGATTTGTTTACTAATTTACAACACTAATTTGGTACAATACCAGACTAAATAGCTCCATCCACGCCTGGTGATAAAGTATTGTAAACTGCATTCGCTGTGGATACAATCATCAAAGGGATGAAAACTATCACCATCACCCAAGCCAAAGTCCTGGACACCATCCATTTCCTAAAAGACGCTCCCCTATTTGATACTTGATTGAAAAATCTTTTTCGTCCTGCCAGCTTGAGGTAAGCACTACACGGAATAATAAAAGCCATCATAATGCTAAAGCTGCTTCCTAGCAAGTCCCATACCACGTCAATACTTGAGACAATGCATGCGATGAAGGCAGCAGACCAAAACACTGAAAGAGCTGCAGTTATTCTAAGCAGTCTGCTGTCAGTGTCGTCCCGTTCATTTAATCTTCGTGTAGACCTGTTTTCATCAAACTCATCTAAATCATCCCGTATTGCATCTGGAGTATTGCTCTGAATTGATCTGTTTTCCATAGCCAATAATGGCTCCTCTAAATGGGTTGCCTGTGCAACTTCCATGTGCTCAAAGTGCACTTCTGTTAGTCCATTATTAGAAGCGTCATCTTCACTGATCATGTTGTCAGAGACACCGAAAGACGATTCCCGCACACTCATTTCAATGATTCGTCTCCCACATCTTGTACTTGTCACTGCACGCACTAAAATATCTCTCGCTGGAATGACTAACATTGGAAAGGCCAATGTGATTGTCATAGCTAAGCACATCCTTCCAAGTAAAAGTAACGGGTCGTCCTTCATCAAAATCAAGGAGAATGTTACCTTGTACTTCTCCTGTCGGGGTGCACTTTGCGTATAGACTGCCCGTTAAGCCGATCACATAATAGAATAGTGTCGCTGGCCACATGGAAGTTCTTACCCACTGTGTCACTCTATCAGACGTTGGGCATCGCAATTCATTGTGAATTGGTAGCACATTGAAATGACAAATATACGACGAAATGAAAAGAGGAATAGCATCCAGTAACCATTTTTATAGATGATGGAAATGCTTGCATTGACGATTGCCTATTCTCGTTGTTGTCGCTGCCGCTATTATCATGTTGTTCTGTGAAACCCAATTGACATTCAATCGATCTGTATGCAACACAAAACCCGACTGTCAAAACAGATAACATCGATGCAGCACCTACATTCTTCAAAGCTGTCAGATTCTTCATGGTACACAGGGGGCTGACAATTAGAATCACAGTCAACATTGCAAGATTCCTCGATAATGTAGGGCCCCCACCTGTTCCATCGGGAGGTGCGACGATAGCATCCACAAGTGGCTCGAGCATATCTCGCAAAAGTACCGCAGTAGCCTGCAGTTCCAAAGAAACAGCAAGCAAACACTAATACACTCGAAAGCACACGCGCTTTCGCTCCAAACGCTTGACTTGCCATGTTTTCATAGGATGCAGTTCCCTTCTTATTGTTGTCGCGTGGATCATTGTGATTGTCTGACATGTCTCTACGTTCTGTCGAGTAGATACCAGCCTTCACCAAGAAATAAATCGACTGCTGCGCAAGAACACTTGTGATCACCAGCAAGCATCGGCGCCATGAACATGTTACCCGTTTGATGGAATGCCAAGGGAAGAGATAGACTTCCACCGCCGACCATCGATGAAAGAAGATTGAACCGAGCAGAGGAGATGGTTCCCTGACGCTTATCTTCATCTTGTCCTGGCATTCTTAACAACAGTAGCCGTTCTGCAGCCCAAAATTTCTAAATAAATGATTCTTTTGCCGCAGCAAACACCCAACGTTTTCAAGGGGGAGCAGTGTAGAGGTTTCCTTTAGCTTAGCTTACAATATCATCGCTGTCAAGGAAATGACGTTCATTGAGAACATTCCCAAAGAACGATCCAAAATTTTGAGTTCTCGGTTCTTGCGTGGGAAATTGGGTACCCGTAGATAGAGTGACAAAAAGTATCTCTTATCTACTTTCACTTACTTATCTGATCTCCCAGCTGGAAGCAGCGATTAAAGAGCGATAGGTAAAAGATGCTAATCCAAATCATGTCATCAAAAAGAGCAAAATGCAAAAAATAAAAAATAACCATGTTGACCTTGATGTTTTTGTTGTACCATAGCTGAAGGAAGGAGACGATGATTAGCAGCAATCATCTTCAACAGCGCGTTTGGGGTAGCGAAGAACCGACTTGCGCTGGAGAAAACTCTTTATGCTCACCAGAGTTGGAGCTGATGATCGATAACACCAAAAGACGCTACAATCCGATCCATTTGAAATGTGGAGTGACAGTGCAACTGGGAGACAATGTGTTAAGAGACAGTCCTGATATCATTGATATTTTGAACCATGACTTGACCAGATGCTTGTCAGTTTTACCTGCTTCGGTTGGAAGGCTTGTGAAGAGAACAAATATATGGGTGAATAGAACGTATTCATATGGTTCTTATCATGCTCCAACAGTCTTATCACACACTAATGCTCACCACTTTGCTGGTTGGCTGAACTGGTGAGTGCGCATGGTTAATATCGCTTGCGCTTTGCAAACATCTATTCCTGACACTATCACTCTCTAGGGTACAAGACAGGGCTGAAAAAGAAGGATCTGTTGAAATTTACAACTCTCTTGAATACCTAAACTTGCGTCTCCATTACAATGGATGTGGACTCATGCTGCATGAGCTTTGCCATATTATTCATCAAAAGACTCTTCCTGGAGGGTTAAGTAACATGCTGGTAATTGAAATGCACAAATTAGCCAAAGAGAGTGGGAAGTACTCTCGAGTACTTCGTCGTGACTGGGCCCTCAATGAAGTGGATACAGATGTTGCATACTGTACTCTCAATCACAAGGAATTCTTTGCAGAGATTTCAGTTTCATACTTGTCAGACTTTTATCATGATGTGGATGGGGCAGGCACTGTCGACATTGTGAAGTGCTCTCCACCATTTGTCTCTCCCATTGTGCTTGGGCGTATGCAGCAAAAACAACAACAAGATTGTCAACAAAATGTAAAGAGCATTGTGGAATGGAAAGACTTGACGAGGTTTGGACGTGGTCTACCTCATTGCAACAAGTTCTTTCCTTTTACAAAGGGTCAATTACGTCGAAACGATCCAAGAGTGTACAAATGCTTTCAAAAATTATGGCAATACATTGAAACGTGGGAAGATGTATAGAAGATGCAAATGCATATTTAAAGTCGCGTAGATGTACAATAGATGATAATAGCGTTCAAGTGGTCATCAGATTTATTTGATTCTTCCAAACTCATTGTTTTGATCTTGCCTTGATTCTGATGATTTTAGGGGGGCAACGCCCTTTCAATCGCCCGCTTTTTCTTTTCGGCCTGCACCAATCACAATCTCGGTTAGTATGACAGCATTCTAATATCGCAGCAACGAACTGCTGTTACCACTGAGCACCGACCCTCTATAGCATAACAGCAAGCAACATGTCGGACGGTACTCCTCCCGGATATACGAATGACCAGATAGTTAGGTGATGGTGGTGGATCGCATGATGATGGGGACGCGAGAGAAGATAATATTTATCAGTTTTTGGATCCACTCGATCCTCGTAAAGTGTCATTGGACATCTTCGAGATGTACTGTCACGAGTTGGTGCATACTGATTCTATTGGCAGGATGGCCTATCTGATGGATAAGACGAAGGTGAGCCGCTTCTTGACGTGAATTTATTATCATGTTGCATTTTCACTTATATATTATAATTATTGACGGCAATTTTTGGTATCCACGTAACACGACAATTGAAATTGTTTTCAACGGTGTAGTACATGGTGGCAAGGATAATTGGGCATCAGTTTCCTTATGGTCGCTTGTACAACAACACTTGTATGGCTAATATTGTCGCACGTGTCTGCGCACGTCAACCGTACTCCAACGATGACGCGCCCGATGCAGACGGGTACTTTTTACATTTGGTAGATTGCCTTGTTGATTTACCACCTGAAAAGTGGAAGAAGGTTATTTCGCAGTTCGAGGAATTAAGGAAGGGTTTGCTTCGCCAGGATGCTGCGTTGCTGGTTCTTCCTGAAGAATTGTGTGATGAAGATTACAATAACGGTGGGGATACGCAAGATGAACTTCCTCCAGAAAATGAAAGCGTGAACACATTGCTCGAATCTTCAAAAGAATTTACACAATCGTACGACAAAGTACTGCAATCATTGAAGTTCCACATGTGCTTGAGTCATATTCGACCTCAGTTTGAAAAGGCTATGCAAAAGGGAAGTTTTTCAGAGCAGAAGGGATGTTTTGCAGATGAGGATTCTGTAGTCATACCGTACGATGATATTATGGCATTCGAGTAAGTTGAAACAAGGAGTGGTGTTGACCTGACAAAGAAATTCATACTCACAATCTTCCTGCATCTACATATCTTTTATTATACAGTAATGAAATTGAAGAAGCGTTTGGTGATGACGGCGGTAAACACGCTGAAGTGCTGAACTCCCTTCTGGTGACGACCAAGAAAAGGGGCCGTTTACAACTGAAGAAGATTGACGAAATAAAGGACATCTACAGCACCAATGAGCGACTATTTGATCTTGTTAGGCTTCAAAACAAACTTGTGCACCTCATCCGTCGTTGGTCAGAGATGGTATTGCCTCTTCCTGAACTGACACAGTTAGGATATGGCTCCGTAACTCCCGCAGTTGGCGTTGATAACAAGGAAAATATTAGCAGTCTGGAATCTGCATTGGTAACTGAAGACACCAACCAGCAACGCAAACAAAAGAGACGTCGAATTGGCGGATCTTTATCAGATGACGAATCCGAGAAAGATGAAGAGGAGAAGGATGTTGGCGATGACGATGGCGAGGAAGAAAAGGAAGATAACTTAGATCGCCTCAAACGGACGAGGAAAGCTCTGATGAAAAATGTGGAAGACCCTCTCGATGATTGTGTCGCAAAGGCACAGTCTGCACGAACGCGTTCAGCAGCGCAAGCAGATCATACCACCTCACAAAACGAACGGAAAGTGAGCACACCCGCTTTCCTCAAGAAAAAGAAAAATTCATACAAAATACCCTTCTCAGATTCAGAAGATGACGATGTTTCTGGCAATGTCGAGGGCAAGGCTGAAGAGAGCAAATTTGAAGAAGGCAAAACTGAAGAGGGCAAAGCTGAAGAAAAGTCATCTAAAATGGACGAACTCGTGGACAGCGAGGAAGAGGACGAAGGTGTGAAGTTGAGTAGTGTGCCCGAACGCTTCAAATCTGCAGTCCCAGAGAAGACTGCCGTGTCGAAAGCAAGCGAACCAAAGAAAGGAAAACCTAGAAGAAAAAAGTTTACGGACACCGAAGATGAAGCTATTCGAGATGGAGTTGCGCGATTTGGTGCGGGTAACTGGAGGGACATCAAATCTTACTATCACATCGATCTTGCAGCCAGAACAGCAGTCCAAATCAAAGATCGCTGGAGGACTTTGAACAAATGATGACAAGAGTGTTATTGATTCATGAACATATTTACTTTATAAGCGTACCAATTCTATCGAATTTCATCCCTAACTTCTAGTCTAGTCATTTTGGGAACCATCGAGATAGTTGAGTGCTCTCTTCCATGCTGCAAACTCGTCGGACGGATTCCATAGATGTTCAGTTTCTTTGTCTTGCCTTTGAAGATCTGCAGAGTCATCCAAGCATCTATCAATAACGCAACGCACCATACTTTCTTTTGTACCACGATCGTCACAAAGCAATTGCTTTGATGTAAAGACGATGTCGAAGAATGTAGCAGAAGTCACTCCGAAGAGACGTTTCTTCATCGCCTCGAGACCACACTCACATCGCTGAAAGCTTGATGCCAAATTTCGGCTCAGGAACGATACAGCCAACACATAAAAGTAGTCCTTTCGAGTCAATTTAGTTGACTTCTTCAATGTTGTAGCAAATATATCCAGCAGAGCACCTGAATCGCGAGAGGACGAATCCATACTGGGAAGCCCACCCTTCATTGACTGAATAATCGACTGCTGCAATGAATCTCTGGTTTCGTCTTCGATTGACAGCAAATTAAGGATGGGTAGTAATTTCTCTGCAACAGACTTGGTTACCTTTGTAGGAAAGTCGTGCCGAAGAAACAATCTCAGAAATCTTGCGCAGATCGCATATTGTCCTCCATATTCGATGAAAGATTCGCATAAATCACCAACAAAGTCGTCAAGAGCTCTCATTTCGTCATTAAGTAACAATCTCTCAGCAGCAAGAGAAGGATCAGTGCCAGAAGATTCGTCGTCGGTGCTTTTCTTTGTTCTTGACAAACGTGAATGATGAAAGCATTCTTTGATGAAGTCTCGGACCACTACGGAATCATTCGATTCTGGAACTGCATACAATTGTCTGAAGAGTATATCCAAATATGCTGTAATGGCATCATCTCGTAACATATCTTCAGGGAATAAGCACACATTGCACAGATGATAAAGCTTTGTACCTGCATTGACCTGGAGAGGACATGTTCTCTCCAGCTGCACAAGAAAAGAGAGAGCATCCGCAACAATTCCCGTAGCATGCTTGATACCTCGATCTTCACTCTTAACTTCATCTGATGTGATGGTACTCGATAGAACATTCCATATCCACGTTGCGCCAACGGGTAAGAAGAATCGTTCTTCCCTTGCATTCGCTGCAGATGAAAAGTCAGCAGTACTTCGCAAAGAATCAAGTGGGCCATTGTTGAATAAGTTGCTGCTGTGCTCAAGCTGTGCCTGTCTGTCTCTACTTGAGATGCTAAGCTCTCCGAGAAACAGTGATCGAAAGAGATCGGTGCATTCCTCTTGATCGCCACTTGTTCTAAACAAAGCCTTCTGCCCGAAAACAAAGTAGGCGATTGCTTCGTGTCCGACATTCAGTCTGCCAACCAAAGAAGCGGCAAAGGCCATGATAAGAGGTTTGTCATCTTCCCCTACTTCAATGTCATTCAAGTACTTCAAAACTGAATACTCTGCTTCAATAAACCACGATTGACGTGCAACATGAAAAATATCTCCACTTGCGTGCACATGTTGTTCATGTTGAGACTTGGCCTTATTCAATGCATTCAACACTTCTCCTTCCAGCTTTGGATCTATCTCATCATTTGCTGCAACATGTGCAGCTAAATCCATGAAGGATTTCACAAACGCACAAGCGATCGCCTCTTCTTCCAAAGATATTGCTCTGGACTCGTCATCCGTTTTCCACCAGCTAGCGCAATAGGACAAACCAAGCGATATTTCAAGAGAGTGCTTCAGTAAACCTGACTGAAGGACTTCATCAATTGCACTACGACAAGACTCTTGCGACAAAATTGGTATCGATGCAGTTGTTGTACATTGCTTTTCAGCTGTCACAAACGATGAAAGTAATCGCAATTGAGAGGAAGCCATCTTCAAAATTGAGACTCTATCATCGCCGCTGCAATTTCGCAATGAAACTGGTAGCGATGCTGTACAGCTTTTGACTGAAGATGATAACCATACTAATGACATGGGCAGTGAATCATCTTGTTCAGGTATGGATGACAACTCACTACCACTTTGCTGTGATTGCATCACGTTAGAAGCGTCACAAATACAAGCGAAGAGAGAAAGAAAATGCACACAGATAGAATTCTGGGACTTCTGGACTGCAACGTGTGGCGCAGCAATACTTATGAGAGACTGCACGTGTTCGGTAGCAAGCCCATACCTTAGCAATATTCGCAATAAAACCAAGCTCCACATCTGAACTTCCAACTCATCTTCATTGGCTGCTTGAAGGCAAAGAATTCCTTGTAGATGGGGCATAATTGTGTCGAAGACGTCAAGCCCAACAATATCTTTGGATTGTCGTGCTAGGGTGCAAAACAATATTAAGAACGGAAGCACATTCTGGGTGTCAAAGAGTGCACCACTGTCATCAGATTTAGGACGAAGGCAATACGATGCAAGAAAAGGGAGCAACCCTTTGTGATTGGCAATGGCCAAGGCAGCTCCCGGTAATCTCACTGCCAACATAGCCAAGATTCCACAAATACTTTGCAGAGTTGCCACCTGAATACGCCCCCCTGATGAAACCTCTTTCGATAGGAATGCTATAACATCCGAGAGACATGGTAAAATGCGCATCCGAGATAGGAGGATCCAAGATGGATCGTTGTAGAATACTTTTGAATCTGACTCAGCTGATGCAGCAGAAGAATCTGCACGATAACAGGAACCATTTGTGCCGCTCTTTTCAATGGGTGTAATTGTTGTAGGTGGATAGAGATCGGCACCCGAGGGCACATGTGAGACATCACTCATAAAACAGGTTGCATATAGTTGAAAAGGATCTTGTGCTTCAATTTTCGACGGGTTGATATTCACAACATGATATGGATGCACAAATAGTTTCATTAGGCAATGGATTGAGCGTAAACCCAATGATAAGAGACCCATGCCGCTCGAGGTATGAGCCAATGCGAGAGATTCATCCAGTATACATCGTATCGCAACTGGTAGAAGTGGTGGATATGCCTTTTGAAGTGACTGTCTATTATCGATCGAGGTTGAGAAACAGCTTTGTTGCCGTTCAATGAGCATTGCTTTAACATCCTCTTCCAAACAATTGCAGACACTTCTTGCACCAAGAAGTCTTTGTCGAAGGGAGGTTGAACGGAGTAAAGATGCCGCAGTATGTAAATTAACATTTCGTTCATCAACAGAATGTCCCATATCCACTTTCTCTAACGAGCTTGTTGGTAGTGATGGCGCTAGACCTAATTCAATTGCCTCATTGTATGCAGAATCCATGTCCTCGGGAGTTTTTATCTTGGTCAACAATTCTGCAACCTGTTCCTTTCCCTCTCGTGCCTTCTTTTCTTCCAAGTCAAGTTCCATTTCTTTTGTCAGAGATGGACTGCTAGTGTCATCATTTTGTATTGCATTTTCCCTTCCTGTTAGCTCATTTTGTTGTATCACTTGTTCCTTTTGTTTTTGCTTTCCTCTTTTTCGAAGGAACGCTATCGACTCAGCTGATAAGATTGATTTCACTTCATCAACACCATCACGGATTTCGTCTATAGTCATATTTGCCAGAATGGATTCATTTGCCGAGCCAATGTCATTTGCTCTCTGAGGTGTAGGTTGATTGGTTTTTGTGGACTGTTTTTCTGGAATACTACTCATTTGGTTGAAAACAGTTGATGACGAATCTCGATCGCGAGCCAGCCTCCCTTTACGTGTAAGCGAACCAACTGGTGCAAAGTCAAGAGAAGGAAATCCACCAGCTGTAGGATTTGCTGGCCCACCTTTTTGTAGCTGTCTTTGTTTGAATCGAGATTCTCTCTTCTTTGGTTGTGCTGTAGCAGATGTTGTGCGCTTATTATTATTCGACTCAGCTGGACGTTCTCGGATACTATCAGATTTAATTACCGGTCTTTGAAGAGTTTTGTTTGCCGCACCATCATTATCTTGGATTGGTTGCGTCGTCCGTTCTACTGGTTCTGCAGCTGGTTCGGGAGTGATGGATTGTTCTTTTCTATCTGTATTTTGAATTCTGCTCTTCAACGCAGTAGACGAGTGAATTTTTGGAGCCCTCGATGCTCGAATAACTCGTGCTGCCGGCATTTCACCTTCGCCCAGCGACTCCATCATCTGTTCACGACGAGCTAGTGCCCGCTGTGGGAAGCTTGGATGTTTAGTGGCGGTGTGTTTCCGAGAATGCAATTGTCGCTCTTCATCTGCAGATGGCATCGCCAACATTGACGACACAACCTCATCAGTCAATCCCTCTGTGTTTGCCATTATTAATCAGCGAGGTTTACAACTGAGATTACCACCACTAACTATTAACTACCAACCAAATATTTACTAAGCATATTACCAAAGATTTTGCCATCATTGTGTGGATCTGCTGGATGGTGGTGGTTTAGGGAAAAAAGATTTGGCGCCAGGGAGGACATACTGGACAGACTGGGGACGTAAAAGGACAATTCCTGTCCGTGGGACAACAACAACAACTTCTTGTCGTGAGATGCTGTTTGTGTGCTTATTTACCCTGGTTTGTGTTGCTTCTATATACTTGACTGGGAATTAACAGCTAACAGCTCCTACTTGCTCTAAACTATCATTATAAATGTTATGTATCTGTGTCATCTTGATCTGTGAGGATAGGAAGCGAGAGTCAGAATACAAGTAAAACAGTTTGTTGAAGCCAATACATATCTTTCTGGTCATCTCTCACCTGTAAAAATTTCAAATTTAGAGTATCCTTTCATCACCATATCTGCCAGGCTCTTTTCTTCTTCTTCTCGTGATGGTTTCTGGTCCAAGAAAACATTCGGCCTTCCTTTCACTGCTTTATTACTTGCAATCTTACCAAATGGGAAATTGCTCTTGCCAGTATCCTCAACCTTGGTAGATTCTTGTTTGGCATCGAGATCAATAGAACTCACAGAATCTTCCTCATCAGATACAATCTGGTCTGTGGATCCTTTCTTTTCACTTCTTTGCCCACTGGGGCTTTGATGTTCTGCTTCATTCAATGGTTCCCAATTTTCTGCATCTTCGAATTCTTCTTCAAGGATCTCAATGTCCTCTCCCGCCCATCTATCATGTCCTGCCTCAAGGTTAATCGAAGCTAACCCGTCATCCGAGAAAAGGTCTGCGTAAGGCTGTGCATTCCATCTTATTCTTGCAGCCCGGCGACGCCAAATTGTAAGAGCAACATAAACATAAACTATGAAAAAGAACGTTGTCCCCAAGAATGCACAAGGCCAGCGCATGCTTCGAACGAACTCTTGAATTGGAGACATCTCTTTCCCATACCGAAGTTTAGATGATTGTATTTGGATGCTTTGGAGGCTGGATGAAAATGATGCTGGATTAGGAACCCCCAACGTTACTTCTACATATGATAACGATCGCTTAGCACTAATATCCACGTAGTTGTCAAAGGCAAGGAGTGTGATCGTTCGAGTTTCCGCCAGCAGTCCAGCAGATAGAGGGAACAGAACTGATAATTTGCGAAATATAGCTATCATGTTGCTCTCAAAGGGAAGCATGGATGATTGTTTTGATGACGCTAACAGCTGTTTGTCACTTGAGCGCAAGTCTACTGTTATCATGAACACTCCCAATTGTTTGTTGATATCTGATTCCGGCATCGTCAATGTGATTTCAAAGAAATATCTTTGATCAGGTGAAAGAATTGGATGATAATGATCCTCCTCCTTCTGACATTCTGTCTTGACTGTTTCATTGGTGGGACAAAGTTCTCCAGAGCCTTTTATTCTCTCATCATCAATTACACAAAAGCTATCATCTTTAGCAGAACACGAATAAGCCCATGGGGCCCGTTTTGACGATCGAAGATCAACTCTGCCAATTGGCGGTAATGGATGAGATTGCCCCTGCGTTCCAGGGTTGTAGTCAAAGAAAATTGGACGCGATTGCACTTCAAGTCCTCTCATAATCACCCAATTGTACAGAGCAAGATAAGTGCTAACACTCAATATTGCAAGAATGGTAATGCATATGATCAACTCGACTAACCATATTAGTAATGGCAAGAGATTATCGACGAAGAACCCACGTAATATTTCATCAAAACGCATTGCATTCGCATCTGTGTGCTTTTCGTCTTGATCAGCATCATTATCTCGAATCATTTTCTGAAGGCGATGCATCGCCGCTCGTTCGGCTTGCTCCGCTGCAGCCCTGGCTGCCCACATTGGAAAAGATTGATGGGCTTCCATCGCGCTGAAGGACCGATATATGGCTGCGTTAGATAGAAGGCAGGTCGCGAGGTGGCTGTATGTTCTGTTCGCTTATTGGCTTCGGTGCTTTCTTCTTTTGTAACGGCCAAAAATGGCGACACGGATGATACTTATGATGTTTGATGTTCATGTCGAATGTGCGAGATAAGTACCATGGACATTTTTTTATTTCCCAAGCAAGGTGCCAACTGCCAACTTATGCCAACGTGGATGGTTCAAATAATTGGCAGGTGCAACCAAAAGAAGTAAACCATAAACGTCGTGATGGCAACATCAGTAGGCGTGCGATTCGGTCGAGCGTTGCTCATGGTCAGAGGTTCCAATGGTGTGGCTGCAGCCGTCAATTTTTATCAAAATGGATTGGGAATGAACATCGTCAGACACACAGATGAGTGGGCAGAGCTCCAGTGTCCAGTTGGACAACCATCATCATCATTGCCCGATACATCAAATGCTCAACAACCACAAACGAACAATAATTTCAACCTTACTATACAAGCATGCGAGAGTGAAGCACTACTGGGTGTTGGATATTCTCCGTTTCTCAATTTTGATGTCGATGATATGGATATGACTGTTGCAAGATGCGTGCAAATGGGTGCACATCTAGATGGCCCAATACAATATCCAGCCCATGGAAAAGTCGCTGCATTGAGAGCACCAGATGGGCATATGATAGGATTGTACGAACCAAGTATATAGCATGTTATAAACGATATTATAATGGAAGTATTCAGAGATGATGAAACGAAACTCTTTGCATTATGATTTCTGTAGATAGTCTCGAAGTTTGGAAAAGGCACGTTGCCTGTGCGAGATTGCATCCTTCTGTTCACCAGTCATCTCGGCATAAGTTAATCCATTGCCTTCGTCTGGTTGAAAGATGGGATCCCAGCCAAAGTCTAGACTGCCTCGAGGACGGACGATTGTACCAAGTGTTCGTCCATCAAATGTTTGCACTTCCTCACCAGGGCCTGGGCAGTAGGCAACGACGGTTTGAGCATAGCCTGACTTGTCCTCGGAGAAGGAAATCATATCATTCAGTCCATCGAGGCCATTCTTGTCAAGAAACCATTTTATGTAAGGACCTGGTAAATCATTCAATGCTTTGAAACACAACGACGTGTCTTCTGTGATAACTGCGCCATTCACTTCTTTGGCAGCCAGTGCAGCTTTCTCCTTGGCAATGAAAATGGGGTCTCCTTGCAATTCTGGAAGATCAACTTTGTGATTAGTTATCTGGTATGGGAAGTCAGTCGATCCCGAAGCGAGAATCCTCTTCACTTCTTCAGCCTTCTTTTTATTGCCAGTAACAAAGGTGATGGTTTGGCTGTCCACTGGTGTCTTTTTGCCACCCTCAACCCTCGACGCAGAGAAGGGGTCAGGCATAGTGGGATCTGGGAAGGACAAATCAACACAACTTGGGATCGATGAATCGTCTGGAACAGTGATGGCAGCACAAGCCATCTCGAAAGCGTTTTCAATGACGGCAGCAGTTGTCCCACCCGCTCCACGACCATCACATCCCCATACGAAATCAAGTGCGTCCCATGCAGGCTTGGAATGCAGAAGTAGGTATTTATTTTCAGGATTCAGCTTGTATGTGTAGTTTCCAAAGGTTGCAGATGTGGCAAGTCTACACGCCACTAAGAGGCGCAAGTGTTTCCGCTCTTGAACTGTGAGCGGATAGACGTGATGGAACCCTCTCAAGATAGCACAAGCGGCAGATATAGATCGACCGCTCTTGCCATATGATGAAATGAGTGCATAAGTCATGGCGACTGCTACGTCGAGGACCTTCCAACTTTGAAGAGAACAAATAAAAGAATGATCGGTGAGATTCATCTTCATTAAACACATTAAACAAGAAATAATGTACAATCGCCGTCGTCATGGCAGTTCGTCATGTAGGCAAGGACGGTCCATGATAGCGTTGACGATTATCAGATGCTTTAAGTCTGGAAGTGGTTTGATCTTGCTCATCGAAATGAAGTTTCCAGCACGGGGTAAAAGAACGGTAACAGCCTCCGACATCTTTCGACAATCGGTCGACCGTAAAGTGCCCTCTTGAATCTGGATACTCTAGGTTGTTGAGCTGTTGCCAATTATTAATCACACATGTTAAGGCTAAAAGAAACTTACCTGTACACTGTATCCCCGAAATCAATGACACCTGTTACTTTGATGCCAGCACCATCCTCGTTACCAACAATTATGTTAGCATCGTTAAAGTCAGCATGGTTTATGCTCATTCGAAATTTGTCTCCTTCTCCTGATTCTATAATTTCCTTCTTGAAGGAGTCAATGATACTAGTAATAAGATTCCTCTGACCATTGTCGTCAAGATGTGATATGTACGGTTCGATGTCAACAACGTGTCGGCCATCCCATGCATGATAGTTCTTGGAAGCCTCAAGAACATCCTTGTCAGACGCAGCCAAGTCATCAAGTGCATGACTCATCCTACCCAAATAGCATCCAGCATCGACAAGCGTTTCAATGGAGCACCACTTGACGTCACTTAGAGGTGAGCCATGCACCCAGGTTTGAAGGCGAACGACGAGTTGCATAGGACTATGCTCCTCACTTATCACTGACAAGTCTCGTATACAGACGGAATCGTCTCTATCGTCATCATCGTTGCTTGACGATGGAGGGTTCTTGACGGGTATAGATCTACCAGTGGTCAAGTTATATTTTGGATCTGCTAGGTATTCATAGATGGCATGTTGCATATCAATAATGCTTGTCTGTCTCTCACCGGCAGCGTCATTATCTAACCGTGCCCGTTTCCTGACATGGGCAGCAATGTACTGTTCAGACTCGACACCATTGTGAATCTTCAACAAAGCCTTTTGGCCATCAACGGTGACAAGATAATTAATGTCATCGTAGGAGTCCAACTGCTTTACCACATCACAACGTGGCAGTTCCGGGTTGGTACCGAAACCATCAGGGATATAACAGTCTATCAAGATGGAGAGGGCATCCTCGGCCGTTACTTTGGGCTTGAGGAGCTTCCGCCGTGCTTCATCTTCATTGCTCATGGTTGGTTTATTTGTGAAATGTGGCGTGGCAAATTGGCAAGCAGACGGTTTCTCGGGGTTAAAACTTTGATACTAAGTACCTTAGCTCTAGGAGAATAAATAATTTTCAGTGAGTAAATCATCAATGAGGGGTATTTATTGATTATTAGTTGAGATATTTAGACAAGAGGTCATCACTTCTATCATCTCATGAGTATCTTTTTCGAGATCTTTTGGCATCAAACGAAAAACGAAAACAAGGAAACAAACTTGCGGAGGGCTTCTGACACAATAATCCGTTCGAATAATAATATTTTCAACCACCTATCGCAACCATGCAGGTAAGCAGCCCCTGCCTTTATCTGCTCTCCTTGTCGGGAGATGGATGATGTAGAATCCTGTCGGGTGCCGCCGGGAGAGCCCTGGTGGCGGCGGATCGCAGTGTTCATTTGTCTCCATAACTTCTCACCACTTTCACGTCATCTTGATATCATTTTTTGTAGATTTTTGTAAAGACCCTCACTGGTAAGACCATCACATTGGATGTGGAGCCAACCGACACGATCGATAATGTCAAGACCAAGATCCAAGACAAGGAGGGAATTCCTCCTGATCAGCAGCGTCTAATCTTTGCCGGAAAGCAGTTGGAAGATGGACGTACTCTCTCTGATTACAATATTCAGAAGGAATCCACTTTGCACTTGGTCCTTCGTCTTCGTGGAGGACATTGTCAGGTACCCTGTGGAATCTTTGATGATCCTGCCATTGTTGCTGAAATTAAACAGGCTGCGGAAACAATCCGTAAGGCAATGGTGCAATCGAATGAGTTGCATTCTGGATTGGCAGCTGAAACTTCTGCCCAGTCTCTCAACCAGATGATGCGTTGGGTCATGACAAAAGAGGAGCATGCTAAGAAAATTATCACTCTCGTTTCGGAATACTGTCTTTGCCAGAGGGTAAAGAAGGACGTATTTAAATGTGACAAAGACTACGTTGATGCATTGAAGGCCCATCACGCGGTCATGCAAGCAGCGATGAAAGCAAAACAATCTGTGGATACGGCTGCTGCGGATGCTTTGGATCATGCCATCGAAGATTTCGCCAAGATGTATACTAAGGAGTGAACTATTTTATGAGGAGTCTCATCTGATGAAAATTGAATGCGACGTAGCCTTGTCATGATAAGGGGATAAACGTGTGTCAATAATGCAACAGTGTTTACATTACAATCTACTTCTTTTTCTTCACTTTTCTATCTTGTGACTTTGAATTTAGCTTTGCTTTCAACTGTGAAGAAGCTGCTGTGTTCTTCTTCTTCTCCTGTGGCTTGGGCTTTGATAGTAATATTCCATTAACAATGGAACGATAATCCTTCCCGCTTCCTTCAACTTTGCGGCCGTGTGAGTTTTGAACTTTCTCAATTTGCGCATTCAAGAAGGCCATGTCGTCGAGGCCGTCATCAACATCGTCCACTTTGGGCTGAGGCTGTTTATTTGCACCCCCAACCTTTTGACCTCCCTTCTTCTTCTTCTTTTTCTTCGACTTCTTTGAGGATGGTAGTGCTGCAGGCTCTACTTGAGAAGCTTGCTCCTGTTCTTTTTTGCGCTGTTCTCGTTCCAAAGCAAGTTGTTTCAGTAAATTATTTAGGCTCGCCTTGTGCTTTGCAGTCATCATTGTCATCATCATCTGAGCATGACTCTTCATCGTTCACATCTAATTGCGCAAAAGCACTGGTAGTAGTTGCAGTTGTAGGTTCTTCTTGATCAGGCTCATGGTCAATGGTTTGCAGCTTGGATTCTCTAACAATAGAAATAGTCAGCTCTCCATCTTGATCGCGGTAACCTAAACCAAGCTTACTAGACAATTCTTTTGCGACGACAGAATCATATTCAGACAAATCTCTCCCTAGTGCCAACTCATCGCCTTTCGTCATGGTCTCTGCGAATTGGTTGATTCTCTCCATCATTGCAATCCTTTTTGATTCAGGATTATCCTTGTTTTCGCTTTGAGGAGAGCTGGGTAAGTTTCCAGATTTTGATGTTGGATGTTGACTCTTTGGTTTTGATCCACTTGATATTGCTGGGCTAATTTTGGATTCCTTCTGCGAGACAGGCAAGTTGTTTAATTTTGGATGTGGGTGGCCTGATACAGCCGATAGAGGGCGCTGGCTTGACTGTTTGGGTAGATTTCTTCTGGACAGGAACCTTTCGTTTGTTTTCGGTAAACTCAGTGTCAACTAGTGCTGTTTCGAATTCTGCAGCAGACAAATACTGGCCATTTTGTTCCATCCAATCCACAAGACCTTTGATGAATTGATCTTGAGATACAGTCTCAACGTCGCAAATAACTGCGCAATGCCTTTTCGCACGTGTTACCGCAACGTTCAATCGACGTGCATCTCGGAGGAACCCGATACCATCCCTACCGCCTCTATCGCTGCTCCTTACTAAGCTCAATACAACAGCTTCGCGCTCTCCACCTTGAAAGCCGTCAACGGAGCGGATCTCAAGCGATGGTATCGGTTGGTAGAAGTTGCTTCCGCAGTAGCTCAACCTGTCCATTGTAAGGAGTAATCACGGCAATGTCTTGGGAACGGAGGCCAAGAGCAATCAATGAATTCACATGCGATATGACAATGCTAGCCTCTCCTTCATTGTAACGGGATCCAGCCTCGTTTGAAGTTTCGTGCATATCACACCCCGTTGTGTCAATGAGCATCAGAGTTGTATGTTCTATCGCGTCACTTGCAGTTCCAGCACCACTACTATTAGCCGTAATCTGGGGCAAATCGATCAGCTTTCTTTCTCTAACAGACTCATGGCTGAGCAGTTTCCCATGGTACATAGCTTTGCTCGCCCAATTGGCTATGTCTTGGTGCATTCTGTATTGAACCTCCAACATCTTCGAACACCCACTAGGTTTCGTTTCATATGATACCATCAGTCTTTCGAATACAGTCTGCCCAAGACCAGTCTTTACTTCATTGACGGTACTCTTTATTGTTGGTGGAAGTTGTTTGTGATCACCTGCGAGGACAGCTCGTTTCCCCCTCAACAAACTGATCCAACACGACGCTTCTAGTGCTTGTGCGGCCTCATCAATAATCACTAAATCAAAGGGGGTCGGATCTCCTCTACCGTCGACCATTCTATTCAAAACAGATGAGGCCGCGCCTACATTTGTCGCTAGGACTACGCTAGCATCTCTTAGAATCTGACCAACAACCTTCTCTTCACGATGATCTAATTTCTTTTCGCAGTGACTTCATCTCTCGATATGCAACGCGCTTCTCAGATGATCGCGACTTTGGGTTTGACTAGAGTTCTTAAATGATCATTCATCTCATTACGGCAGTCTCGCACTATTTCAGTACCATCAGATGCTTGTACCAATGACTCTAGTGAATACTTTTGAATTCCCTTCTGGATTCTAGCAGGATGCCCTAATCTAACTGCTTTGATTATGGACTTGGAAGACTTGTTTCCTCTCCGTTTCTTATTGCCTCGTTTATTCTCATTCTCTTCAATTTGCATGATACGTTCAAGCACATTGTCAACCGCAACATTACTAGGAGCGGTCACAAGCACCTTCCATCCAAGACAACGCACAGCGCATCGGATCAAGTTTGCAACAGTCGGTTGTTTTTCCAGTGCCAGGTGGGCCATGGATGAGACTGATTGGACAATTCGATGATAAAGCAAAGATGATTGCCTCCTTTTGGCTATAATCTAGATTTGTAGCGTCAAGATTGTATTCTTTTTCAAGAGCTTTCACTCTAGCACTTGTTAGATCATTTCTATAGTGTGGATTGTTCGGTTCAAAGGCTGCAGTGATTATCTCTCGTGCAATTGAGTGATTGACACCCTGCTTCTCTAAATTGTCCAGAGTCAAAACCATCTTTCGGTGAACCTCTGCACTGGACTTGGGAACAATTGAATATGGTGGAGGTCCTCCAAGCATTTCACCATCATCATCATCATCGATATTGTCGCTATCTACAGTTTCTTTCTTTTTGTCCTTTGATCCACCTGTTCGTTGATGTTTGCTGCTGTCACCAAACAAGTGCCACGGATATACTTGTCTCATCCGATGCACAAATCACCCCACCGATTGATTTTGACTTCTTCGAGCTTTGCGATTGCGATCCTTTGCCATTTTTTGCTAACACTGCTACTTCATCACCCACTGTTAATCGATGAGATGGCAATAGTTTCGATACATTGCTTGAGGAGGAAGGATCTGTGGAGGCATTTCCAAATGTAACCACAGTTCTACCATAAAGTCCTATGGAAGTATCAATCACATCAACATTTCGAAGGAAAAATCCTCTATCAGCTTCATTGTCCCGACTTGATGTTGCAATCGTGTTGGATGAGTCCTCCTCTGCACGCAATTCCAACTCGAGTAGACGCTTTTGCGTGGCTACAAACTCCTGCAAGGCAACCTCCGCTGAAGTCATTGCGTACGTGTGGCGACAATCTATTTAGTAGACCCAGCCAACCGCAACACCGCACAAACTAGATCTTGCACACAACATACAGCTGTCAACCGCAACGCAATCATAATATCACCTCCTCTCACAAGTACCCTGATTTATGGTGATAACGAGACCACTTCCAGAAAACGAGACCAGTGATCGAGTCTTGTTTTGATAACGAGACAAGTCCATCAACAGGTGAAAACGAGACTAGAGCATGTGTATATACGTGCTATTTGTAGGGTTGTTTGTAGGAGAAACGAGATCTCTTCTTGATAACGAGACCACTTTTCAATAACGAGACTAGTGTCTCGAGGTGGCCTTGGTAACGAGACCAGGCAAAAAGTCAAAACGAGACCAGTCTCGTTATCACCATAAATCAGGGTATATACATCCGCGATCCGCGACACCTCGCGACACGCCGGATTGTCTCGACATATCTAAGAATGAAGACTGCGCGGTTCGTGCAAAACACAAAAACAGCTGCTGACTCACAAGAATTTTGCACAAGCCATGGCCATGGCAATGATCATGAAGAATGAAGCCAGCTCGCCTCGCTCCGCTCCCAGTCAACAGCAAGTAGCATCGTAGATAACTAGAGCACATTACACCTGTTATCGATAATGATGCGCGCGTTCCTCCAAACTCTTACGCTTGCAGTACTTGTAGCGGTGGCGGCAGCCTTTGTTGCTCCTTCTCCTCGTGCTCAAGGCAACAACAAGTCCACCCAACTCATGGAAAGAAAGTGGGATGTCGAAGAAGACAGAACACAGCAGCAGCAACAACAACAATTCAACTTTCCCAACCCTCTAACCGAGCTTGCTGACATGTGGCAAAACTTTGATGACATTGTTGATGACTTCTTCAACAAGCGCATGGGCAATGGAGAAGTGTTCTACGGCCAGCGCAAGTACAAGCCAAGCGGGAAGGTGACGACCGATTACAATGGATATGGCTTCTCAGACTTTAGAAAAATCGAAGCTGCGAGAGAGTTTCGTGAAGAGAGAGCAAGAATCAAGGAAGAAAAGCTGGCTGCTGCTGAAAGAGAGAAGAAGTTATCTTAATATTGCTTCTCAGAGTTTTGTTATTTATATGGCTCAATAAATGCTGCCTTCTGTAGCTGAAACTGTGTAAATTATATAAGTAAACGAAGAGTTTGCTATACCTATTCATTCACACCAAGCGATGTTGTGTCCATCTTGCTGCTCACCGCTTTTGCACGTCTACGTTCTTTGCGGCCCCATAGTCTGCGCTGCTTGGGGCTTTTTGTATCAGTATCATTATTCTCAGACTCAGTTGCCACCCCATCAATAGAATTTGTTGCTGTATCCTTTTTCTCCTCATCCAAGCCTTTGAAATACTCATGAAGCATTTTGTCAACCTCATCGTCCCTTCCAGACCTGTACCCCTTCATGAACTCCGTCAAACATGCTGTTCCGAGCTTTAATTGCTCCGAAACCCATGCCCGTAGTTCCTCTCTAGACGATATACCAGTTACCTTCTGTCCCATTTCAACTAATTTTGGTACTTCTTGTTGTATTGTAGAGATGTTCTTTTGAACATTTCCGGCAATTTGATTGGCGGCATCGGTTGCTTTCTCTTTCATGGTAATCTTTTCATCGGCATCATCTTCTTCATCTGCCCTGACTTCGTCATCAGGAATGATATTACCATGCTCATCTCTCTTCTTTTTCGGAAGCAAAAATCCCTCAAATGTCATCAAATATGTATCCTTTGTCCTCCGAAAGATCTCCTTCCATCCGCTCCATGTTTTTGGATAGTTTATCTTTTGTTGACTACGTAATGTAACGTTCTCTAAGTGGATTTCCCATTGGTACGCCAAATAAACTGTCTTTTGGAGAATTAGATATCGTCTCTTGATGGTAATCATCTGTCTTCGACTCGGTCAGTGCTTCTTCTGGAGGGTTGGTGGGTTCGCTGTTTTCGGGTTTGCTTGCAGACTTTTTATGTGTTGCTTGTTTCAACTGCATTTTTCCTATGTGCCCTACCACTTTTAAGAACTTTGCGTCTCGCAAATTCACTAGATGATGTGTGACGCACATGAAGCTTGTTAGCATTATCACTCCTCCTTCAATAGATTGCTGTTTCTTGATAGCAGACTCGCGATATTTGTATTTGTTGGTGATGAATGAAAGCAACGACGTCGGCCATCAGTGTCTGAGATTTGTGAAGAATAGACGCAATGGATGCGATATTCCTCTTTCGCATACAAGGATACGATATCTGATAGCGTGGGTAGCCTTCGCCTGTGTATCGAACCGGGTGAGCGCAGTCGATATGCAGCCATCATAGTATAGGTAGTCGAGTGCCACTGTCGGCTCATGTCGGCATAAGAGGCAATAGCGAGGGCATAAGAGTGATTTTGTTACCTATTTTGTGTTCATAGCTAGTGTAGTACTAATAGAAAATATTGATCTCCTAAATGAAATAGAACCTTTTGAAGATTCCAGATGGAAGATTATTCAATCCCCCAAAATGAAAATTAATTTCAGTGTGGCAGTGCTAATAGAAACCTTTCCGCCATGTCAAAGATTGGTAGCAAGAATAATATCTTCGAGATCCTGCTCGTGTGTGTTAGGCCAACAGCCAATAAGCCTTACCCATTAAGTATCAGACGACGGTATTTCGCTGCCTATCACTAAATTCGCGCCACTCATGGAGCGCCTACTCTCTCAGGCAGCCGCTGATCTGACGATCCGATCTGCGGTTGAGGCCACTCTTGGCTCTGTTCTGCATGATGTAGAAGCTGCTTACACGCTCGAACAAGCCCTTCGCAATCATAATGCGCTACAACACTACCATGAAAAACTCGGGGCACTAAAACTTCGTTATGAGGAGCGGGAAGCACTGTGGGAGGAAGAACGAAGGGAGAAAGAACGACTTGGGTTGCTTCTCACAGAAGAGATTGTGAAATTGAGTGCACATGAATTGAAGGAGGAGAAACTCAAGAAGGAGATGGAAATGAAAATAAAGCAGCTTGAAATAGAGAGGGATGAACTTTTGAAGTTGCATCAGAATATATCAATAGAAGTCAGAGAAAGTGATGCTACCATTCCCTCAGCTGTGGAAAATGTAACACAGAATGAAGTAGAAGCTCCAACACCCACTCATGCAAATATCGCCGCACCCGAAAGAAAGTCGCCCATAATTGAAGAGCATGTGACTGATGTTCCTTCTTTGAAAGAATCTAAAGAGCAAATCGAGGACCTCAAAACGGAAGCGATATCATCACCATTGCCAACAATTGCAGCACTGCTTGTAAATATGGAAGAACCAGCACTGATGGCTATCTTTGCATTTCAAAGTCCACTAGAAATCATGAATTTGGCACAAATCAATAAGGCAATGTATTCCAAAGTCAATGCAATGTTCGGACAAACGAGCGAAGTTTCTGTGGAAGATGCAAACGCAACAACTGCTGAAGAGATAGCGACAAATGCTCCTTCCGTCGCAGTCGGGACAGCTGCTTCTACAGAGGCATCAACAGCATCAGCATCTGCCGCTCCTGCATCTGAAAACAGCACTGACAGTGATGGTTTCTCAAGAGAAATAATCAATAATCTCAAGGCTTTAGGATTCCAGGAGGATAAAGGTGATATCTTGTTTGAGAGCGTCAAACGGAAACCCAAATGTTGCTGCCGAATACTTGATGAATGGCATTCCTCCCAGCATTGCTTCAGCTAGGAAAGGGAGCGGTGCAAACTCCAAAATCATCGCCAACTCTAGTCGGAATGGCTGGTCCGTCAGGTCACAAGCGACAAAATTCTGGCACTTCGGTGGCAACTACTGGCACCACAGGAAGTTCAGGCAATCCATTCTCTCAAGTGTCTTCAGTGGTTTGGAGCTGCCGCAGGACACACCATCGTCACCACCCATCGCACCTTCTTCAGCTGCATCTGTGGTATCAACTTCCTCCGACACAGGAGAAATCAAGCTGAATCCAGCAATGGCAAGTAGTATGGCATCAAAGTTGACACCGGCAGAACTCTCAATAATTCTTCGTATGAGAGAGCGACTGCAAAAGTGTGAAGCTGATGCTATAAAATATCGTCAAGAAAAAGAAGACGTCACAGCAAACTTGAAGAGTGTTGAGGCTGTCAAAGAATTTCTTGTTAACAAAGTAAGAGATACAGAAAAGTTGGCCAAAGAGAAGGATGAAGAAATGAAACGTGTGAAAAGCAAAGGCTCTAACTGATCAGGAGGTGATTACGTTCCTGGATGAGAAAGGTAAAGATGCTCGAGAAAGAGGTAAATGAGTTGAAGTCGAACGAACAGTCTACTCGCGAGGAAGCTCGTGATATGGTCAGTAAGAACGAGAAGAAGGTTGTAGTATTAACAGACATGCTTCCGATTTGAACGCCAGCAAATGTCTGCAAATGAGAAGGAATGGAAAGCTGCGAAGAAAGTTTTGGTAAAAGAAGTGAAGAACTGTAGAGCACGCATTGTAGCATTGGAGGCAGAGTATGAGGGATGCCTACAACAAAATTCTCAGCTGAAAGAAGGCCTCCTATCATTTTCACAGACTGGACCAGGCTCTCCTGGGAAGAAGGGTTTGAAGTTTAGGTAAGCTCCCCTTAAATCTCTAATTTTAAAGTATAGTCGAGTTCAATACTCGAGAATGCTGTTAATGCAAGGGCAAGGGTAGGTAGTTCAATGATTCAATGTGTTCATCGCTGCCAACTGCCAAGCAAGAGGAGTAGGTAATCAGTAAGTACCTACATAGGCAAATTACCAGTAAGTAGTACCTAGCTACCTAACGCTCTCCTCTCAGCTCTCTCTAGCTTGGTTCTCCCAAGGAAGTGACGTCATATGTCGATCTTTCCCGCCAGCCGGCGCAAAAGATGACTCGTTGTGTCAACGCCAACGCCAAGCTCGCTCTAGATAGAGAGAGAGCACGCCAATGATTGCCAGTGCAACAATACTATACTTCAAGCTGTTATCTCTCTGGAAGTAGGAGCTAGCCGTTGGTCGAGAGCAAGAACGCCTATCCTCAATATATCACTTCATAAACCCTGTTAAACTGGGCAAGACTGAGAGTACGACGGATACGTAGATCGCTACAATTTTTGGAGCTATATTTTGCAATAGATCGAAAAAATGAGAGGGGTTGTATTACTCTTAGTCACATTGATGGCGTCGTCACCCAATGTATGCAATGTATCGGCCTTTTCTTTTGTGCCATCTCGCGCATCAGTTCGAGATCGTTTGCTTCACAATACCTGCAGATCGGCTCCGCGAAAATCTAAAAGCATACTTTTCAATGAAAGGATCAGCGCCGCCACCCTACCCAGTTCGTGTCACCGTGATGGGCGGTGGAAACTTTGGGATCGCACTTGCCTCTGTTGTAGCTAAAAAAGGTATTCCAACAACGCTCCTTGTCCGCTCTGAGGAGGTGGCTGAACAAATTAATGAAAATCATCGCCATCCTCGATACATGTCGGATATTGCCTTACCTCGAACTGTTCGGGCAACTGCAAATAAAAAGACGGCACTATCAGACGCCACATACATAATTCATGCTGTGCCAGTTCAATACACCCGAGAATTTCTTGCCACAGTGAAAGATGATATTCCAGCAAATGTTCCCATCCTATCTGCGTCGAAGGGTATTGAAACGTCAAGTCTAGGATTCATGGCGGATATACTAAAAGAATGCTTGGGAGAAGATCGATCGTATGCTTTTTTAAGTGGACCGTCTTTTGCACGTGAGATTTGCGAAGGCGTCGCTACAGCAGTAGTGATCGCATCTGAAGATTTAATGCTAGCGGATGATTTGGCTGAGTTGATGGCAGGAGAGGACTTCGCTGTGTTCACATCACGTGATGTGATTGGTGTTGAAGTTGGAGGTGCTGTGAAGAATGTTATTGCTATCGCAGCAGGAATGTGCGAAGGATTGGGATTAGGAACCAATGCAATGAGTGGATTAGTTACTAGAGGATGCGGTGAGATGAGAAGGCTGGGCATATACTTGGGAGCACGACCGAGTACTATCTCTGGTTTATCTGGTGTTGGAGATACTTTTGGTACCTGCTTTGGTC
The DNA here is from genome assembly GCA_037178625.1 of Skeletonema tropicum. NCBI lineage: Eukaryota > Bacillariophyta > Thalassiosirophyceae > Thalassiosirales > Thalassiosiraceae > Skeletonema > Skeletonema tropicum. Next base: position 2,398,527 of record CM074130.1, read on the forward strand.
CCCTCTCTCGGAATCGACAATTTGGGTATCGTCTTGGCAAAGGAGAGACGCCCGAGGAAATCAGGGCATCGATGACTGAAGTTGCAGAAGGTGTAGACACATCTATTGCACTAGTCAAAATGATCAAGAAGCGGTGTAAAGGCTACCGCTTGGATTTGAAGTATCCAATTTTGTTTGGTGTAGCAGAAATTATTGAGGGGAACATGAGACCCCTTGAAGGTCTGAAAGGACTGATGAACTTCCCAACTCGTATGGAAAACTACGATGAGCGGTTCTAGAGGTCTTGTACAAGCAATAAGTTTCAGTACAATACTACAATTCATTACACTATCCTACAAGTTCAAAATCAAAAGTACTTATGAAGAGCTCACATTCTGCTGCTGCTGCTCAAAATGCTGCTCTTGTAGATACACAGCTTCCTGGCTGTCTTGCCAGCTCTGAGTACGTGAAACCTACTCTCAACTCCTCGTTTGCACTCAAAGTGGCATTCAATCTCTGTAAAGTTCCTACCTGCGCTTTGTTGCAGCACATGATCATGCGGATAATTTCCAATGCACCATTCAAGCATTTGGTAGCAATTTGGTGTCCACAAGAGCGTGCCATGGTATGCCTCGTCAAAGGACAAATTATGAAGGACAAGGCAGGCTCTGTTAAGAATGGCCTCGCTTGAGCAGAAGTTCTTCATCGCAACGACGACTAGATTTGTAATCTGGCCGACACTTGCATCAAGCATTTCTCTCTCAGTTGTCTCCCCAGCTTCGCCCAGCTGCTGAAATATCTCTCGTTCCATCTCCCTCATTTGCTCTGTCTCTTCTGGTCCTCGAGGTTCGGCTGATCGGGTAAAAACAAGAAATATACTGTGAGTAACTGAGCGACAATCAAACTCAAATCAGGATCAAACTAAGCTATGTACTTACTTGGAATGACCAGGTTGATGAGGGCAAAAAGTGCCCTAAACTGCACTTCTGCATTGTACGGATGCTGTAGCATTGCATTAGCAGTCACCGTTAGACCTCCCAATTTAACAAGAATACTCTTCTGCAATGGCGTAAGAGCCACGTTAACCAACGACCAGCAACTCATAGCCTGGAGAATCTCATCTTGAGCAAAACGTCTCATTGAATCAAGCATGATGACAATTCCATTCTTGCTGTTGGTTGAATCATTACTGAAGATTCCTCTCGTATTGACCATTGCAGTGTGAAAAAGCATGCCCTCGTTACCACCAAGAGGTCTCGCAAGAAGGACTAGTGTGTGAAAGGCAACAGTGTGAAGTTCAATGCTATCTGGAAATAGAACCATAGCGTGCAAGACATTGTCGGTGAGTCCAGCTCTTTGCGCAGTCGTTCGTTGCTGCTCATCTTCGAGTAGGTAGGGCAATGTCTTCAGACACATGATTTGAATTCCTTCAACATCTTGGAATGCAACCATCCAATTTACCACTGAATAAATTGCACACGACCAGGGCAAATTCACATTATCAACTTTCTGTGGATTCTTGACAATACCCATTGCGGAGGTGGCCTTGACTTCATTTTCCTCAGGAAATAGTACTGTAACACAGAAGGGCTTACGGGGCTTGATTGATTGACGAAACGAATCAGTGAGTTCCACATCAGATGAAATTGTGATTCTATCACCATCTCCATCCATGTAAGTCACCTTGGCCTTGGTGCTGTCACCGCTCTGAATGGATGCGAGTTTGGAAGCCGCAGCAATCAACTTTGTGTAGGAGAGTTCATCATCTTCACCCCACACATCCGCCACGTTGATACGCCGGATTTGCGTAAATTCTGGTCCATCGTTAGTTTTAATCTTCAATACATACTCCTTGGTGCTCTTCCTATCGCGATCTGTGATACACGTGATGGAGAGGGGATACTTACGAGTATTAGAGAGAAGAAGGCATCACGTGACACATAAAATGTACCGAAGATCATTCACTTACCCAAGAGCGTTTCCTCAAAAAGATCATCTCCATCATATGCAGCAAAGCATTTGGAGCAAAGATTGTACTTAGCGGTGACGCTCGACTTGAACCGTTTCCCAACGATAGGAGAGACGCTACACCCATCACAGGTATGGGAAGCGTGAACTTTGAACCCGTTGGTTTGCACTTCAACCTCCATAACTGCTGCTTCTTTGACACTCTTTTGTTCTTCTACTGCTGATGAATGATTTCCGCAATTATTATGCTTCAGTTCCAGAAACTATGAGCTGCTTTGACTTCATCCAAAACAAAAATATCCAACACGAAATTGTAGGTACAGTGAGTCGTGGTCCACCGAGAGCCCGCGGGCGGGTTGTCCCTCTTGAGGGGAACCATGGTGGACGGGCAACTACGGAATACGTAATCTGTTCGAATCCGGACTTCCTTTGTCCGGATTTTCTAGCGGCAACTACTGTGGACGGGCAAGAACTAAGGCGGGCAACTACGGTGGACCCACTGTAGAAAAACAAAGAACCTTCTCAATTTCTTCCTTCTGACACCGAAATGTCGATGACGACTCATCTATTACCACAATGACAGCTTCAGTGCCGTTCACTACTAAACATTTCTAACATCTCTGCCGGGCCGGCAGGACCTTCAGAACAGCTACCATACTTACTTCTATGTACATAAGACTGTTTTATGTAAAAACCGTAGTTTGAGAATTTGGCACTCTGGGAACTTTCTAATGCCATATCTCTGCGGGAATCGGGATTTACGGGCCCACCAGCGGTGATATTTAGAAAGCTGAAGTCCAACTCTTTCAAACTGGCATATTTATAAGATACATGTCTTCAATCTTTACATGTGTGTGTGTGTAACTTGGCCTTCGGGCATTACACGTCTTTCCCAACGAATGGACTAACAAGTCCGCGGGCAGTGCTCGTGCAACCCCTAGGCGCTTGCTGTTATAGAAATAAAAGACTATACTAAACCCCACACTTGAAGATCCAGCTAGCCAACCCCTTTATGCACTATCCTCGACAGACAACAGCGATTCCACCTTCAATCTTTACATATCTATTAGCTTAAGTGAGACACCTCTCTTGCCTGATGTCTTGGATGATGGCCCTGCCAGGGGCCATGCCGTAGAGCGGTCAGGACAGCTGGAAATGCTCCAAAATCATAGCCCTCTTTGGCCAACCTATGGTAATAGACACCTTACTGAGGTACCAGCCACCAACCCAGCAAGCAAGGGATAGCATAATACTACTACTAGTATGTAAAGGTGGTTTGGCACGAAGTGCCAATGGCTACACTACACGGTGTTTATCCTTTTCAAAATACCTAGCAGATTTTGAAAAAGTTTTTAGCGATCTACTATTCCTATGTAAGAGGTCTACGGGTATTTTTCAAAATCTATCGAATGGGACCTTACAGCCAAATTTCATGCTTTGGAGTGCGCCAAAAATCCCTCTACAGCCCGAGTTTCGGCACTCCATAGGTGACCTGTGCATTCCCCTTCTTTAAAACCACGGTTTTTACAAAAAACAGGCTTACATACTTACAGGTTGCAGCGTCGCTTCTACGAATGCTGTCCAACTAACAAGCTCTCATGTGATTGTTTACTAACGCCAACAACCATCCAATCAAACGGATCATGCGCGTATTGAAGACGATAGATACGATATGGTTGAGTGCGAACTGCCGGCAAGTTAAAATTGGACCTCTGATATCAGCTAGAACGTCGCTTCAACGAGTACAATCAAGCTCACCGGCTCTAAAAACCATTTGTATTATAGAAACAGAAATTAATGGGCAACTAGGAGCGGCACATGCAAAATTTTTGTAACGAAGTGCTGCTGACAATCCACATTGGACCTCTCATATCAGCTACGAGACTGTAGCATCGCTTTTACGGACGCTAGCCGTCTGCGCTGTACAAGCGAGCTTGTCTAATATCACCGCCGACTAGAATGGGCCACTAGCAGCGGCTCATGCCCATACCGACGGCGATAGATACGATTTGGTGGAATGTAGTGCTGGCCAGCCCACACTGGACCTCTCAGATCAGTGACGAGGCTGTAGCATAGCTTTGACGCACCCTACTCGTCTGACCAGTACAAATGAGCTTTATCTAGTATCGCCGCCGAGTATAATGAGCCACTAGCAGCGGCTAATGCCCATACCGAAGGCGATAGATACGATTTGGTGGAATGTGCTGCTAGGTGCCACTGGCCAGCCCACACAGTGGACCTCTCAGATCAGTGACGAGACTGTAGCATAGCTTCTACGGACGCAAGTCGTCTGCGCAGTACAAATGAGCTTGTCTAGTATCCCCGCCGAGTATAATGGGCCACTAGAAGCGGCTCATGCCCATACTGACGGCGATAGATACGATTTGGTGAAATGTGCTGCTACTGGCCAGCCCACACTGGAACTCTCACATCAGGTACGAGTCTGTAGTATCGCCAAGAAGCACCCTACTCGTCTGAGCAGTACAAATGAGCTTGTCTAGTATCACCGCCGACTATAATGTACCACTAGAAGCGGCTCATACCCATACCGAAGACGATAGATAAGATTTGGTGGAATGTAGTGTTGCCGGCAAGTCCACAATGGACCTCTCAGATCAGCTATGAGACTGTAGCATCGCTTCTACGGACGCTAGTCGTCTGAGCAGTACAAATGAGCTCGTCTAGTATCACCGCCGACTAGAATGGGCCACTAGCAGCGGCTCATGCCCGTACCGTCGGCAATAGATACGATTTTGTAGAATGTAGTGCTGCTGGGCTGCCCACACTGGACCTCTCAGATCAGCTACAAGACTGTAGCATCGCTAAAACGCACCCTAGTCGTCTGCGCAGTACAAGCGAGCTTGTCTAGTATCACCGCCGACTAGAATGGGCCACTCTAGAAGCAGTTCAAGACCTATCGACGGCGATAGATACGATTTCGTAGAATGTAGTGATGCTGGGCTCCCACACTGAACCTCTCAGATCAGCTGCAAGACTGGAGCATCACCAAGACGTATCCTAGTCGTCTGCGCAGTAAAAAATGAGCTTGTCTAGTGCCCCCGCCGACTAGAATGGGCCACTACTTAGCAGCGGCTCATGCCCATATTGACGGCGATAGATACGATTTGGTAGAATATGCTGCTCGCTACTGGCCAGCCCACACTGGACCTCTCAGATCAGTGACGAGGCTGTAGCATAGCTTTGACGCACCCTACTCGTCTGACCAGTACAAATGAGCTTTATCTAGTATCGCCGCCGAGTATAATGGGCCACTAGAAGCGGCTAATGCCCATACTGACGGCAATAGTACGAATTGGTGGAATGTGCTGCTAGGTGCTACTGGCCAGCCCACACACTGGACCTCTCAGGTCAGTGACGAGACTGTAGCGTCGCTTCTACGGACGCAAGTCGTCTGCGCAGTACAAATGAGCTTGTCTAGTATCCCCGCCGAGTATAATGGGCCACTAGCAGCTGCTCATGCCCATACTGACGGCGATAGATACGATTTGGTGAAATGTGCTGCTACCGGCCAGCCCACACTGGAACTCTCATATCAGTACGAGTCTGTAGTATCGCCAAGAAGCACCCTACTTATCTGCGCAGTACATATGAGCTTGTCTAGTATCACCGCCGACTATAATGTACCACTAAAAGCGGCTCATGCCAATACCGAAGACGATAGATACGATTTGGTGGAATGTAGTGTTGCCGGCAAGTTTACACTGGACCTCTCAGATCAGCTATGAGACTGTAGCATCGTTTCTACGGACGCTGGTCGTCTGAGCAGTACAAGCGAGCGTGTCTAGTATCACCGCCGACTAGCATGGGCCACTAGAAGCAGCTCATGACCATACCGAAGGCGAGAGATACGATTTGGTGGAATGTAGTGCTGCTCGCTATTGGCCAGCCCACACTGGACCTCTCAGATCAGTGACGAGACTGTAGCATAGCTTTTTCGGACGCTAGTCGTCTGCGCAGTACAAGCGAGCTTGTCTAGTATCACCGCCGACTAGAATGAGCCACTAGCAGCGGCTCATGCCCATACTGACGGTGATAGATACGTTTTTATAATGTGCTGCTCGCTACTGGCCAGCCCACACTGGACCTCTCGGATCAGTGACGAGACTGTAGCATCGCTTCTACGGATGCCTAATCATCTGAGCAGTACATTTGAGCTTGTCTAGTACCCCCGCCGAGTATAATGGGCCACTAGCAGCGGCTCATGCCCATACTGACGGCGATAGATACGATTTTGTAGAATGTAGTGTTGCTGGCAAGTCCACACTGGAAATCTCAGATCAGGTAGAAGACTGTTGCATCGCCAAGACGCACCCTAGTCGTCTGCGCAGTACAAATGAGCTTGTCTAGTAACACCGCCGAGTATAATGGGCCACTACTTAGCAGCTCATGACCATACCGACGGCGATAGATACGATTTGGTAGAATTTAAAGCTGCTGGGCTGCCCATACTGAACCTTTCAGATCAGCTACAAGACTGTAGCATCGTCAAGACGCACCCTAGTCGTCTGCGCAGTACAAATGAGCTTGTCTAGTATCCCCGCCGAGTATAATGGGCCACTAGAAGCGGCTCATGCCCATATTGACGGCGATAGATACGATTTGGTGAAATGTGCTGCTACTGGCCAGCCCCCACTGGACCTCTCAGATCAGCTACAAGACTGTAGCATCGCTTTTACGGACGCTAGTCGTCTAAGCAGTACATATGAGCTTGTATAATATCATCGCTGAGTATAATGTACCACTAAAAGCGGCTCATGTGCATAGTGACGACGTTAGATACAATCTGGTAGAATGTGCCGCTTCTTGGCAGCTCACACTGGACCTCTCAGATCAGTGACGAGACCGTAGCATCGATTCTATTGACGCTAGTCGTCTGCGCAGTACAAATGAGCTTGTCTAGTATCACCGCCGACTAGAATGGGCCACTAAAAGCGGCTCATGCGCATAGTGATGACTTTAGACACGCTCATGACATTAGCTCTAAATGCATCTCTTAGATTACTTAGGTATTTGATGGTCGTCAAGTTGTCTGTTTTTCTGGGTAAAAAAATATGTAATATGATACCCCTCGAAGCCCTGAACTGGACTGACAAAAGTTTTTAACTTGTTTGGAAAACTACGATGAGCGGTCTAGTGGTTGGCAGGAATAAGTTTCAGTACAGTACTACATTTCGTTACACTATCATACTAATGACAAGTTCAAAATTAGAAATACTTATGAAGAGCTCACATTCTGCTGTTGTTGCTGCTCTAAATGTTGCTCTTGTAGATACACAGCTTCCTGTCTTGCCAGTTCCAAAGCATGCTGCTGCTGTGCACGTATCGAGTGAGTGAAACGTACTCTCAACTCCTCGTTTGCACTCAAAGTGGCATTCAATCTCTGTAAAGTTCCACCTGCGCTTTGTTGCAGCACATGATCATGCGGATAATTTCCAATGCACCATTCAAGCATTTGGTAGCAATTTGGTGTCCACAAGAGCGTGCCATGGTATGCTTCGTTCAAGGACATATTGTGAAGGACAAGGCAGGCTCTGTTAAGAATGGCCTCGCTTGAGCAGAAGTTCTTCATCGCAACGACGACTAGATTTGTAATCTGGCCGACACTTGCATCAAGCATTTCTCTCTCAGTTGTCTCCCCAGCTTCGCCCAGCTGCTGAAATATCTCTCGTTCCATCTCCCTCATTTGCTCTGTCTCTTCTGGTCCTCGAGGTTCGGCTGATCGGGTAAAAACAAGAAATATACTGTGAGTAACTGAGCGACAATCAAAATCAAATCAAGATCAAACTAAGCTATGTACTTACTTGGAATGACCAGGTTGATGAGGGCAAAAAGTGCCCTAAACTGCACTTCTGCATTGTACGGATGCTGTAGCATTGCATTAGCAGTCACCGTTAGACCTCCCAATTTAACAAGAATACTCTTCTGCAATGGCGTAAGAGCCACGTTAACCAACGACCAGCAACTCATAGCCTGGAGAATCTCATCTTGAGCAAAACGTCTCATTGAATCAAGCATGATGACAATTCCATTCTTGCTGTTGGTTGAATCATTATTGAAGATTCCTCTCGTATTGACCATTGCAGTGTGAAAAAGCATGCCCTCGTTACCACCAAGAGGTCTCGCAAGAAGGACTAGTGTGTGAAAGGCAACAGTGTGAAGTTCAATGCTATCTGGAAATAGAACCATAGCGTGCAAGACATTGTCGGTGAGTCCAGCTCTTTGCGCAGTCGTTCGTTGCTGCTCATCTTCGAGTAGGTAGGGCAATGTCTTCAGACACATGATTTGAATTCCTTCAACATCTTGGAATGCAACCATCCAATTTACCACTGAATAAATTGCACACGACCAGGGCAAATTCACATTATCAACATCACCGGCTGCAGTTGGCCTGAGAAGACGGTTTGTGATCATTGAATTGCCAAGTCTAGGTCTAGGTCCCGGTCCTCCGTTTGCTGGCCTCTTTCGCTTCTTCTCATTGCTGCTATCAGAAGTCAGTGATTCTTGGCTTTCAATCCCACCGTTTCTGTGTGACCTTATTATCCTCCTTGTCTTTGCAAAGTAGGCTTTCAAGCTGACATTGTTATTGAAGGGATATATGTCGCTCGGATTTGATGTCACCGTCACGGACGGCTCTCGTCCATTTAGGGCGTCGTCTTGAAGCCTATTCAAGTATTTCATGCAACGGACAAATGAAGCGTATAGCAAACGATATTTACCAAATAGGTGACGCATTTGAAGATCGTTACAAAGTGGGTAAGAGCTTGTCGAGCCGTCATCACCACTGTCTCTACCAGAAGGTAGCATCGCATAAAATGGCTTTGAAGTGCACAGTATCTTCCACAATTCCTGAGGGGCGGTGTAGGTTTGGAGCCAAGTCTTGGAAAATGGTGTTGTAAGGAATGAATGTGTTTCTTGCGGATGAAGGAAGGAGGCAATGTTTGCCATGGCATCATGACCCAAAGAATAAATGGTTGCTTCTTCAAGCCAAGTGTCATCAGTTTTCATTACTACATCTTCGGACTTCACTCCTTGTGGGCTTTCTGATAAGTCTCGCTGGGCAGACAAGTAGCTTTCCTGGAGCATTTTACGTCCTACGTTGCGACGACTATGGTAATGGTGATGATGTGCCGATCTCACTTTCGACTGAAGAGTTTTCTCAATAATTGAGAGACCTTTTTTCATCGTTTTATTTGCTGTGGATGGGAGTTGAAACGGCACCGGAGAAGATCGCTTGGATCGTTTGTTATCATCGGTAGGAGACTTGAGGTGGGACGCATCTCTTTTACTTCCAACACTTGCAGTGGAGGCTTTGGCAGCTGGTGGCTTTTCATTGGTTTTGGCAGCCCCTACTGCAGGCGAAAGCATTGTTTTCGCTTGAGCTTCATTTCCTACCGAAGTTAGAGAAGAAGAAGTCGACCTTGGCGATGACGAACCAGAGTGCAAAGCATGTGTTTCCTCATTCAAAACCGAGCTGAAATCGGCAAGAACAGAAGATGACATTGAAGAAGTTTCTGTCCGCTTAGAATTTGATTGCGATTCCATCCTGACTTCACTTGGGTTTGGAGGAGAATTGCGTGCAGTTGCCACCTTCTTCGCATCATCAGATGACACAGAATCCGAGCCTGAACCTGAAGATGGTCTGTTTTCGTTAGAAGAGGAAGAAGCCTCGTATCCTCCATCACTGCCACTTCTTTCTTCACTTTCAGATTTAACGCCATCTGATGAGTCATCTGAAGAATCACGATTTAGAGCACCGCCCATTCGTTTGCGACTATTGCTTCCAGCCTTGTTCATTGCTGTGGTACTGTCGTCTTTCAATGACATCTTCTTCCTCAGGATGGGATCATCAGTAGAAACATGCATCGCCTGGGGCTTGCCAGCATTGCCACTAGTGACAGACGAAGAAGGCGAAGTTCGATTATTCTCATTCAGAGTTCCCATAGTTTTCCCATCGGCCATTCCAGCAGATGCCACAGAAATGGGCTGACCCATTGCGGTGACGCCTGTACTGGCACTCGCAATGTTCAGCTTCCGAGGTTTTGATGAAGACCCGCTGCCTGATGTTGACGACCAAGCATCAGATGATGTTGGTGGAGGAGGTAAGTCATGCGCCACGACTGTTGCATGAGCTTGGGGCACTCGCTGGAGGACAGCTTGCTCATCAGAAGGAGGTAGTCGCAATTCGTACTGATGATGAGGTTGTGGATGCGGTAATGCTTGGTGCGGACCTCCAATAGAAGAGGGGATGCCATCTAACGCTCTTCCTGGGGGCATAACAGGTCTTGAAGCTGCAGCAACTCCACCCTGCGGCAATGTTGGAGCTTGAAGATCATTTCGATGATAGTGGTGGCGCAAATGATGCCTCAAATGAGGTCCACGAGCTTGGTGAGCTGGTGCAGGTGGTAGACCTCCAGCGTCGTCAGTTGCAACAGCAACATGTCTACCAGTAGACATGTTGTTATTATTGGCTCCCTGAGGCATGGCAGCAGTCGCATTTGCTGCAGCAGCCAAAGTAGCTCCACGGAAGGACGCAAACGACGCCATCCCCTCCGAAGCAGGAAGAGGGGCTGCAGCAGCAGCACCGCCTGCTACGGCGACTTCTGGAGCTTGAGGTAATGGCACCGCTCCTGTCGGAACGCCTTGTCCACTATTTCCAGAGCTACTCGCCCGTCCTGCAAGACTACCAGATCCATATCCAGCAAAGTAGTATTCGTTTGATGCCGATGTTTCTCCTCCATTACGACGATTATTTCCGCCCTGCCCACCATCACTACCGGAGCCACTCCCTGAAGTGGATCGAGTGTCACCTCCACCCGAGCCAGAAGTGTTATTATAGGTAGACTGAGTGACGACAGCGGGATTGGAGCTGCTTGTTGCCCCTCCCTCGTTACCATCACTGCCACTTGAACTGCTCTTACTTCTGCTACCCGAAGAATGTGACGGGGGAGCAGCCTTGTTATTGTTGGTTCCATCATTCTTGGCACCTGCTCCAGCAGAATGCTTCTGTTGCTTCTGCTTCAATGCAGACATCTTCTTCGAGATAAGATCTTCATCACTAGTCAACGATAACGAAGAACCTGTCGCAGATCCTCCAGCCACATCCTTGGGCGGCATGGCAAACTTGACGGACGTGGTAGTTTTGCTCGTGTTTCCATGTTCGCCACCACTGCCCCCGCTGCTTGTGGAGGAGTGAACACTAGAATTTCGTATTGCAGTTCGAGCTGCAGCAGCGGGAGATGATGATGAGTGGTGTCTCTTGCGATTTGGCTGGTGCCCTTCAATATTACTATTCACGACGATCGACTTCTCGGAGTTCAATCCCACCGCCGATGGTGGAGGCAACCCTTCCACGCCAGCGCCAGCACCAGCAGATGATCCTGCTGAGCTAGCGCCATGGATACGGCCTGATCCAGAGCTCTCGTGATGCTGAGGTCGTCTGTGTTCAGAAGAATTGCCACCTGTTAATGACGACGCCGTCGCATCTAATTTCATGTCCGAGTGCAATGGTACTGAATCGCCCCTCTCCGCGCTTTCACTTGTTTTTATGTCAATGTTATTATTGTCGCGAGCCATTATTTTCTTAGTATATGCCGCTGTTTATTACTTATTACCTTTGTCTTTATGCTCATTGCTTCATGCAACCGCTCTTTGTTATTTGAAGGCTTTATTATGCAACATTACCGCACCTTGCCATGGTGATGTTCGGACAAAGGAGTGAAAGCCTGTGAAAGCGAACTGATATCAGGCCATCTGGCCTTGTTGGAAAAGCCAGATGGTTACAATATTAATTCCCACGTTAGACGTTGAGATGCCATCTCAATTTAATCTGTCTAGGCTTGACCGCATGACGCCCCCCTGCTGTTCGTGGGGTTATTTTACGGTTTCTATCTTGTAGCTTGTGACGTATGTGTAACTTGCTAATGTAAACCTGAAAGGAAAGTCCGAGGAAAGTTGGGGCAACTCGGAGCAACTCTCTGAATTTTATGAAAGACGTGAGGGAGTGAAATACTCCTTCCAAAATTGCTTATTACATTATATTTTTGGTGTAGGCGTCCCTCAACATCTGGACAGCAATAAACATAGCAACAGTGTGTCCTCCACAACGCATATAATAAGGTAAGAAGCCATTGTAGAGTGCTAGGAATCCTTCATTTGCAGAAACTGCTCTCATTAATTGCAATGTTCCAGTGTATGGTAACTTTCCAGTCTTTGGGTCGGGCTTTTGGTTAGCCATGCGATTCTTTGATGCTTCTAGTGGCATTGTTGCAATTGAATAAATAAGACCGGAAGTCATAGCAGCACAGAAAACATTAGGGACCGAGTTTTTCTTTTGACCCAAGTAGTGTGCATACATCTCTTTGAATTGATCAAGTGTGGCTACCTGAAACACCCCAACAAGAGCTGCACGTTGCGCAAACGGCGAAGCACCTCTCCAAAATGCTGCCGGTCCTTCTTCGGCAAAGATTCGTTTCACTACATCCCCCACTCCTTTGTAATTTCTTCGCTCAGCAGCAGGTAGTGTTGCATCATTCGACATACGCACAGTGGCGACTTCCATTGGACAAGAGATAATTGCAGCTGTTGCTCCCGTCACTGCCCCAACCGCAACACTATAGTTTTTGTTTCATGTGAGTATGTATGCAATGTATTTCCGCGAAGTGAGATAAATGAGACGATAAATAGATGATTTGTTTTAACACATTCAAAATTGACTGCTCTTACCGGCCAGCAAAGTCAGTTTTCCCTCTAATCTCATGTAGCTTATCACGGCAAGTTTCGAACAATCCAAATCGAGAGGAGGCATAAAAGACTTGACGCCAAACACCAGCAGCAAGACCATCGTACAGACTCATCACGCCATTCTCACGAATCATCGCACCAAAAGAGAACTTTTTCCCCCTGCAAACTTGCAAGATTCATACGAACAGCTGTTGTGTTTGCAGGCTTTGAGGCCAATAGGAATGTTGTACAAGCAGGGTTGAGATGGATATCATTCACAAACAAGGAGGAAAAAACAGTGACGAAGTTGTTTTTGATGTACTTGTGCTTGTTTATCAACTGTCACTTACGTGGACAAGAACCCAACCAAGCATACCTCCAAGTCCACTCGTGGCAAATACCACTGGCTTGGATAGAGGGGTGGGAGCTGGTGTAGAGCTCATCTTTGGGGCAGCAATTGTTGTGGTCGCCATGTTGTGCAATGATGAGTGAGCCGAGTCACCTAATGTTTTAACACATACACAGTAGTGCGTGTGCTCATAATCGAGTGGCCTTCGAGTGGCTGTGATTGCGGCGCGGGAGGAACAAATTTCCGCAAATATTTGTAGGTATTCCTTCGTACGTAAAAAATCAGAATCCTAAAAGATATGTCGACGCGATTGAATGATGTGGATAAATGGATTAAGTAGGATGGATGCCTGGGAGCTATGGAGCATCAAAAGGGTTTGTCTTCCCTACAACATAATAGCAAAATAACAACAGCTGCCATGGCACTCAACCCCGTCATCATCACCTAAAAGACATCGAAAGTCATGAACAACAGCACCGCAATTTTGCGTCGTATTACCTATGTGATTGTATTCCTCCACAGAGTAAATCATCTCTGTTTCTGTTTCTCCATCGCTGGAAGTAGGTTTCGTCCCATTGAAATGAGAAGCGTAGCTGGTGATGATGATGGGTGTGGAGACACTGTTCCCAGTCTGCGTAGCGGTACAACTTACAGCTGGATAAATCCTAAACTTCAGCCAAATGAGCATGCAAGCAACAAAGGTAACCACACTGCATCATCTGATTCCCAAGGAGAATACAAACGAATTCAATTTGGCGGATGCGGATCGATACTTGTACATAGCGGAACTTCTTCCAGAGTTACCAGTCTACAGCACACTGGTTTATCACTTTGGTCAGCTGCATATGTCATGTCATACTATATCGATGATATGTGGAATCAAAAGATGAGAAACAACAATGAAGCGACTAAGTGGACTGTCTTAGATCTTGGTGCAGGGTTAGGATTGTGCTCGGCGGTAGCTGCAAAGCATGGAATGAATGTGATTTCAACAGACAGTGACTCACAAGCGTTGGTACTCTTAGAAGAGAACTTGAGACGGAATTGCAATGATGATAATGGTTGCATATCGGTCCACGTTCTTGACTGGATAGCTGCAGCTGAACAAGCTGACATTACAACCAATCCAGTCTTTGAAGAACTTGAAAAGTTCGGCGGTCCAGACCTTGTAATACTTTCTGACGTTATTTACTCTGCAACAAAACCAGCCTGGAAAGCCTTGGTAGTCTTACTGCAAAAGCTGAGATCACAAAGAATACGTCTACAATGTAGTAATGCAGCTTCTGTTGAGAGAAAACGTTGTGACTCAACAAGCACTCCTGTTGGCGACCCATATGTCCTGCTGAGCTATACCCAGCGAAGGCGAGATATGTCGCCTCAGGATGAAGCTGAGTTTTTTACCATTTTACGAAATGCAGGGATGGAAGCTGTGTTGGTGCCACCAAGTCATATTCCTAATGGAGAGACTTACATGCTAACTACATTGTTAGAATTAAGATGGGTCAATTAGTTCGATGAGTTTTTTTTGTTCTCGTTCAGAAATCTACTCAGCTTACCACACAGTAAGAATTGTCGAAATGATGATATAAGATGTAAGCAATGACAAATCAAACAAATTGCCGTCTGTGTTCCTAGACCCAGTACTTGTTGTTTGCGTGCCCATATCTTCGTCATGATGTCCATCATCTCCGTCATCATGAGTATGTCCATGCCCATCATCTCCGTCATCATGAGTATGCCCATGCCCATCATCTACATCATGAGTATGCCCATGCGTTGAGTTGTAACACGCAGGTGCAGCTCCATTATGCTGGGCCGGCTCCGTAATCTGACCTTGAGAGTCAACACATTCCAACGATAAATCACGATCGGCACATGTTTTGAGTTCATCGTCAAGTGGTTGGCATCGGTACCAGCAAAACAATTCATCAGAAGTACAGTTCAAGATTTCTGAAGAACCCGACAGGTGCCTAGAGGTGTGGATAACAGCTTTCATATCCTGTGATGAGCATCCAAGAGAAATGCTATCTCCTGATGTGCTTGCGTCCATTAAAGCTTCGCGAACTTCCCCGTGGGTCAAACCACTGCTACGCAAAAGTGCATTGTTAGGCGGCAAAACCATCAACCCGTACCAAACTCTAACATCTGATAAATCATGGGCAGGGAAAGATAGAGCATGTGGGGTAGCGCGAAGAGGCGTTGCACCATTGGAATCAACAAACTGGTTGTTGATATATTGATTGGCACCGTCTCCAATCATAAAGACAAGATCATCTTCTTCGCTGAACTTGACTGATGCCTTCTTCCCATAACGGTCGAGTACATGGAATCCATCCGACAGCTTCAGTTGTTTGGTTGGATCTTGTGATGACGCAATCAATCCAGGAGTGAAGGCAATGAAGAATCCCTGATCAGTATGCAACTCAATAGTCGCTGCTTCAGCATCTCCCGAAAAACTGTCTTTCTGGTAAGAATGAAAGTGTTCCAGATGCTCACCACCTGCGACCACTTCAGTGATACTGTCATAGACAACTCCATCTACATTGCTCGTCATGAGAGGTGTTTGAAGGTATTCTCCCATTTCAGTCGATAGCTTTTGAGAGAACAGCTTGGTTGCCGTCTCAACTGATGAACGAAAGGATGAAAGTTCCACTTTAAACGATTGACAATATTCCGACAATTCGAGATCTTCGAGTGATTTGATAGGCTGGGCTCCAACTTCGGGAAGGGTTGTCGTAGCGAAAGATCGGCGGATGGTACCATCGTCAAAATAATGTGCAGCCACTGCGTCATCACCAAGATCCATCATGCAGGAGTGGAGATTGGACATGAGGCTGTGTTTACTTTGTTTGAACCCAGGAATATTGGTTACTGACACAAACCCATCCGTGCCTAACGCTTCGACTAATAGAGAATCATTGTCAATTCGCCCGAGAGCGTCGAAGGTAATCCTAGAGGGATTAATAACAACAACTCGATCGGTCGACAGTGACGAAGCTGTGATGAGGCTGAATAACGACGACGACAATAACAACTTCATGTTGATGCTCTCAGAGGTACCTAAGAAGTATCTCTCTTGTGAGCATAAGTAAACTGCTAAAAAAATCCTCAGAGGGCAGGGGTCTGTCGTATTACGAAATTCCTACGTGATGAAAGCCACTGGGCGTTTCTCACGCCAGAGCCTCGGCGCATTTTCATTTTGAGATCCTTGTTGTTCTTAAGCGAACTAATGACCTTGCCATCATCCCACCTCTCTGGACGAAATTCATCAGGCTTGACCCAAATACTAGGATCATTCTGCATGATGATGGTAGGAATAACAACATGATCACCCTTCTTGAGCGCCATAGATCCTTCAAGAAGACTAGAATAATATAATTCATAAGTGAGCAATAAAACCTACAGTTCAAATGAAACAGACAACCTTCTTTCAAACTTACCACACATGATTGGCCGTTTCCTCTTTGACAACATAACGCTGAATCATGATTGGAACTGGAGCGTACATTCGCAGTGTCTCCTTAAAACAACAGGACAAGTTGGTAAAAACGCCACTGTCTGCTTCCTCACGAATGTCTTTCAAAAGACTCTCCTCACGAAAGACGTGAGTTGTCAACCAAAAGGAGGCAGGGGATGGAGCCAAAGCAATCATGAACATGCACAAATTGTGTAACCTCTCAATCGAAGTAACTTCTCCTTTTTTCTGTGCCTCACAAAGGATCCGCTCGATCCCTCCAAGTTCCGAAGCAGGCAACTGAAGTCGATTTGTCAAATAGTTGAGGAGTGGGGCAAAGTCACTGCTGGTATAAGAAGGCGAGTGACCTTGCATCCCAATGTTGAGAGAATCGTCAATGGCATCAGCCAGCACGACAGTGTCATTTTCTTCCCCCTTTTCTACCATGGGATTTTGAACCACCATGCCATCCTCTGCAACTGTGTTCACTCCAAGAATGAGGAGAAGATGAATCTCAACAACAAGACGATTGATGAGCTGGAAGTATTCAATTCCATCCGGGGGTGAATTTTGGATGGCAGCCTTCACTGCCGCAATGATGTGATCAATCGCTTCTTGAGTACGGTTTTCAAACTCAGCCTTATCAAAGAAGGGGCTGCAGACTGTACGAAGACGGTTCCACTTGGCACACTGCCACCACCCGGTGCACCCAAAACAGTATGGCAGGATGTAACGGACGCGTCAGCATTAGGCATGGTGCGCTCAAAGACATCGGCGTAAAGCAGCACATCCCTCACGGATTTTTCGCTCGTAAGAATCAAAGATCTTTCTCCCCAAAACAGCTTAGACTTGATGCTCCAGAAATCACGCTTTGTGTGTAAATATGTAGGAAATTAAGAAAGTGCAGAGACAGTGAGTTACTCCTACTCCTACTTGTACATGCCGCACGCAGAAGTCCGATCGAGATGCCCACAGCACGCACAACACGCAACAAGAAACGGACCCAATGAACTTACCCCTGCAACGATTGCACTTGTTAGCCAACTCGAACAAAGAACCGGGGTGTCCCGCAAGTACACGCAACAGATCCTTCACCTCAACTGGCCAGACATGGGCACTGACAATAGTGAATAAAACCCCAACAGCAAGGAGTACCAACAAGGCACCTGCAAGTAAAAGGAGGGCTACACCAGCAGCATCCAAAGAGCCGGCTTGTTCTCCATTCACTGCGTTCCTGATCACAGTGACAATGCCCCAGCCCCAGCCAAAGCAACAAGGACTGCTGTGGTAACGTTGAACTTGCTATTGTAGTTGTTTCCGTAAAGCACCATGATAAAACGTCGATGAAAACGGAAGATAATGAGAAATATGGAACAATGTCATTGATCATTGAGTCAAAATCTTCGCTAAAATGAAGAATTCTAGCTTTTGGATAACAGACGGGCGAGGGGGGGCCCCCGACATTGTAAAAAGTCGCTTACCCTATCAGATTGGCCCTCCTCACAAAACCACAAGCTTCGCTATCAACCTCCCCTGACGAGGGGGTAAATGGGGGACATCCCCCCATAACGGTCAGGCTAGCCCCCTACATATCTAATCGCCTTCGCAGAGGAGGATGGAGTTGACCTTTGAGACGTACCATACATGTTTTGATGGATATGGTAAGTAAGTAGGAATTGATACTACTTTGCAGAATTTACCTTACAACCCCTTTTTTTACCAAAGTTCTCGGAGTGAATCTACCGTAGTTGCCCGCCTTAGTCATTGCTCGTCCACACATCTTTGCCCGCTGGAAATACCGGACAATGGAAGTCAGACACTTAGGATCCTGTTACATAAGGTGTTGCCCGTCCAGTAGTGCCCGCCACCTGGAGAGGACTCTCCCGCGGGCAACTACGGTGGACTCACTTATTGACTGGCAGAATCTCCTTGCAGCCGAATCCAAGGGTAAATAAGCAGGGTTGGCGACGGCGGTTCCCGCCAAAATTTCACCTAGTAAAAAAGCTGAGTACCGTTACCGTCTCGTCAGCAAGTTCATTTGAGAAAGTAAGTGCCGGTCCGAGGATGATCAGCAACGCACCACGCCGGCCGTGATCAGGCAAGGCAACCATGGTCGACGTTGCCGCCGCTGAATTAGACCAAGTTAATAGCCGTAATATGGGATGATTGGTGGCTGATCGTTACTATGGATTACTATGTTGGTGTTGAAGCTCTTGCCGCTGCCGAATCCGCCGAGGGAAGGCGGCATGGAGGCAATATTAGGCGGTGACGTCCGGCGAGCGCCGGTCACTGAATAGGGCTCATTGAACAGCATCCCAAGGAGCGTTTCTGGTGGATCCACGTACGATAACATCAACATAATAATCCATAGAAACGATCAGCCACCGATCGGCTGATAATATGGCTATTAACTTGGTCTATTTCAGCGGCGGCAACGTCGACCATGGTTGCCGTTGCCTTGAGCGGTGAATGATCAGTTCGAGTTTCAATGACGGGAGATTGGGAGAAACAGAGACTCATTGAGTGATGTCCAAGACTCAATATAGGGGAGACGAGACTCAATCATAGGGCCAAAGAGGTCGTAACGACAAGACAAAGAAAGACAGTATGTTTTGACATCGGAACTTGTAAAGGATCGCTAAATTTGAGTACCGATGAGCTGACGAGATGGTAAATTGATTTTGAAATTTAACAAAACGACGCCAACAGGGGTCAAAAAAGGTGTCTAACACCTCTTCGATACGTACACAAAATTGTAGGAATTGGTACACACCCAAAAAATGCTTCCCGCATTTTGTGGAGGAGAGACAATAAGCCCTGCAAAGTTTTTCTACGTACACGTAGTACAATTCCTACAGTAGCTACTCCTACCAAATTCGGGCGGGAACATGACTTTTTCACTGTCACATCAGAAAATGCTAGCTGTTCGCTCAATATCGTTAGACACTTTTTCTGTAATTCACGTTTTTTGACCCCTGTAGCCTGCTTATTTACCCTTGGCCGAATCATCGTCTAGAGTCTCTCGTCGATGCATGTTAAATAAGCGATCATTAGATCTTGGTGTCCCCATAAATTATCAACTTCTTGCTTCTTGAGCATGAGTACCAAATCGCTACCACCAGTGGTGTTCATCCATGGGTGGAAAGCATCAGTCCTTGCCGATAAACACACGGGCAAAGATGAATTCAACTACACCTTGGGAGTCGTCACCGGCTTGGCAACAGATCCATCAATTGAACTTCCGATGGAATGGGAGAGCAATGGAAATCAAGTCAAGGACAATCTTGTCGCCACCGAAGCATGTCACAGTGCAGCTTGCATGTGCGGGATGGTAAAACTGGGAGATATTTATGGGCCTGTGCTCGATCATCTCGAGAAGACTCGTGATCTACACGTCTTCGCCTACGATTGGCGTTTATGCCTCGATGAGACGGCCGCAAACTTTACAAAGTTCCTCATTAACGTCAAGGAAATCACAGGACAAGCACCCCAAGTTGTTGCTCATTCGATGGGAAGCCTCGTAACATTAAATGTGCTCAATCACAACCCACACATCTTCCACTCCATTCTACTTGGTGCAGGCGCAATCGCCCCAAACGCAGCTGTCATCAAGGATTATTCTCTCCTTGGCGAGAAGAATACGATCGTACGAAATGAAACAATGTTCACACCCAAAATCAACTTGACGAATCCAGCAGCATTGCATTTCATTGCATATCCCGGTGAACGAGAGTTGTGGGGCAAACCAGATACTGTCTTGTTCCGTGACGATGATGCTCCACTTGATCTAGACTTGCACAATATCCGCACTTGGAAAAAATACAAAATTGGAATATACCATCCCGATTCTGGAGTGGATACCGTTACGGAAAAGATGGAAAGTTGGTTCCAATCTGTATTGGATAAAGCTTACAACTTTCGAAGGGGACTGCTACCACAAAATACTGGGCTGAAGGCAAGTGACTGTCCTCCTATTGCTGTCTTACGTGGAGATCATTGTGATACCGAATTTAGCTACAATGTACGTCGCATGGATGGAAATAGTTCTTTAGATTTGAAAGAGGGCATTGGTCATATTAGGGGCGATGGACGGGTTACACTGCAAGATACTGTACCGCCAAAAGATATCCCAGTTTGTAAGATAGTTACAAATGCAAGGGAGCATTCAGAAGTATTGAATGATCTAGAGAATGTGGATATGTTATTGAATCTCTTGATTTCAGAGAAAAAGTAATGAAAAAGGATCATGTTTGAGTCAGTGGTCGCAATGGTGATGTAGTTCATAAAGTAAAGAGTTAGTTTAGCATGATACTTCTCAAGACCTATCTCTGGGGCAAGCAGGATCTGAACTTGCCCATTGCAGGTAATAAAAAGAATGTGGCCCATTTCTCGATTTCTGTGAGGATTGGTCTTGAGTTAGCTTGTATCACTGACTATGCAATTGAAATGGATCGAGTGTCTCGGATTCTCAGTGGGGACTCGGGATTATATACAACCTGGCACAACATTGGGTCGAAGCATAGCGCAGATGATGAGCGATCAGTGAGTAGAATATAAAGATTTGCGTATTTACTTCAGTTGCAATGATCTCAATTTTACATTTTATTGGTATCCATTCATACTTCTTTGTAGCCAATCGTATGTTGACGTTCCCCAGCTCGTGATAGCATCATTAACAATATTCATTATATGTCGTTTTTGTTCAATCGGGTCGTTCATCATTTGCAATCGTCCTCGAACACTAGCAGAGAGTGATCTTGCGAGATCAGTGTTACGACTGACGTTCATAATAGCTGCCTCTACCAAGCTGCAAATTTCATCTGAATGTGCTGCCGCGACGGCATAGGCAGCTTCGAACATTTCACAGAAGCGTTTGAAGTTCTTCCAGCCTCCAATTACTTCCCAGAATTCAGCAGACAGCTTGAAGGGTGCTCTTTCACTGAACAGAGGTACCTTGCCCATTTTAGGAGTCTCTCCAAGGACGAAACCGAAATCAATATGCATGATGTGCCCTTCTCGATCCATTAGAATGTTTGCATTGTGTCTGTCTTTGATTTGCAAAATGTAACATACAACACTGTAGCCGACTAAGGATCTGAGAAAGTTATCACGCGCCTTTTTAAGAGACACAGTTGGTGCAGATCGAGGTGACGTGCCAGGTTGGAAAGGCGGATATGGTCCGAATGCTCTTTCAAAGAAGTCGTTAAGAGTTGTAAAACCATCCGTTTCTTTCTTTACTTCATTCACGCTTTTCACATCTGGCAGGCATTCAACTATCCCAGCATCGCCACCAGTGCACATGATTGTGTAAGGTCGTAAGTAGGGGCGTAAATGAGGTGGAATTTCTGCTTGGAAGTAAGTCCAAAGTTTGGACATTATCTGCATAACCAATGCCTCTTTTCTAATATCTTCTCCTGCCTTGATAATAAATGATGCAAGCCTCCAACCTTTCACATTTCTGTAGGGTGATTGCTTCCGAATACTTTCACATTCATCAGCCCAAGGTCGTCCGAAAACTCTATTTAATAGTTCCGGGCCCATTGAAACTGACGGTGTGTTGTAAGTTGTAGGAGATGATGGTGGATAGTACATGTGATCTCGTTGATGATGCATATCGTGATGGACCTGGTCATAGTATTGCTCTTGTACCATATCAAATGTTCCGTGCATTTCGGGAGGTTCGTAGGAATTATCATTGCTTCCTTGGTATCCACCACGAGACAATACAGCTTTGTCATTTGATGTATGTGCAATGTTTGCGCTCTCGTCAGCTTGGGATGTTGCAGAAGCATTATCAGCAGCCTTTCGACCTGTATGCTCTCTCATTAACTCTGGAGGGATCTCACAGGAAGCAAAACCACCATTGATCGCAGCGCTATCTTTTAGAATTGAGTTTCCATGTGGTCGTGTGCTTCCTAGTGTTTCCTCAATCGTGAGACCCACACCAGGCTGAACATCCGCAGCATAAAGACGTGCATCATTGGCCTCTAGACCAGTCTCCACAACCTCCATCCGTACTAAAAATGGACACCGCTCTCTTGAATCAAGAACACGACACATTTCAGGCAATACTCTCAATGTTCTCACGACTCCATTGCGCTTTGAAGGGTGTTCAAAATCAGAATTTGCTGCATCATTACCACCCGGCCATCGCACAGATTGTGGCTCCATTGGAAAATGCACCGAATGATGTATCATGTCTTCGCGAACATTGTTTTCTGACCAGTGTGTAAACATTTGTCCTCCTTCTTCTATGGATTCGACATCAATACTTATACGACCTCTGGTAGCCATTCGTCTACATAGTCGTTGGTTTAATTCAGCTAACCTACTCTGGAGATGAGTGCGCCGATGCATGGGAGGTACATGTCTCAGATCTAATGATATTTGCGTCAATCTATCAACAAAATGCATAGAGTCACCGAAATGTCTACACCTCAAGTCACTGATAGACCGCGGAGGACGCGATGATGCAGCATCTCCAGCAGCATGTGCTGCAGACGACGTAGTGTAGGAAGCAAATGGATGCTGTTGCTGATTATGAATATTGCCCATGTGGTCTTCATACATTCTCTCCATACCAAACGCGGTAGCCATCTCAGCGTCTTGGAGTAAATTGAAAGCGCTCGCTTTCTCCGCGCCAATGGTAGCGATTGCCGCGGCAATATCAGCCTGGACTATTAGTATTAATCGTTTCCCAGTCTGTTGTCTATGTTCAAATAATGCCTTCCATTTCCTTCCAACCTCAGCTTCAAGAAGCCAACATAGCTCTATACCCAAGGAAGGGTTCGTTTGACATCTATGAATGATCAATGAGCGGAGAGATGATATTGGGTCTGGAGATAGATTGTCTGGTAGCAGAGCAGGAGGAGAGTGCAGGACTGTTGAGACAAGTTGTGGAAGGAAGTCACGGGCTTCCGATATGAGTTTGTGAGCGGACGCAATCGATTGATGTATTTGATCAGGCGTGAATCCTTTAAGTGGATTGTGCATCGATGCTTCATCTTGTGTAGATGACTCCATCGTGACGCCAGTGTCCTCTTGCAACTTTTGACCATGCCCATGTAGAAAATTCCATCGATTTCGAGTGTGACTTATAGTTTCGGAGTGCTCGTCTTTCATGAACTGTTCGAATTCATTCTGTATTGAATCATCCGCATCTAGATCAACCTCACTTTTAATCTGAGGTGCAATATTTTGCTGACGGATACTGTCACTGTATCCCTTCAGTGCTCCCCATCGTATAACTTCATCTGCATGTAGCAATTGTTGCGCAAACTCTCGCACTGACTGTAACCTCAATTCATCCAATTTCTGGAGCCGTTCGGTCGATCCTGGTGGATAAGATGTTATTGAACGAATGATAGATTCACGATAGGTTGGTATATCCATTTCTTGATTTGTGTCTAATGGAGATCCCTCGTGTATTTGCTGCTGATGTGGTCCATGCTGCTGTTGCGGATATTGATTAGGAGGTGGAGGTGGGTGATGATGCTCATAATATCCTGGAGGCCTGTACGGCCAGGTCTGAATCTCAGCTCGATCATCGACCAGCCTACAAAGGAAGAGCCAGCGTAGAAGGAAATTCGTCACTTGGTGCACCATTGCATCTTTCCTTATTTCAACAACTCCAGCCTTGTGATTGATGCATTTGAAATTTGAATCTTACAGCTACTTCATTCACAAGCTAAAAATCAAGGCAAGCTCAAGCAAGCAAGTTCCAAGAAGCTAGTTCCAGGTGGCGATAGACATGCGTTATCCATAGAAAGATGTGTCAACAACTGTCACAGCCGCCCACGCCACCACCACCGCCACACGCGCCATCCATTCATTTTTCATTTTCAGGCACCGAAGCAATGCGATACTTATGGACATGATCTGCTAGAGAGCAGCAAATCCACCTCCGCCAAGGCAGCCATCGCATCGCTGCCCATACATACAGACAAACTAAGCGCTGAAAAATGTCATCCAATCCGCAGATCAACGGCCTGTACGAAGCACCCAATGTTCTCTCCTCCGAGGAAGCCAATAAGTTATCAAATGCAATAGACAATCAGCACTTTAGTGGATGGCGCCCGGAGGGCTTTGATAGAAGAAACAGAGTGCAGCGATACTCGGGGAAGGCTATGGAAGATCATTTTGGCTGGGTATTTGATAAAATTATTGGAGCGAGTGATGAAGCAAGTATATTAACATTACGCCGACCTTTGGACCTTGTGATTACGGAACACACGCCGTCATCTTGTCGATCGATTGTCAATACATTTGAACAAAGAGAGTTATGTTCTTGTCAGCAGCAGCAAGAAAAGTGCCAGTGCTACGTCGCTCAACTCACTCTTGTCAACAATGCAATCTACTCAATCGAAAAACCTGTGGAGCGCGACTTGGAGTGCTGGGATTTGGGTGAACCTGCAAAAACTATACTATTGGAGCAGAATGGGGTTGTCATTAAGACTGGGGAAAGCTTGTGGGAATGGCGTGGTAGAATATCTGGTATTACAGATGCAAAGAGCTGTGGTGAATTGAACAGCGGTGACAACAAAGGGTGGAAGAAGGGACAGAAGAAACTTGCCCACTCCAACAAACGAAGTGTTACACTTTCATTTCGAGGAATAATGCCGCCAGAACCACCCAGTATTTCGAAGCAGCTGGAAAACTGTTGCCTGGCTGAAGAACCAAGAAGTAAACCACAGCTTCCATTGGCAAAGCTTCTCACAATTATTGTCACAACTTCTCCCATTCGGTCGAATCCATCCACTGAGCTACTGGAACGAACTTTTGATACGTTTGAATTCGCTGGGAGTGAATTCGCATATGAGTGTCCTAAAGTCATCGTATGCGATGGATGTCGTGTCTTGGAAGATGATACCGATGCAAATACAGATAGTGATGAAAAGAAAGAAGATGATCCACCAAAAATCACACGGAAGTATGCCAATGTCAAACAAACTTTAAGAAATGGCATTGCCACTCAAGATCAGGCAAAGAACTATACTGAATTCAAGAAACGGTTGCACAAGCTGTGCGCAGACTCGCAGAACAGTCAGAGTGCCTTTTGCAATACGACAGTTGTAGAATTGGAAGAACGTCACGGATACGGCTTTGCACTTCGCCATGCGCTCTATCACTCTGTCGACACTCCCTACGTATGTGTAATTCAACATGACCGTACTTTCATGCGTCCAACTCCAATACAAGAAGTACTGTCCGCCATGGAAAACAGAGAGGAAATAAAATATGTTGGGATGAGTATGAAGTCAAACTTGACCTATTACGATATCTTCTCTTCCAAATACAGCAGAAGAGCATGTGCTGAGTTAAAAACAATGATCATCCGACCAGAAGAGCTGAACATTGCTGAGAATGCTTATGGAGCTAATGGGCATTCAATTGCAAATATGGTTGAACCTCCCTCACAAAAGCGTCGTCAACTCAGAGATGTTGCAAGAGAAACTTACAAAGCAAGCCATCAAAATATCGTCTACGAAGAATGGGTAGAATCGATGTCTAATAGAGGAGTAAATCAAGATGGGTTCCATCAACTCTCACTCACACCAACTCTGTTTTGGTACGATAATACCCACATTGTTAGAACGGAGCATTATCGCGATTTCATCTTCAATCCCGTGTTCAAAATGGTCGCGCGTGGAGGCTTTGTTGAAGACAAGTTATCTCCAGTCATCATACGCAGCTGTGAAAGACTTGGTTTGAAGGACGGGCACGCTAAGTTTGGTTGTTACATCCTTGATGATCATTGTGGTGATGTGTTCACAGGCCACTTGGACGGGGGCTCTTATAACACTGCTGGTCTTCACGTGAAGAAAAATGCAAGTGAAAGAAGAAGTTGAGAGTTGAAGTTAACATTGTGACATCTATTAAGCTTTATTTATTTATCACAACATGGAACCGCTAAAGTACACTCATGGCATATCTTTCCACGCTTTAATGTTCTCCTTCTACATGAGAAGTTTCGCATAGCCACACACTCACTCACATAAACTAACATGAGTATCTCTCTCTTACTCACTCAATCACTCAATCAATCACAGAAAATAACATATCAATCTCTCACAATTATTCAATCACACGCAAACATTTACATAGACCCACTCTCTCTCACACACACTAGTTCCAAAACAAACATCGGCATCCTTTTCGAAATGACGCCAAGTCATTTCACTTTAACGAAAGTAAGAGGATGACCATTTGCTGATACTAGTCAAGGAAAACTCGTCCTTCTTCTCATTTCCCTCCTGGTCTCCCGTTTTATCATTGGAAGGCGGTCCACTTCTTGACGAAGCTACACTTGCTCTTGGGGCCGATACTAACGATGTCGAATCATGATGATGATGAATCTCTTCATCTCTAACATCATGATATTCCATTTCAAAACCAGCTTCAAGCTGGTCATTCCTCCTCTGTTCTGGAGAAGATCTTCCAGATGGAGTGTCATCTTGACTTATAGATATCAACCCCATGGCACGTAAACGTTCTTCGTCCTCGTACTTAGCACCCCTCATCGCCTTTCCTAAGACGACAAGATCACCCTTGCTGTTCAGGTAGTACGAACTGCTTCCTGACATACAGGAAGAAGATGCCACAGATTGTCCACAACCGGCCATCATGTGCACTTGAGATGGTTCCTCAGAGACTGAGGATGACACAGATGACGAAGACGAGAAGAACCGTACTCTACCATTGTCTTCATCATGAGTGAAGAAATTGACACCATCGCTGTCAAACTCAAACCTGTGCTGCTGCTGCTGCTGCTGCTGATGGTGGTGGTGGTGCCGCTGTTGTGGTCGATAGATGCTATCATTATCTGAGCTGGCTCCAGGTCCATAAAACGAAAGTGGAGACGTGGAAGGGACAACTCTCACAGCTTCAAAGTCACGCTGGTAGTGCCCATGCTGATACTGGTGATGGTGGTTGTTGTACGAATGGAAGTGATGTTGGTTTTCATCGTAGTAAACATGATCATCAATGAACTGCTGCTGCTGTTGCTGCTGTGCATTATATGATGCGCCCGTCGTTCGAGAGACTGCTTGGTGTCTCTGTTGATGACTATTCCTAGTCTTTTGTGGCTTTTGCTCGCCCCTGCTTAAGAACTGAAACAAGTCTCGAACTCCCGATTCTCTCGGTGTTTGCTGATAATGGTGCTGGGTGCGATGACCAAGGGATTTGCTATCGGAGCGCGACTCTTGTCTCTGTTGGCGTCGATTGCGATGCTTTTGTTCTTGAAGCCTTGAATTTATCTTGCTAAGTTGGTGTTGAAATGGCTGTTTCAACTTATTATCGCTACTACCATCTTCGCTGCTCGAGATGCTATAACCTCTACCCCTACCCGAGCCTAGCCTCTTGATGAGATTCTTCATGTTGGATGATTGATTTGCTACAGAACAGAGTGGTCATTCCGATCGATGGATATGCTGCCAGCTGCCAAGATCAAGCGTTGCATACTAATAGCTTTATCAGAAGCCGAAATCAAGTGATGTATGACTTCTACCTTCGCTACTTTCCCATCATTCCCACAACAAATCACCTCTAGATAAGTTGTTGCGAACTTGGAAGACGTTGAACAATCATGTAATTGAATGCTACGGTTTTTGTGATATATGTACCAAGTAAAATGTGCGAGAACCTCGCCAGAACCTGTTCTTGTCGAGGAGATAGGAGATAGGAGATAGGAGGGGTGATCCCGTACGTAGAACCATACTAATTCCTAAATGTAACAGATTTGCCCCCGCTTGATTGGATTTTTACCCGTGTAACAGCTGCCGCGAGTTATTGCCGCCAGCCGCCAGTTGAATTCCGCTTGTTACCGTGTAACAATCTCACGGACACAGCTTCGTGATGATAGTGGATGGGAGAGATTAGGAGAGACACCCATCCGAAACGAATCTGTGACATGACACAATTGTCCGTGAGATTATTCGTAACAGACTTCTACGGGGTCTGGTATGTTTCTACGTAGGAACGCCGCCGCCGCCAAAGATGTGAATGTTACCCGTGTAACAATCTCACGGACGGTTCTGATCACCTACCCCTCCTGAAGAGATGTAAATAATGAAGATGGTGTTCGCAAAATCCTTGTCGAGTACATACCAAGTACCAAGTTAGGTGGAGTCCCAGGTACCAATTAATTCTCATTATTTCTAGGCATCAGTAAATCTTTTATGAGTGATTTTTATGGAGACTAAACTAGATTTTGCCCAGCTGTCTGTTTTGTAGGATTGATATTTTCATTTTTACGGATAGCTGATGAATCATCACAGCCCAGAAAGGCTGAAACGCAGATCAATCAAGCCCACTCAACTTGCTTTCAACACAATAGGGCCCCATCGTTATTTTGGACAACTAAATACACGCCCATCAAACTTGCTTGGAAGTGAATATTTGATCGATTCATCCTCCATCAACTCCCGCCCTCTTTGCAACCCTTTCTAACCTTTTGCAGCACCTATTGGTTCCTGGTTTCTTGACGACTTCTTGTTACTGTTGTCTCGGCCCTCAGCTCTCCCCTACTTATCCTCTTTACCGCAGAACTTCTTGTGTTGGTTTATATCATGGCCAAGAAAAAATCGCCCGCGAAGAAAACCAGGAAAAAAGCTGACAGTGGAAGAGATGGCGAGAGAGGCACCGACGGAAAGAGGCGCACCGTCGGCAAGAGGAACAGGAAGGCGCTTGATGGAGATCCCGGCAATAAAACACCAGCGAAACGATCAAGCGGGCTTCTCCTACATCGCTCTTCAACCAACTCCACAAGCGATACTGACGCTGTCGCGATGTGCGAACCCGCTGCCACCGCCCAGCAGCAAGCGAGTACCCATGATTCAAGTGATTTAGCAATGATAGATCGATTATTGGCCGTGCAACAGGCTGGCGCTAGCGGGTTGGGCAACCAAAACGGGACTGGCGGAGGTGGAAGTGCCCTTGCCAACTACGCTGGGACTACAGCTGATTCATTCGCACAATCGTTTGTGGATCGATTCGCTGGGAAGATGGGAGGCGTCAGTGGCCTTGACCTTGACATGCCGTCGGCAGCGCCATACTCGCAGATGGCTGGGAACACCATGTTGTCATCTTGGCAACAGCAGCAGCAAATGCAGCAGCAGCAGCAGAGTTTCAGTAGTGGAACAGATTACAGAATGATGGCAATGATGATGGAGCAGCAACAGCAAGTGGGCTGGAGGGTTTGTGCTTACTGCCAAAATGGAGCTGTCATGAGCCTCGGAGAACTTCAGGTTCATGAGGCCAATTGTCCCTTTCGAGGAGGAGGAATGGGTATGGGTATGATGGCATCATTTGGGCAGGATATGATGAATTCAATGCAGCAGCATCAGATGCAGCAGCAACAGATGAATCAGTCCTTCTTGGGGTGTTTACCAATTGGTACGAGTATACCATCAGGTGCTAATACTTTGGCTGGTGGTATGGGCAGCGATGGACTCCAACTCGGAGGACAACGAGGAGGTGGGGACATAAAAGCGCTAAGTAATTCACCCATTTTTAAGCCGTCAGGGTCTGCTAGCTCACAGCCAGTCAGCCCAAAGCAGCTCAAGGCGACGAAAAGGGACCCTCCTCTTCCAAAGGAAAACAATCCAGAAATCATCGAAAATAGCAAGGGTCCATTCAGAGAACTCGACAAGCCAATTCTTTTGGCACTTGACGACGATGACTACTGGCTGACTCCACTCCATTGCTTCGTGCGTAAAAGTTGTGTCGAGGTATTCACTGCCACTCCTGCTGATGCTGAAAAGACACCCACGAAGGGTAAACGCAGGAATATTGTTGTGGGACAAGTTGGTATCCGCTGTCCTCATTGCCACAAGAAGGTAGAAAAGGACACTAGCAGCACGATACCAGACGAGGAAGAGAGCGACTCAGAGGACAGGAGGGACTATCCGAGCCGGGGTAGCATCTACTATCCAAACAGTATCAACAACGTGTACAACGCAACGATGAATCTTCTCCAGCGTCACTTATTCTTCTGCCCACACATGCCAACTGAAATCTTAAAGAAGTACACAAATCTAAAAAAGGATGACGCACGCTCGGGTACCTCGAAGAAGTACTGGATTGAATCGGCAAAATCTTTGGGATTTGTTGATACGCTAAGCGGAATCAAAATCAGTGATAAGACTCCTCCGCCCCCTCCTTCAATTCGCTTAAAGTCAAAGAAGGACTTGGTAGCAGCGGCTCGTACGTCTAGTGATGAAAAGAAGACTGGCAATGCGAAAGATGACGAAACAGATCTTTCAGCCAAGGACGACAAGGACGACGCATCTCCACTTGTCGTTCCCGAAGACGATAAGTTTACAAAGTTTTCATTCTTACTCATGTCGCAAATGCGACGGTGTGTGTTTACCGAAGCGGATAGATTGGGCAAACGCAAGGGCCTGACGAATGGTTTTGCAGGTCTTGCTTGTCGACATTGCTTTGGTGGCTTTGGGGCTGGCAGGTTTTTTCCATCTTCCATCAAAACGCTGTCAGATACGTCGAAAACTCTTGATGTACTTTTCTCGCATTTGGAGCGCTGTCGAGAGGTACCCAAGAGCGTCATGGTTGAGCTTACAAAAGCCAAGAGAACTCATGACATTGAACGGGGTAATATGAAGTTTGGAAGTCAAAAAGGTGAGCGACTCCCTGTGTCAGAAAATTTCTGTTACATAAAATATGCATAGCACTCACTCATTGCTTACCTTTTTGACAGCGTTCTTTTCGAGGATATGGAAGCGATTACATAATGATCGCGCGGATGGCTTGAAGATTGATCCGCCGCGAAGAGAGAAGAAAAAACCGAAGAAACCTTCAAGTGCACCTGACAAGAACAACGACGACAGCAGTGATGAACTGCAGCGACTCTTTCATGAAAATTTTGCACGTATGAATGGAGCTATGCCCGGAAATATGCCTGATGGAAACTTGATGAACTCGATGATGATGGGAGGATTTGTGAACCCTGCCATGTTGAATGCAATGAGTGGTGGCGTTTCCGGAGGTAATCAACAGATGTTGGCAATGCAGCAAAGACTCGCGGAAGGAAATGACGGAAAAACTGGAGAGGGTAATTCACATGGCGAACTGTAAAGATGATCTTCATGGTGTATGAAATCAACGCGTGATTATATATCATCACGTATATGTACAATAGATTCATACTTATATTAAATCATTTAGCAAGGTGCAATTGCCACTGTTACAACGCAGTTGCTATTCCTCTTCGACGATGGATCAGGTGCTTCAATGCTCTTCTTTCTCTTCTTTCCTGATTCTGGCAGAGAAAACCCTGCTGGTGGGATGGACACCTCTCCAATAACATTAAAACCCAGCGAATTCAATGTACGTTTTGCATTGAAGGAGTGAGCAGGATCATTGCTGCCGCTCACAACAATCACCGGCTTACCAGGCTTAATAACCTCTGCGATTTGTTTTAGAATTTCACTACTAGTGCAGCTGCTTGTTTCTTGTTTATACTCAAAAGTGTTGCGGTTCCAAGGTAGATTTGAAACAACACAATCAAACGCACCATCTAGCGATGCGCTGGAAAGAAGTTCAACTGAATCACCACAATATATTGTCGCCCTACTCGGCATTTCACTTTTGGAGCCCGTGCTGGAAAAGGTCCAACTCTTGCCTCCGGTATTCTCTTCTTCGGTGCCATTCTCGACATTTAACAGCTTGCACAAGTTCTTTGATGTACCTTCCGAGCATTTAGGGTTGGAGTCGACACCCACAATTTCCAAGCTATCGTTTTGATCATCACTCATATTCCACAACTTTGCTGCAGCTGCAAGGAAAGTTCCAGAGCCAACCGTTGGATCCAAAAGTCGTATTCTTCTATTGTCTCGTTGATCTTGGCCGTTCTTCGACAGCAATCTTCGTAACATATCAACTAATGTTATAGCAACTTCGAAATTGACGGCACCACTGTACTGAAAAGGGCGCCGAGACCATTCGTGTCGAAAGTGACTCACATTCTCTTGGTATACGTCATGTATTTGATTGTCTACGTGAATCTTTTCAATCAAATACAACTTGCTCGAAGTTTCCAAAAGTGAGTATGAGATAGTGTCATCATCTATATCATTCTGCTCTAAAACTGGTTCGCCTGATAGATGACGAGATACTGCACACAGGAGCATCGATGTTGTGAATTGTCTACCTGCCAATGGTTCAAATGTGTCACAATCTAATGTCCATGAAGGATTGCAATCATTCGTAGTGGTACTGCCAGATAAGCTCGGTGATATTCTTTCTTTGATACTGTCCAGCAGATCTTGCGCAGTAGCCCCCGATGCAACAACTACCCCTACATATTGCACTCGATTGGTAGGGAAAGGCAATTCTTGATCACTATTGCAGCTTGATGTTCCGTTATAACCAAGCAGAAGTGATGCAGTGGGTCGATGAAACGCCAATTTCTGTACTTCGGCAGACTGTGAGTCGTTTTGACAGTATGCCATCACATTCGCTTGCATCCAGTATAAGTCTGCAAGTTTGAAAGATTCTGTTGTTTTTGCGACATACTGGAAATAAGAAGTAGTTTCTAGCGGTGATGATGATGTGGAGGTTGTGTCTTCGACCGCAGTATCAGTATAGACAACATCACTTCTTCTACTACATTTCCTACACAATCCTGGTACTTTTCTTCTTTCACAATATGATGTGTGCAGGAACGCATCGCAGATTGTAATGCTCGTTATAGCTAATGTTGTTATGAGCAGCTTGGTGGAAGAGCGAAAGCACTTCGAATGCAACATCATGGCTGCATTGCGTTGGCTGGCACAGCTCCTTTCATTTTTTCATGATCGCGTGTATGTCGTGGATGGCAGCGCGCGCCGTCCCGTTCGTTGTGTTGTGCGTGTGAAGCTTTTCAGTGCGCAGCTGGCCCACACTTTATGCTGGCTGCACTTTCGCCGAGTTGATCGCGCTGAGACACGAAGTGCACCGGCCACATAATTATGCCTCCTGTTTTTACACGAGAAGACGCGTTCTTCCAGCCATCCTGTCTCCCCCTGTGCCCTGACCTGCTGGTGCTGGCTCAGCTCACTGAACGTACGTCCATCCATTGTCGATCATGCATATGCTAAAGGAAACAATCCTTCGGCCATAAATCAATGATATAATGATGGCGACAACTCTCATGCGTGTGGCTCTCCCAGTCGCTGGTGAAGGCGGAGATGATGACTCAACCTCTCCACATGTGAACACGTTTCGTGACCTCAACAAATCTGGAACTCCTCCACCCTTCGCATCCTCTCCAAATCCTTCGACTGAATCTATTACTAGCGGTGATCATGAAGATCATCAATCAGATGACATGAATCAAGATGATGATGATGATGATACGAGTCAGATTGCTCAGGAAGAAAAGATTGGCGACGACGAGAGTGGCCCGAGAGAAAGCGTTCTTGAACTACGATTAGATGAGAGTGACGGGGTCGTCAAGAACAACATTTCTCCGCTGCACTTACAATCGGGCGAGTTACAATCACACACAGAGGGACAGGTCTTGCAAACAAAGAGTCCAGTCGATGAGCAAGCAGAAGGCACGGCGCCGGAGTTTCTGCCCACCAATCCATCGATGCGTCACTCACGTAAGCTATCCTCGTCCATCCCGCATCTGCTGTCGAATGCTGCTAATTCAATAGGCGGGGAATCTTCTGCATCTATCCATGCTATTATCAATGAGGCAAATCCACCACTGCAACATCAATTGAGTTTTGTAGGGCTTGATGCAGCATTGCCGTCTCTTGAGGCTGGAATGACCGACATGCCATTTCCTCTGGACGGTACTACTAGCGCATCAGCAAGTGCTGGGTATGTTATCTCACACAACAACTTGTTCACAACAACCCCACCCGTGCAACCGATGAATCCGGGTAGAGTGATTAGTCCACTGCACTTAAGTCACAATCAGTGTCCAACTCCATTCAGTCAGACATCATCACATTACAGCACAACGCCCCCGATGATAGGGATGATGATACCAGCACCTCCTTCTCTTACTCCCTCTGTAACTCCCTCGTCGCAGTTGCAGTTTGGGGTACCGCCAACTATCCATCTTGAGGGGGGTCACCAGCCAACGCTATCGCCTGCTACGACATCAAATCATTTACCAACAGCACAACAACAACCGCTACAGCAACCGCAACCCAATCGCACTCGTGTACAACCGGTGCTATATAGTGCTATCAATTCACTCGAAAAATACAATGCAGGAAGTTTTGATAAAAGAATGATGCTTGCTAAAGCTCGTGGTAAAAAAGCTTTTCCTGGTGTTCCGATGGGAAGCACCAACAATCCACAGCCACAGGGGATGGGGACTACGGGATATCCAATTGATGGTGGAGCAGAGGAGTCAAAAGTGAGCTCTGCATCTTCCAGCATAGTAGCAGAACAAACAACTGCCAATAGGACCATACATGAGGGCACCACCTCCAATAACAGTATGAAACAATCCAAGCAAGGAGAAGGATTATCTTTAAAGTCTGGGGCGGGGCTACGTTCCACAACACAAAAGGGGAGTGGAGGAATTATCAAATCGAGATCGGATCAAAACTTCGATGGTGACACCACACAAGAAACATCATTACGGCGGAATACCAAACCTGAAAAGTCAGTCACAATTGATCAAAGTGTCAAGAAAACCAAACGTCGTGAGAAGAAAATAGGTGTGTTCCGACCTTCCTGTGATGCATACACACCCCGAATGGCGAATCGTCCAATCAAATACAAGCCGGCACAGGAACGCACATCGGTAGAGAAGATGTCAACGACCATGGGCACAATCCAACGTCCTAATTTCCGAGATGCACTCCGTCGTGTCGCAATTATTCTTCACCAACACATTACCAAAATAGAACAGAGGTTTGAAACGGGAGTGCGTGGGGCTGATGATACTGGCTTGTTCAAGGCTTCGATGAGGGAAGTTTTCAATGAAGACTTGTTTGTAACCCCACGGTATAGATGCTGTATGGTGCGTGTCCCAATGGCTCGTCCTGGAGTAGTGTACAGCATGCGCAAAATCCGCACTGTTTACAATACCCCAACTACCGACGAAATTTACGATTTTGCTCATCCAACTCTTCAAAAAGGTGCAGTTGTCTTCGGAATGTTCCATTGTATGCTTGATATATGTCGAAAAGCTCATGGAGGTGGCGAAAGTTCCGCTCATGCCAGATACTTGGCGTCCAATTTTCATGTGCGGGCTACTTCTTGCATCCAAGGTATGGCAGGACCTCAGCAGTTGGAACATTGAATTTGCCAGTGTGTATCCTCAATTTTCTCTCGAAGCAATAAATCGCTTGGAATTGCAATTTTTGAAGTTGATCAAGTGGGACTTGTATATTTCCAGTAGTCTTTACGCAAAGTACTACTTCGCACTGCGGTCATTACTGGAGAAGTCAGGGTTTCGTAATCGCTATAATCAGATGGTTGGAGGTATTGGTGGAATCGCAGCATCAGAAGCAATGAAGGTGTCGAAACGATCTGAAGCGGTGAAAGAAGAAGCATTG
This sequence comes from Skeletonema tropicum, assembly GCA_037178625.1. Taxonomy (NCBI): domain Eukaryota; phylum Bacillariophyta; class Thalassiosirophyceae; order Thalassiosirales; family Thalassiosiraceae; genus Skeletonema; species Skeletonema tropicum. The sequence continues at coordinate 2,434,537 of CM074130.1, forward strand.
CTGCATCTTAGTCGCAGTATGTAAACAAGCCGTACAACATTAGTAACACATTATTAATTTTGGTTTGATAACTCGCTTTTGTCTATACAATACGTCTGGATGACGGTGGCTTTGCATTGGCCTCGATCCCGTCATCATAGCGAAAACTCATTTCATTACCGTCTTTATTCTCATCTGCAATTACGTCGTCATCGAGAGAGGTATGCCCAATTTCTCGTCCCTTCGTCTCTGGCAAGTGATGTGCACAAAATGCAGTGAAGAGATGAATTGCAAGCATGATTGAACCTAAAACGAGAACATACACGTCCAACACAACTGAGTTCATGCGGCATTTGAAAAGATAAATCAATGTGCAAATCGTAACGTACCAACTGCAAGCATAGACATATTCCCTCCAACAAGATATGGACTGAAGAATGCACCCGTCCTACCCATTGCATTAGCAGAGGCGTGACCTGTGGTTCTTACTTCTGTTGTATATATCTCTGCTGTGCTGACCCACGTGACACAACTCCCCATCATTTCAAATGCTCTAGCGAAGAATGATAGAGTCGTGAGTAAAGCACTATTTGATGTCACAGTGGAAAGTATTGATAGTGTAAAGAGCAGTGTGCCTCCGAACAGGTAACTCATAACTTGTGATGGGACGCGGCCAAGCGAGTCGACTGTGTGTATCACTGTCATCAATCCCAGTATTTCTGCAGATGCACTGACAAAAATAGCTTGGTAGTTGAAGTGTGGCGCACCATTGTCATTATCTTGCGCATCATTGATAGCATCTTCATCAAAAATTCTTGTCACGGCAAGGATGGTCCCGTAATAGCCGATAGCATAGCCAAGCCACGTGCCCCACAGGAAGAGTGTATTTCTTCTCCACTTTGGACTTAGCAGGTCGAGAAAGTTTGATGATTCTACCTGCTCATCTTTCAGCGTCACATTTGCGTGAAACAAACTATCTGGATCAATCCCATTCGCAGAAGCGGCACTTCTCAAAATTGACTTGGCTTCCTCGTGCCTACCCATGCTGAGTAACCACCGCGGAGACTCAGGGAACTAAACATATGCCCATGATACCACTGATTAAGCAGGGAACAGCGCAGAGGACGACAAAGATGCGCCAGGACGTCTCCAAAGATAAATAAGCAAATAATGGAGTGGCTAAGGAGCCCGCAGTCCAAAAGTATTCGATGCTCAGTAGCTTCACTCCCCTATGCGACTGTCGGCAAGAACTCAGCGAAGACATCGAATGGCACAACTAGCCCTCCAACACCAAAGCCAACCATGAATCTAAATCCAACTAGGGTCGGATAGCCCGTCGCAAAGGCTGTGGCCAATCCAAACAGACTAATGAGCGCACAAGCCAATAGAAAGGCAGGACGCCTGCCATAATGATCACCGTAAAATCCAAAGAATAAAGTTCCAACAAGACTACCTGCAAACACACAAGCTGTCATGGTTGCAGCTTGCATATCAGTCAAACCCCATTCTGATTGTAGCGTCAACGATAGAAATGATAATAACATAACTTCCGTAGCGTCGGCTGTGAAGCATAACCCAGCGGCCCACAGAACCCGCCGCTGGAATGGTCCCATGCCTATCGCTTCGATGGCATCATCAACTGATATGACTGATTGTTCATTGTTCTCATTGTTCATTATTGTCCCGTATACCATCGGTGTGTATTGTAGTGCAGCGAATTTTTATTCAAGCTAGCGTAGGAACAATGCTTCGCCATCATGGTGAATGGTGATGGTGCGTGAATGGTAATGGTGAATTGTGTTGATGCCGTCGGGACTCCTTCTCAATTGAAGGGACCGTTGCGTCGCGGCGCCTAAAAATATTGATGCATCAGCATTTTCGCCTTCATTCGCCATCACATCATGACCATGACCATGTTGACAACTCCGTATGCTTGATTCCGCACACTGTAGCTCTCACTATTTTATATGACAACCACGGCGACAACATCAGCAAGCGACGCAGATCATCAGGAGGTGTTCGGAAGTGAGAAAGTGCGCATGTAATATGTCTGGAAAGGTCAAACGCAAATTTTCTCCGGTAACGGTAACGAAGTTTGATAGTTTTTATCTTTCATTGCGAGATGTAGAAAATGAAAGAAGAAACCAATGCTCCGACTCGGTGCGTAGATTGAGGTTGCGTCGATATCGTGTTGAGGACACGCCGCGACAGTCGATAATACCTACTCCTAACAAAGAAGAAAACATAGAAGATAATGATGATGACGAAGATATATTTCACATCGGCGATTTTGAAATTGAATGCGAATCAAGTTCACATCATGAGGTAGTCCAACATGCCTACGGGGCAACCAAAGAGGTCTGGGAATGGGGTAAGACAGTCCCAGTCTTGAGCGACGTACTTGGCTTGACTGAAGGTGTGACTACCAAATTCTTACAACTTACCATACAAATAGATGATGTTGAAAAGGACCTTGTGATACCAAACTTGAAGAAGTTGGATGATGATATCGTTAGTCCAAGTATTGGTACAATTTGGAATATAATAGGCCCGGCATTGGCAGTTGGAGATGAAGTGATTGTCAAGCCAGTGTTGCACATTGCTCCACATATCCCGTTTGTAGGGCAGTTGCTTTTCGGTGAGAAGAAGGAAGATGAAGAGAAGGACAACAACATTGTCCTTGAAATAGATGACAGTTCTCCTAACTTGTGATATGTCATCATTTGTATTTCAGAAGAAATATATCATGAGAATATTCAACGAAGATGGCATCAAGGCAATAAACCAGTGGCAGAATTAATCGCTTTGAGGAAGTCTCAGTATTAAGTAGAATTGTAATTGTAATCAGTACTGTATTTTTTAGCAGCAGCCCTTCTTTTTCTTCACAAATCGCGAGTCTAACGAACTTCTTCCTCCTCTCACGGCGCTTGCGCGTTGCAGCCACGGCAAAAATTGAAAATATAATCAAACACAAGATTGCAATCATGTTCACCTTCGAATGAGCTTTTCTAGAGTTTTTGCTTGGAAGAGACTCATCAGTGACGTCAATACCTGCTTCTTCTTCGACAGGTTGTCCAGAAATAATCGACTTGAATTGTTTGCTGGGAGGTAAGTCAGCAGGCCAATACCATTCATCCTAAGAACTTGAACACGGTCGCATTGTCCCACTTTGTCATGTTTTTATCGAGCCAGCAATCTGGACACATCTTTCTTGTCGGAAACATGGATGCCATAGTTTCCTCTCGAGTCACATTACGGTTTTGTCGCTGAGCTGCTTCTTTCATCAAGCGAGCATTTACGTCGTTGTGCACTTCCCACAACCACATAGCAAGCTCTTTATCTGACCCATCTTTGGTGCCCATATTCAATTCGGATTTCAGTCGCGTGCAATGATCATGGCCACAATTATCATACATTTCCTATGATTGACACACGAGAAAAAACAGTTGTTAGATATACGCTAGAGACGGAAAGCATGCCAAAGAGGGAAAGACACTCATGCCGATCTCACCAGATAATGCGTGCGACACACAGTGCAACTAAAGAAATACTCCACGAAATTTCGAATCGTCTCGGCCACATGGTGTGGAGAGACAAAGTAGCCTCGATGGAATCCATATATCTGATGCTCCGGTTTTGAAGACCCAATTGTTATGATATGAAATAGGTTCCACAGCCCACATGTGAATCCTTTCGCTGGCTCTAAATGGGTACAGCTATTCGACCATTTCTTGTCATCACTGGCAAGTTGTTGTTCAGAAGGACCAAGCAGTCCACCAGCCCAGGATGTACGCAAGTTAGGATCTACAAATCCCCACAACAAGTCTTGCTTTTTTGATCGATGTCTATCCACATCAGAATCAATGACACTTTCCAGTGCTCCCCTACTTTGAATGACATCCGAATCCAAACTCCATTGTAGCTCCTTGACAAAACCTGTACGTAAATTCCAGGACGGTGGTGTAGCCCACTCCATTAGATTCAAGAAGTCAACCATCGCGTTCTTCCGCTTCGGCTCCATCTTTCCATCTTCAGTCAATGTTTGGAACAGTTGAGTCTTTATAGCAAAGGCAAAACTCAACGCTGCATTGTGATACCTATCATTGTGAGTGTTGGGGGTATATTGATGCCACGACGTCTTTTTCTGTGCCGCCTTCTTGGCCTTTTTGGCTTGCTTCTTTTCGTAATCAAGTCTTTCCTTTTCAGTCTCAAATTCCCACTCATATATCTCTACTGCCTCATGGGCCAAATCCAAATCCAGCATTTTCCCAACCAGATCAGGATGAATTTCTTCTTCATCGTTCATTAAAATGCCAGTCTCTTCCAGAGATTCGCCTTTCTTCCATCCTATAACTGTAGGGAATCCATCTACTTCGTAAGTGCTACAAATTCTCCAGTAAACATCACATGAAACAGCATGGAATTCGACTATGGAAAGGAAAGACAAAGAATTTGTTAGATGGAGTGAGCCGCAAATAATGTATCTACTATGTATCAACATACCTGGTGTAGTAGTAGTCCTCCTCATTGTCTCTGCGGCAATCTCGATGTATTCCCACTCTATGAAAAGTGTCGAACTTGATTAGTCAAAAGAGATACACTTTCACATTACAAAAGAAAGCATTTTGTTCACTTACTAAAATGTTGACAGTGAGGGCACCATGGAGCATAGAACTCAACTACGTGAGCAACATCATTTGATAAATTGAGAAAGTGATTCGAGTTGCTCTTTCTCATTTCAACTTTGGTTTTTGATCCGTCATCATGATGTTTCTGATCCTTGAGAGTAGACTGTTTCTTTTCCTTGTCTTCTTCCTCTTCTTCTTCCTGCTCTTCCTCTTCATCTTCATTGTACCAATCATCTTCTTGATTGCGCATTCTTTCAAAGACCTCCACATCGTGGTATTCTGAAACAAAGCCAACAGCATCTTCTTCCCATTCGTATAGATGGTATTCCAGTTCTTCGAATGTCATATTGTGAGGATTATAAAAGTCCTCCGCGGAAGGTTCATAGTGGTAATAATATGAAGCCAGGACATCACTGGCTAAATGAGATATTTGTTGGTTGAGAGATGGCATTTCGCCTTCTTTTATCTCTTCAGCAGACGCCTTTTGAATCATTTCTGTAAATAAGTTCATGTCAAATGATTTTTCTTTCGGTATGAATTTGTCAGCAAATTCTTCCGGTGGAATCTCGACATGATGGCCTGACCTTTCAATTGCAATCAATATCTCTTCTTTTTGAATCACGCCGTCCTTATTTTCATCCATAATTTGAAAGGCTTCGGAAAGTTCATGCGCATCGTCATCGTGCTCCTCTTCTTCATGTTGCGTCTCTCCTTCTGTTGTCTCAGCTAGCGGTTGTTCCGGTGTAGACGATTCAGCAGCATCGCCAGGGGCAGTGTCAATATTGTTGTCAGAGGCATCGCTCACGGTTGTTTCACCTATCTTATGTTCATCGGCGTCATTGATCACACTATCAACTACAGACTCGGAAACCACCGCCTCTACAGAAGCTGCCGCTGCAGTATTATCAGCTGCAGCATCGGCAGAAGCCTTGCAGACACTCAAGAGTGAGGTAATACCGAGTACTCTGAACTTCATCTTGCATTGGAACAATGATGTAATTGTTGCTTGTGCCTGGTGCTGCGGCCGGAGTTGGCAACGATTGAGGAAGGGGGAGGAAAAGGCCACAAGAATAACAAGAGCCGTTATTGTCGGTAGGAATTAGTATCCAAGGAAGGGGTACGGTTGAAAAACACGAAATAGTCCCGAGAGATCGCCGACGAATGAAAGATCGAAGATGAAGCAAGCGAAGGTGCGCCATGCTAAGTATCGTATGCAGTTTCCAACATTACCATGCACAGTTGCTGTTTCGGGAGCCATAATAGCGTGACTACTAACACATCATAACGACGCTGCAATTCGTCCACAGGCATAACAGACATCTTAACAATGGATTACAGCAAGCTCAAAACCGAAACACTGCGCTTGCTGTTCGCGGCAACTTACGCGGTAAGCTAAAGTAAAACTGACGATTACGGGTCTTGTTCACAATAACAAAGAATCATGAAACTCGTTTTCCCTTGCATCATACTGTTATTCAATAAAGCTCATGCCAATTCCTCTTCTCCTTCTTTTCATCAGACCGATTTTTGCCTCGCTGCCATCCATTTTGGAAAAACATATCTCGAAGGAGTAGCGGCCAGCATCGTCATGTTCTTTTCACTCATCATGCTGAGTATCACTCTCCAAAAGCCAGGATCATTCATGATTTACCTGGAAACAACAGAAAAGGAAGTTGCATTTACTTGGATGGGACGTCTGGTTGCAGATGCTTTGATTATTCTGTTCGTGTATAGCTTTGGGTTGCCGGGGCAAATAATGGGTGTTGTTACGCTGGTCTTCTTCTTGATAACATTGGGAATTGCAAAGCATAGACCTGATATTTTTAGGGACTTGTTTAGGGCCCATGAGCAGGATCCTAGCTTGGGAGAGTCGTATCAAGGGAATACGTCATACAATATTGCTTGATAGCTGAAACAATGCATCAAAAACAAACAAACAATCCGCTCTAGAGTTAGATATATGTTGGTATTATTATAATGTAGGAATGCATGCTTTTATTCTTAGTTCCAAAGCAATTTCAATAGATATGATAAAAGCAATGCAAAGAAATCAATATACTTCTCGCCGAACAGGTTGTGACTTGAGAGTTGGTAATCTCTACTGATTCTTGACGGTGCTGCCCTTTCTGCTACTGCTACTGTGTGATGATATCCTGTTGGCAACGCCCAAAGGCACTATTAGTCCTGCTAGTAGCATCATCACTGACATTGTGACTATTTCATTGGTTCGGAACCGAAAGACAATATTGACGCCCAAGATCAGCGCCACATGACTAATCACACCATTCAGCAAACACAATCCTGGTCGACCTGATGCTACAATCAGTTTGATCCCGAGCGGGACCATGCACACCGATTGCACCACGCCAGGATTGTACGATTTCGTCAAAATAGCCGGGAGGATGTGTCCAAAGAACCCATTGACCACGGCAGTTCCCCAATTCAACGATCCACTCAGCAGAAATCGAGAGGGCCAGAACGTGGCAAAGACCATACATCCACCAAAGCCGCCCCAAATCAGGATTGTGTTGACCCACAACGTAATCTTTGGATCGAGAGGACATGATATCACGCCACCATTGTCTAATGGCATGTTACTGAGGGCCAAGAATTCCTGGCAGGTCTCACGAAAGAGCTCCGATAGCGGCCCATCATTAAACGATGGCACGAAGGAATATCGCCATCCCCTAACATCGTATGCATGCTCCTCCGACTGGTGAAGGCAGTAGGCCACCAAAACCAACCAGCCATACCAGTGGTCGTCGCGTCTGTGTCGTTTGGCAAAGAGAATTCCAGATCCAAACAGAAAGATTGCCCAAGACCAAAATGGCCAGTTTCGTTCCATCCACGAGACTAATGTGCCGTCGGCGTTGGTACCCAGCAATACAACTGGTCCAGAAGATGCGCTTGGTTGCGCAGCAGTTGCTCTCAACGACATTACTTCTTGCTCATTGTGTTCATGTTGGTCATCAGTCATCATGCAAGCCGCAGCAATAAGAATTGCAGCAACAGTATCTAAGGATCAGTATCTATCTTTGATATGTTCCTAAACTCGGGTGACTGCCCGTGATGTGCCAAACTCCATCCCGCTCCCCACTACTTATGTAACTCCACACTAGCCATCAGGGGAAAAAGCGGCTTAAAATCGGCCCCATTTGAGCCTTTTCACTTAAGCGCAACTTTACCGCTTAAAAGTGAGACTTTTCTAGCTTCCCCGCTTCTCCTGGAAGAGAAGAAGTGGAGTTCTTGCCTGGCATCTGGCATAAGTACCTACCTAAGTAGGCAACGCAATGTCGCTCATAATATCATAGATGACAACGCACTGGATTGCAACAAAATATATTTACCTTATATGTATACTTTTACATAACAAACAGTAACATTTAACTAGCGACAGTGTCAGCGACTTCCATGCAAGCAGACATTTTTTGTTGCAACTGAGGGAGACGAAGGCTTTGCATTGCTAACGTCCCAAGAAGGAAGACTCTTTGACATGACGATACTATGCTGAGTTTCGTTTATCCTGTTCAAAATCAATGACGACAGTATTGCCATCGGTGGAGAGTAATGTTACGAGGTGAAATGTGAAGCATCTTCTACCTTTTGCTCCATTCCTCATTCGATCGGGTCGGACTTTGTGCTGAATTGTGTCACATCATGACGTGGCACCACTCAAACACCATTCAAATGACTGTCACATCATGACGTGGCACCATCCGGATGGCTGTTCTTTGATGACGTGTTAATTCCTACAGCTACGAGAAAGCCCGTAGGATTTTGTACCAGGGCTACGCAGGCGCTTAAATGCGCTTAAAAACAGGCCGATTTGAGCGCCAGAGGCGCTTTTTCCCCTGATGGCTACTCCACACTCACCCCAGCCCAGCAAGAGTTCACTGGAGTTCACTTCTTCGTCATCTTTCGTCATGCACTCATAAGGGAATGCATGCACTTCACTCATCTCTACTTTCATTCATAACTTTTAGGTGTTGACACTGCCAAGGCACCGCGGCGGGCTGTCTACTATCTCTCTCGAGATCTCTACGTAAACGTGTTCATTCTAAAAATCCACTCTCAACAACATGAATCGTCACGGCGGCGGTGGTAGGAATTTTGGAGGACAACACCATCAAAATAATTATCGTGGCAGAGGAAGAGGCGGAAGAGGTAGAGGTCGAGGTGGCAGAGGAAGAGGAAGAGGACATCGCAATGACAATAATTACAATGGTGGCCAAACATTTACAAATCATCCCAATGACAATTACAATGGTTGGGGCAATGGTGACGCATTTCATATGATCGAATCTAGTGGGTCTCCATCAGACACATCGTTCACCGTCGCTGTACAAGGATGCAGTCATGGAGAGCTCGATTCTATTTATGACGCACTTGAAGTGTATCGTGTAGGAAAACTGAGCAATAGTGATAATTCCAACAACCAATCTACTTCGATTGATGCACTCTTGTGCTGTGGAGATGTCCAGACATTACGCAATACTGATGATTTCCATTCTCTAAATGTGCCTCAAAAGTACAAGAGGATTGGGGACTTTCATGCGTATTATTCTGGGCAGAAGGTGGCACCAATATTGACTATTATGATTGGAGGAAATCATGAAGCATCGAATTACTTGCAAGAATTACATTATGGGGGATGGGTGGCGCCTAACATTTACTACTTAGGTGCTGCTGGTGTCATTAATGTTTGCAAGAGGACATCATCTTCCAGCGTGTCGTCTTTGCGTATTGGTGGGGTTTCTGGTATATATTCTCCTCACCATTATAAATTGGGAAGATTCGAAGTGCCTCCGTATGGACAATCAGAGCTGCGGAGTGTGTATCACACTCGAGAGGTGGAAGTGAAGCGGTTAGAAGCTTTGGCTTCAATGAATGAGCGACCAATCGATGTGTTTATATCTCACGATTGGCCCAGAGGCATATACCATTATGGAAATGTGAACCAGCTGCTAAAAAAGAAACCTTTCTTTCAAAAAGAAGTACAAGACAATTCGCTGGGTAGCCCATCAAACGAACAACTACTGCATCTGTTGAAACCACGCTACTGGTTCTCTGCGCATTTGCATGTGAAATTCTCGGCAGAGATTAGGCATAGGAGTAATGAGGGGCAACAGAACGATTCTGACGACGCAGCAAAAAGAAGCGCACAAAATTGTGAAGAACATAGAGCAAAGAGCCGAATACAGGAGAAAGTGCAACAACAGAATTTCATGGAATGGAATCAAACGATGGCAATTGCCCTGATTCTAATCCAAACATACAATCACTGACTGATCAAATGACTCGGTTTTTATCATTAGACAAGTGCTTGCCAAAACGTCGTCATATTCAAATTATACATGTTGAGCCATCATTGACAAGTCAGATCTCATCAGAGGATCCAAGTGCAGAAGTTGAGAATGGAGCATGGCTAGAATACGATATGCAGTGGCTCTCGGTACTGAGTCGCACTCATGAATGGACACAACGCACCAGAAGCCCTGTGAACTTGGCAAACGCAAACGTGACTGTAACCAAGGAGCAACTACATCATCTCGAAGAGTCATTGAAGGCCTCTAGCAAGGAAAGAAGTGTTGCCATACCTCGTAATTTCTCAATGACGGTGCGTCCCTATGATTCTACTTCACCACATCATTCTTACCGCGCTCCATCGCAGATTGGCAATCCGCAGACAGATGAGTTTTTATCCATGCTGGGTCTGAGCCATAGAATTACGGTTCCGTACAATAATGATAGTACCCATGATGAAAGCAATGCGAAGCGGTCTTTACCAACAACATCTCTTCGCCCTTCCCAGGTGAGTGCCAATAAGCAGAGAACTGTCGATGATGAGAACGAAATCGATCTTGACGATGATGATGAAGCAGATGAACCTAAAGCTGCCTCGGAAAATCTTGTAGACCCTTGCGAGATTGAAATTGAATCTGAAGAAGACGATGGTGAAGACGTTGTCTGCTTTGTTCCAAAAAAGCCAAAATTATAATAATTCAAATGTAAGATTCATATGAGTTACGATACTGATTGATAGCTTCGATCCTTATCAAATATGAAGCGCACCCGTTATGTGTCTTGGCTTGCTTTTGCATTTCCATCTTGTACCATGCTGATCATTTTGTTTGTCAATTCCATTGAGCGACGAAGGGAAATTACGGCGAGCAGAAGCTACTCTGGAAGCACAAAGCTTGGCATATGCGAAACGATCATGCTCTGCGCTGTGTGTGCCAACGTAGATTGGTTCTTCTACAAGTAGAGATGGCGGTACTAGCGCTTTCACAACGCTTTCGTATCCATCTATTGCCAACGAGTCCTCGTTGAGATGAAATGTCTGTAGGCACTCCTGCGCTGAAGGTCGTTTCAACGGATCCAATGTCAGCATGCTACTTATCAGCTCTGCCGCACCAGCATCCCACGAAAATTTTCTTATAATCTCCTGTAGCCCCATGCCTGATTGATGTGCAAAACTAACTTTGTTCCAATCTGGCAATTGAGACACTCCTTGCCAATCCTCTTCCGTTGGCGTGCCAAGAACAGAAAATATTCGAGCCAACTGATCCAATACAGATTGACCTGGAAACAGAGGCCCTGAGAGTGTAAGAAGTTCCGCAAAGATACATCCTGCCGACCAAATATCTATTGCTCCACGACTGGCTTCTCCTCCATTTACCAATCCATTGCCACCCAATAAAAGCTCAGGCGGGCGATATTGTAGCGTACACAATCCTGTTTCTGTTTCTATTTGGTCAACATCTATTGGAATGACCTTGGCTAAACCGAAATCTCCCAATTCTACCCTGCCTTCTTTTGTAATGTACAGATTTCCAGGTTTTATATCTCTATGAAGGATATGATGCGAATGTAAATGTTGCAATGCGGATAGTATGTCACAACAAACTGACTTGATTACATCTTGCGGTAAGTGACTCTGTTGGTAAGGAGGGCCATCCGCGAACGACTTTAATCGACGATAATTCAGTGCTTCTGCCAGATCGATTGGATGATATGGAAATACCAAACACAGTGAGGAAAGATTTCCCACATCATTGCCTCCCCAATCCCAACCACTACCAAATTTGTCACGTGCTCCATAGTATCCCAACAAGGGCGTGACATTAGCGTGACCATTCAACAGACGTAGCGCATTCAGCTCTGCAAAAGCCTCCCGCGTTAATGACCCTGTCGATTTGTTTGTTGCGTTGGGAATCGTCTTGATCGCCGCCAATTTCACTGAATGAATTGCTGGCGTTTCATTTTTCGTATCGGCGGGAGGTGATGATGGACCTTTCCAACTAACAAGTAGTGCTATGTCAACGTGGCCAAATGCCCCGCGAGCAATCAGAGGGTTGTTAGATGGTGATCCGCTATTGCAGATCTCTACAATTGATGTTTTGACAGGAGACCTGCTTCCTAATCCGTCCGTGTAGGGCATCATGCTTGGCTATGGTAAGTATCATGGTAGGTGTGGCTGCTGCTGTATCTATTTTTTTTTTTTGGATATTAAATAAGTGATTAGTTTAGGATGGTATTCAGGAGCTGTTTACTGGGCAAGCTTGATCTGAACTTGCCCATTTTAGGTAATAAGAGGAGTGCAGTGCTGTATCTATTGCTGTATCTTTCTTTCAATTCGTGATTCGACTTAAATAGCTCGGGACTCGAGTAAGAACCACCTCATATATGTGCCCTGCTCATTCACCACCCAAAAACTTCTATCTTGTATATCGTTGAGCACCGTACACATATGCTGCATGGTGTTGCACAACTCTATGGACTAATTCGTCTCAGGTCTTGGGAGATGCATTTTAACTTTTTACTCTATTGTTCAGCCAGTTCAGCCTGCATAATATCTCCTTTCCTCATCCTGCGACCCGAATTCGATGTCATTACTTAGTTTCCAAAAGCTTTCCTAAGTTCCTTCTTTTCCTGATTTGTCATCACTTTCATTCCATCTTGCTGCATTGCCATATTTAATCCTGCTTGGTCCGTAGGCAAAGGCAACCCATTCTCCTTCCTATACCTCAATATTCTATGCATGATCTCCATCTGACGAAACAAATCCAAAACCCGATTAATGTCATCCAGTGGTTTCTCACAGGCGATACTCAACTTGAGTTTCTGCTTACGGTCTAATTTGCCCAATTCTCCAGCACTAATATCACTCCCCAATTGGTTGACCATCTCCTTCACAACTACTTGTGATTCTTTGGCAGCTTTGATCTCGTTCGTACTTCCCATTCCAGGGATCTTTGTTTTCCACGAGGAGAGCTGTTCATCGACTTCATCGGCAAACATTTTTAGCGTGTAGGATGGAGAGTTGGCCATGAGATTGATTTGATCGACTAGTTTCAAAGCTTGTTTATCTTTCTCTCGCTGTGTGAACTTTTCCTGTACCCAGCCGAATACCCCCTGCTTCTCCGATGAGTCGGATGAAAATGAAACTTTTTGGATTGATGTTGCGGCTGGTGCAGATTGGTAAGTATTGTTATAAAATGAGGCAGATGGCAGCTGTGATGTGCTGCAGACCATAGACTTGGTACCGACGAAGCTCTGTGCACCATTCGATTTGCATGTTGTGTGCATCCGTCTGACGGTGACCAATGATTGATGAAGGAGTCTTGATCCGGCTGTCATTGTTGATTATATATGGGGCTCTTCTTCTATCTATTCGCTGTGCCGTAGGAGGCAGGATGTGTGTGAGGGTGATTGAACTGGCGTCTGGATTGCGCTGTGCGTTTCTGTAGGAGCGTGTGTGCTACTTAGGTGTGTATGTGCTGTGTTGCTGTGTCATTTTGAGACCGACCCTGTCCGTCGTAAAAGAAAAGAATTTTCCAAAACACTTAAACAATACACGTGACGTGACTGTTCACACGTGATATTGGTGAAGTGCATGGCAAACGCAACACAGATGTCCATTGTCCATTGTCGAGTTCCGGAGTTTTTTAGAGTTGACATCGCGGCAGCATCTGGCTTCAATTCATCTCATTACTTCTGCCAAGATGACGCACCCATCGGCAATAGCAGCGGCCTTTTTATCCACCGGCTTCATAAGCCTCCTACCCAATGTCCTCCTCTTCCTCTTTCCAAGCTTTGCCGCTAACAGCTCCTCCGAAAGTCAAGTGATTCTTTCATTCGGTCAGTCATTAGCTGTCGGAGGATTGCTGGGCGATGTCTTTTTGCACACTCTGCCGGATTGCTTTGCGGATGCTGCTGCTGCTTCCAATCATGACCATCATGGCCACGATGATCATGATCACCATGATCATCACCACGACCATCATCACCATGATCATGGACATCATCACAGCCACGAGGGAGGGATTGTAGGGCTTTTGGTGATAGCTGGATTCGCAACTTTCTTAGTTCTAGATATGTGTGTGCGGTTATTGGAGGAAAAATTTGGGGGAGGGTGCCATCACCAACACTCAGGCCATGATGGCAAGACAGAAAAGGCGGCTACAAAACAATCTGCCAAACTGTTTCTATCTTCTTCAGTACTACTCAATCTACTTGGCGACTCTCTGCACAATTTTACCGATGGGCTGGCAATTGGTGCTACATTTGCAGCTTCTGAAATACATTCTCATGATGCGTCTGTGTTGTCACTCATCAAATCACGAGGAGGCCTTGCAACTGCATCTGTCTTTTTTCATGAAGTGCCGCATGAGCTTGGAGATTTTGCGACGCTGTTGAATGCAGGCTTTTCGAGGAATATGGCGATTGGAGCACAGTTTTTGACAGCAATAGCAGCGTTTGTTGGCACTGCGTTTGGGCTATATTCATCGCATCTAATTGAGGGCTTGGGCCATGAAGTGTTGTTGCCGTTCACAGCTGGTGGGTTTCTATACTTGGCTAGTTGCACGATACTTCCGGAGATTTTAGCAACCCCTGGAAGCGTGAAAGTGCGGTTCTTCCAATTGATTTCGTTTGCAATTGGCGTTGCCTTCTTGTATGCAGCAGGACACATGGAGGAAGGTGGACACAGCCACGGCGCTCATCATCACGATCATCATCATCACGACAAAGAATTGTAATATAAGTGTTAAATACATGTATGAAATGCTTTTCTCCTACTCGTCCCTACCTACTTACACTATGTGTTGTTTCTGTCGCTGTTTCGGTTTCTTCGTGCACCACATCACAAATACTGCTGACCCTGCAAAGAAAATTAGGTTCTCTATCAAGTCGGATCGGTTGCTACCTGTATGTTCAGGCCTGTCTTTCTTTTTCAGCACAATGAATCGAAAGTTCTGGACTCCTTTAGGCCAGAACTCTTTCTTCAGATGCGCGATGACAGCCTTCGTTTCCCACTTAGCTCCCACTTTGCATTGAGGGCAGTGCTGCGGTGAAGGCCAAAGAGCAGTGTCAAGCTCATGTTGAGATGCCATTATATTCGAAGCCTTCAACTGCGCCTCGACTAATTTCACATTAATGTGGTTGTGCACCTCCCAAAGCCAAAGAGGAAATTCTTCCCATGACTCAGGTGGAGGTAACTTTTGCGGCTGCTTTAGTCGTTGGCAGTGATTGAATCCACAGGAGTCGAACATTTCTACAAAATAATGTCGACATTCCTCACAACCAAGGAAGTGTTCGATGTAATTTCTCAATGTTTGAGCAACATTCTTCGTCAGTATTTGGTCTCTTGCCCCGAGAACTGCGCGATGGCGCTCTATCACTCCGATTGAAACAATATGAAATAAGGACCACATACCACAAAGATATCCAGCGCCGTCAACACCTTTGCTACATTGTGAGCTCCATGTTGTATGCATGCCATTGACCACATCATCATGCTTTTGGACCATTAGCTGCATGTTGCTCTCACTAACCAATACAGCATCAAGATTTAATCGGATGTCATTGATGAGAGTATGCAAAATCCATGTTGGTGGTAGCGTCCAGTAAAGCAAATCTATCCATTCTGCAAACGCATCACGCTGGCTTGTACTTAAAACGCTGTTATCGTCATTCCTCGCAAATATTTCTGTTTTCAGAGCATATGTAAATGATAATGCTGCATCTCTATACACTGCTTCTCTTGTTCTCGACATCCCATCTATTGTTGCACCCAATATATCAACTGGTCGGAAGTCTTCTTGATCTTCTCCTCCACCTTCAGTATCTGAATCCATTTCATTATCAAAAGCTTCTCTCGAAGAAGACTTAATATCGACTCCGACAGCATCTGCAATATTATCAGCGGTGACTTCTTCCAGCTTTAGTGGATCTGCTGAATTCTCCTTGAAAGCAAATATGGTTGGAAACCCCCTTATATTGTGTTGCAAGCACACCCAGTGATGCACGGAGCAGGAGACAGCATAGAAATGAACTTCTATTTGTTCATCGACAAGACGTCGATTTACTTCTCTGTACAGTGCTATATATTTTGATTTGAATGACTGGCAATGTCCGCACCACGGGCTGTAAAACTGGACCACTCTCGGACCATTCTCTTCAGTCAAAAAGTAGGGTTTGATGTGTCGCTCCTCGTCATACTCGGAACCTGGCTGATTTTTTGCGGCTTCCCTCCGCTCGTCTCCAGAGTAATCTCTTGAGGGTGCATTGTGCAATTGATATTCTATGATGTCGGTGGCGGCTGGGTCATCTGCGTAAGAGAAATCGAGAGCGGTCATCTGCCTCACGACCTTGAACGATTGTCAGGGAGACGATGGTTAGAAGTAGCAGATGTAGTAGGCATGAAAACAGCTGCATCATTTAAGATCTCTCTGTTGATTTAGATGAAGTCGGGTAATGTACTGATCGAATGGACAGCAACATCCTCATCGTCATCGTTATCGATGTCGATGGCATTCTTCGATTTCTATTCTTGGAGAAAAGATTTTTGGGATAGCATAGGAGCCCCCCGATCATTTTCCTCACACTATTACCTACTGATAAACCCACGAAACTCCTCCTGTGTTGGCTTGGTCTGTCTTTGATTTTCCTTTTACGCGTGGAAACGGCGTGGAAACGCAATCACAAAATCCTTCCACATCATGTCATCAGAACCCCTCACTTTTTGTCACTAACACAACCTCCATTAGTAACCTCCAACATGAAGTTCATCTGTACTATTTCAAGCGCTGTATTAGCAGCCATTAGCATCGCAAGGTGCACCACAGCAACTCCCTTCGTATCGTCAAATGTTGCTCCATCCTCATCGGTTGATTCTGTTTTCGGTGTAGCCAGAGGAGGAGGTCTCTTCGGTGGGAACAGAAAGGAAAAGGATGCTGTCAAAGATGTGGAAGATAAGCTCAAGGCTGAATCTGGAGAGACCTTCCCAGCACTCACCCAAGAGGAAGTTGAAGAATGGCTTGGTCATATCCCTGTGTTCGCTGTCACTGATTCAAATGGCGCTGGTGTAGTTCTCAAACCAGACAACAGCACATCTGTTATGTACTTCTTCTTCAGTCCTCAAATGGCAAACGCTACGTTGGCTCAACTTAAGTCCACCAACGACAGTCTTGACTTGAAACTCTCAGCTTTCAGTTTGGGAAAGATCTGGTATAAGATTTTGAATAACAAAGATCAGCAGGAAATCAAACTCAAGCAGCCTGGTGCCGACGATTCGGAAGCGGAAGTGTTCACTGGTGGAGACGTGGAATACCGTCTTGTTCCTGATACCCGTGATCTTCTTGGAGCACGTATGCTCCTAACTATGACTCCTGAGGATGGTGAAGAGATGAAAAAGGCTGGAGATACCATGACCCCTGAACTCGCCCAGAAGGCTGTAGAGAAAGCCATGACGGAGTCTCCTGAGTTCAAGGAGAATTACAATGAAATCCCCATCTTCTTGATTGCACAAATGCGTATGCAGAAGCCTGGTGAAGAAGGAGCACAGCCGCAAACAATCTTGCCAATGTACTTCTCGTTGCAAACCATGGTTGCCACGTGGCAACAATTCATGTCGGCACAAGCTGATCCGGAATTGAAGGACATGGAGCCCGCTATCAATGTTATGAACTTGCACAAGTTGGTTGATATGATGAGACAACCCAGTGAGATTGACTTCAGGAGTTGTCTGCTCCTTCCACCAATCCCTCCTACTGGTGCAGGTGGACCAGGCCCATCTCCCGTTGCAGCTGCTGCTGCACCTGGTGCCGATGCCATGGGTGGAGGATCAACACTTGGTGATATTTAAATGCTATAAAAAATGAATGAATCAAATCATAAGTTTAATGGTGTAATAGATGCATTCATATTAAATTCTTGCTCATATCATCTTCCCATTCTATTCCGCATTGCTTGTCTAGCAACCTCTCTTGCAAATCCATCCCCATCACCTCGAGTTGCCTGAGCGTTCAGATTTTGATGCTCATTTCTCGAAACAATTCTTTCAATAATTTCGCCAGTACCTCTCATTAGACGGATCCGTCCTGTAGCTGGGTCTACCACTTCTCTAACTTGTGATTGCAATTGAAGATATTGTGCTTGTGTCATGGGCCCCTTGGCTTCGGTAGTTTGCACTGCAGGTTCAGGTTGTTTTGGCTCAATCGCTACTGGTTTCTTTTCGCCACTTTCGTTCGTTGATTTATCATCTATTGCACTCTTATTGTTTATTGTTGATGTTTGTTTTGTTTCATCATTCCAGTCACTGTCACTTTCATCGCTACATCGAACATCACGGTGTCGATGCTTTCTCTTCTTCGAATGCTTGGAGTGCTTGGAGTGCTTTGACTTTCGTCGTTTCTTCTTCTCCTTATGCAACGATGAGGAAGAAGAAGAAGATGATGATGATGATGATGACGAGGAGTATGATCGCCTTCTAGACTTTGATCGTTTCTTTCTTCTTTTAGATTCGCTACGTCTACTGTGTTTCTTTCTTGTCGGGCTACGACTTCGACCTTCTGTCATGATGATGTCGTCTATCCCTCCTACTACTCCGATCTCTGCGTCTTCTTTCAGACGATCCCGCTAGCAGTATCATCACCAGGTGACATCGTTGACAGTATTATTAGCATGTAGCTACAATGATTGCGATGACATCGCAGTTCAACCCATCCGCTGAGTTCATGATATTTTGAGTGCCATCACCCAAAATTTGAATTTTGAAATAGCTTTCTTCGAGACAGGGAAAATCACCGGCCGGGCGGCTAGGCATACTGGATTGCGGGCTGAGCCCAGCGTGGGGCCAACCTCAAAATACCAATAAAGTTGTTGACCAATACTTAAAATTCTCGGAAGATGATGTGGGCACGCCCTCGCGCCCGATGTCCCGGTATAGCTAGCCGGTGCAGAACGCAAAAAATCAGCATGCACCATCTCCTACCATCTCCCATCTCTTCACAATCGAAGCAATGCCATTGAGGTGCACCGATCAACAATAGACCTGTCCCATATAAGGCAATCCTCCAGGCGCAAGGATAAAGAGAACGTCATAAGCATGGACGACGAACAAGAAATCGACAACGGCCGCAGAAGGGGGCGCAGACATCGCGACGAAGATGACTACGAGCCAGAGCCAGAGGAGGACGACGATGGAGAGTACAACGATCATGAAATTTCCTCTCCGCCGCCCAACAAGAAGAAAAAGAAATCTTCTTCAGACAATGCAGGATCTGGCCACTCCCCAATGAACGATCGACACATCAATCCCACAGGCAAACCAGCCGAGGCCGGGATCATCCAAGAGGTCTACGTGGAGAATTTCATGTGCCATCGCAAACTTAGCGTCAAGCTCTGCCGCAATGTCAACTTTATTCACGGGCAGAATGGTTCTGGAAAATCGGCCATTTTGGCAGCTATTCAAGTTTGTCTTGGAGCGGGAGCACGAAGGACTCATCGAGCGAGGAACCTCAAGGATTTGGTGAGGAAGGAAGCTGGGGCGGATTGTTCGGGGGCCAAACTTCGTGTGACATTGCTCAATAAGGGGTCGGATGGGTTCATGCCCGAAGTGTATGGTGATACCATTACCGTGGAGCGATCTATTTCCATGAGATCGGGTGGATTCAATGGGTACAAACTATTGGATCAATATGGGAAGGAGCAGTCGAGGAGGAAGGCCGATTTGGATGCCATGTTGGATCAACTCAATATTCAGGTGGAGAATCCTGTGGCAGTGTTGGATCAGGAGGAAGGCCAAGAAGTTTCTAACTGGAAAGGCGGAGGATAAGTATGAATTCTTCACCACGGCTACCTGAATTGGAGAGGCTTGATCGTTGTTATGCCAATATTCATGATAATATTATGGAGCAGAATGATGTGAAACGAAAGGCGAGGGAGGGGCTTCAGGGTACCATTGATACTACCTTGCAGTTGAAGAAGGAATGGGATCAATTTAATGAAATTGATAAAATGGAAGTTGACTTGCAGCGGGCTAGAGCCGAAGGTTCATGGGCCGGTGTATCAAGAAATGCAGGAGAAATTGGAGTTGGACATGAGGGTAAGAAGTGATGCTGTGTGTGTGTATGATGTTTTTGTGCTGTCCTAAAATCGTGTCTCCAACACCCGTGCTTGTTGTGCTCAAATTATGAAAATTCAGGAGGCTCACAAGTTCACCAAAAGTCTCGAGATGCGCCGGGCAGAATTGGTGAATTTTGAGTCAAAACTCAATGTCACCGATGATGAAGAAATTGCCCTCAAGAATCGGTTGGACGAACTCACTGAGGAGGCCGGGTTAGGCTGCTGAGACAAAGAACAAACTTGAGCAAGATTTGAAGATTGCCGAGAACCCCATCAAGGCAAAGGAGAGAGATATGAAGATTCTTCGCACTGAAATCAAGACTTCGCAGAAGAAACTGAAATCTGCTCGGCGCCGCCTTGAGCAAGCTCGTCAGGATATTATTGAGAGTCAGGGTAACGCTGCTGAGGAAGAACGCACTCGCACGCGCAAGATTGCTGAGACTGAGTCTGACCTTGCACGTGCCAAGGAACGTGTGGGTCCTCTCAAGGAGCAAGTGAGACAGTTCTTGCGTGAGTATGAAGAGTTGGAAGATCCCAAGAGGAATGCCTTGGATGCCCATAATGGAACAGAACGTCAGCTCAATGCTGTGCAGCAAAAGATCCGCTCTCTTCAGGCAGGAGCAGGGGGCAACAATACCCTTGCTTTGTTTGGACCAAAATGTAGTGCATTATATGAGGTAGGTTCGCACAATTCTTCGTTTTCCATCCTGTTCATCACTTGTACTTTCATCTAACGCTCTCTTGTCATTTTTTGTATGCACAGCTTGTCCAGAAGAATTCTCGCAGGTTCAAGGGCCCTGTCGCCGGCCCAGTGGGAATGTACCTGAAAATCGTAAACTGGAAAGGAGCAGTATGCCAGGATTGCTGAGTTTGCTATTGGCAGTGGAAATCTAGATCGATTCATCGTTACCAATCAGGATGACTTGAGGTTAATGGACGCGATGAGGAGACAGGTTGGTTGTGGTAATCGTGATTGTTCAATTTACAAAATCAGCCCACGCTCTACCCAACAGAAATACAACACCCCGCCGCCTCCTGATGGAGTTGAGACAGGTCACAAGTGTTCTCAGTGTAGAGAATGCGATGGTGTTTAACTCTCTAGTTGATTTATGCAAGATTGATGAGGCAGCCCTTGCAGATTCAAAGGAAATTAGTGAGGATAAGCTTCTCATTAAGGACGGTAGTGGACGTTTTTCGATCCGTGGACATGTAAAGAAGGTGTTCTGTCTTCCGGCTGGTGACTTGTGGCAGGTCAATAAAGGCTTGCTCAACATGGTGTCGAATGATCGTCAACTCAAACAGAGCATTGGAGTTGATCATTCTGCTGCAATTGATTCGGCGAAGCATGAATTGAGAGCGATTCAGACAGAGCTTGATCGAAACAAGCGCGAAGTGAAAGCCATTAATGATCAATCTAACAGAGTCAAGAGAGAGTGGAATAATCGGAAGCACGAGTTTGAACGTCTGACGAGTAATGTTTCTAAGATGGAGCAATTGTTGGAAGAGTTAAAGGAACAAGCGGAGACGTCAGAGGAAGTTCCCACAATCGACACAACGGAGTTTGAAAATGATATTACTGTCGCAGAAGAAGAAGTTGAAGACCTCAAGCAAAAAGAGTCAACAATTTCTGAAGAGATCGAAGCGTTGCAGCCGGAAGTCGAGGAGTTGAAGAAGAAGCTCGATGAAACGGCCACGAGGAACGGCAAGATTTTGGACGACATGGAGAAGGTTGAAGCTGGGCTTGAGGACATTGTGAAGGGGCAAAACCGACGTCAGGAGGTTGTTGACAAGTGCAGAGCCAAGGTGCAAGAGAGGGAAGAAGCGCTGGTTCAGCAAGAAGCGGTTGTCGCGCAATCGAAGGAGATTGTCGCCAATGCTCTGTTGGCGGCTCGTAAGGTACAGTTTGCCACCAATCGTGAAGAAGAGAGGCTGAAGGCCAAAGAGGCTAATGGTGGCATAGCGGTTCGTGGTGATGATGATATGAATGATGAGCCTAGCGAAGAGGATCTTGAAGCCATCGAAATTGTTGAACCAAGGCACGATACAAAGCGATGCCAAGCGAGGGTTGCCAGCAGAGAGAAGAAAATCGAAAATGAGAAGAAGCGCAGGAACTTGTCCGAAGCTGATCCTGCTGTGGCGAGAGATAAGTACCTTCGAGCAAAGAAAGCATTGGATTCCAAAATGGAACAAATTAATGCTATCGAGCAGAACGTGGATATGCTTATTAATGATGTGAAGGAACGTAAAAAGAGGTGGGTTCTCTTTCGAAGTCACATTGCTCAGATGACAAATATCTCTTTTGATGAATTTCTGCAAAAGAAAAATAGTGCAGGACAGGTAGAGTTTGATCATGAGAATCGTCAGCTGAACCTCATCGTTCAGAAGGTACGTACAGATTTATTATGGCCTTGAATTTCTTTGTCTCATTGTCGAGCCTAGTTAACCTTGATGTACTGTTTCACCCACTGCAGGACAACACTGATGAAAGTACTCAGACCAAAGATGTTAAGGCATTGAGTGGTGGTGAAAGAAGCTTCACTACTCTTTCCCTGCTCCTCGCAATTGGGGAGAGCCTTGAAACTCCTTTCCGTGTGATGGACGAGTTTGACGTTTTCCTTGATCCTGTAGCTCGAAAGCTAGCCCTCAAAACTTTGATCGAGATATCTAAAGAATATGGAACATAGACAATTCATCTTCATTACCCCGCAAGACTTGTCGAATATTCCTACTGATCCTAAGCTTCGAATTTTCCATTTGAAACCCCCCAAGAGGAGCAACATGGTTGGAGGTCCTCAACAGCAGACTCTCAATTTCTAATGATTGCAATCGCGAATATGTTCCCGTTGGTTGTGTTTGTACGACAAAAATAGATTTATGTCATTACTATGGACAATTCGTTACGATGTGATCATTTCTCACCAACTTCCAAGAGAGCATCTAAAAGTAAAAAATTTTCGTTTGTGTAATAATCATTGTCAATGATAGCAACGAGATAGTAGGTATCTTTGATGTTCTCGATCAATTCATAGCTTTCGCTTCCAAAATCGTACAGGCTCAGCCACATAGTTGACCACAATGAGAATGCTTCTTCTGCCCAGACCAAAAAGGTATCAGGGTCGAAAATTGTTGGTTGAAGTATCTCTCTATTGGGGAAAACACCCCATGTCAATGCTGTCACACCTCCCTCTTCAACGCCGACACGCAATTCTTGCCCGGCACTATTTACAGCATACATAATCATTGATGGATGCTTGGTAACCATAGATGTAAGACGATTTGTTTTGTCTGGACTGACAAAGCATTCAAAATAACCTCTTTGATAAACTCTCCCTCCTTTTCCACCCCAACCAAACGTAGGGTGATTGCTTGGAGCTCCATCTACTGGCGGCTGACTATTGACTGTTAACAAACCACACCGATTCAGTTTTGCAAGTTGTGGCTGGATGAGAAACGATTCTGGCTGAAGTGGCGTCTCACACCAGGGTATGTGAGGCACTGTGCCTTCAACGTATCGAGCAAATACTTCAAACACATCGGATTCATGAAGTGGACAATGTCCAAGCATGACACGTCGATCGTCGTCAGAGCCAAGTGTGAAAGAGTAAAAGTGGGATAAGTCTGACAGTTCACCAAATGCAGGTGATGTTGAGTCGCCCCATCTTCCGCTGTGGAAACAAGATTCGATTGGTTTAGATAAACACTTCATCAATGGACGAAACTTTATTAGAAAAGCATCACAAAGACAAACTTACTTTGGAAATTCATCCCAATCATCTGTTCTCATGACATATGATTTTGGGCGGTTACTCCAATTAATTGGTCTGACGTCTTCCTTACTTCTGTTGTCCATTACTGAAGGCTTCCAAGGTAAAACTCGTTTAGTGGATCTTGCCTCTTCAGATATCGATTCTTTCCTTTCTTTCCTGACGACAGTGCTGGTCTTGATCATTTGTTTCAGAAGGCTATTGTTCGTATCGGTATTATTATTTTCCTGTGATGCTGCATGAAGCGGGGCTGTCTATATCTAGTGCACCCAATGACGCCAAGATTCGTGTCGTACTTCGTTCGAAGATTTAATGTATAGAAATGGAAACCATGCACGCTGCAATCATCATCAATGTTGTATTCTAAGAAGAAGATTGATGACTGATGTCTCCACTAAGATTCTGTGACACATCTCTGCAGCAATTTCGCAACCAATCTTCTTTACAGCTTCGTCATCGTGGCGAACTCGTTCTAGTCTTTCCAGCACTGGATTAGGAACAGATATGTTACAGAATGATGTCATCTTCAGGAGACTTGAATATGACTGAATAGGCATGATACCAGGAATTATGGGACATGTAATTCCAATCCTTCTGCATCGTTTGACATACTCTAAGAAGACATCCACATCATAGAAAAATTGTGTAATGATAAAATCAGCTCCAGCATCTAACTTGTCTTTCAAATGTTGCATCTCCAATGATGTAGTAGAACCATCGTCACATTTCGCTGAGGATGGATGCCCCTCCGGATGACCCGCAACTCCAATCCCAAAGTAATCACCATGTAACTTTCGTATCAATTTGACCAAGTCGATAGCTCTGTCACATTCTCCACCACTAACATCTCCTTCCTTCCACGCCCTCTTTGGAGGCGGTGGATCGCCCCGTAGTGCAAGTATATTTCGCACTCCCGACGATTTGGCCATGTTCAAAATCTGTACAATCTGTTCTCGTGTCAGCCCGGTACAACTTAGATGGAGGAGGACATCGACACATGCAAATCTTTGTGCATGTGACGCAATAGCCAGCGTTCGGGAGAGAGTGGAGCCATTGGCTCCCCATGTGATGGATACAAATAATGGGTTGAGGCGACGTGACATGCGATCAATTCGAGTGAGGAGATTGTCTAGGCCGGCTTCTGTTTTGGGAGGGAAGAATTCGAAAGAGTAATGCCAGCCTGGTTGGATGGTTGCATTATTTTTGGCTTCGTTGGAAACAACATCGTCAGATGACACATCATCATCTTCTGATGTTGAATTGGTAGCGGCAGATGATGACGCAGTTTTACGCTCGTATTGAACACCGCGAATCTTGTCGATGATACGAGGCATTGTTATTTCGTATGCAGCGGTGGGATTATTAGATCAAGAAGTATGATGTAGCATGGAGTAAGATACAACAACAACGCACTAAAGTGAAGCGCATCTCAGCTGCATCTATCTCATCAGCCAAATCAAAGCAAAAGCTTGAAAAGCAATTAAAGCGAAGATCCAAAGCACGCGCAAGCCAGCATAGCAAGACATGTTGATTGATACACGCGTCTTCAGTTTCAGATGGCTATCTTGCTTCTCCAGTCGTGTTCGTTATTGTACCTGTGTTCATATCTGCAAGACCATTAAAAGGTGTGGAATGTGGAACAGCCTCGACTCGCTCTTCATCAAAGCAAAAAAACGACGACAAGCTACAAGCCGCCGACAACGTGAAGGGAAGGGATTCCATTCCGATTCATTCCTTCTTAATGCTTGCCATAAAATAATACAGAGAGTAATAGTAAGATATGTAATGGCAATGATAAGAATATACTAAGGCAATGTTGGATAATAGCAATCATTCTCGGCAACAGCCAGGCCGATCACCCATGGCCGGTAGTAGCGCTGAACCAGAACACGAAATGACGGCAATGAAAAAACATGGACACGTCGCCCAAAGCAGATCGGTTCAAAAATCTCATGCCCTTCCCCGAAGGAGTAGTAGCCGACCAAGGAGTAGACCAAAAAGCAGAGGTAAAACTCGTAGCAGCAGTCGCGGCAGAATGGACTCACCTCCTGGGAGTAATGCTGTCTCTGATGAGGCGAATAATAATAATAATAATGGAACAATGAAGCGCAGTGGATCGTTAAACCGCTTCTCTTCATGGAGCATGATTCGCGATGGGAAAATAGATGAAGCAGGGCCGATGTAGGCGGCACCCCAATATTGAACTCTACCGCAGGGAAGCAACCAATAGTAACGAGTCCTGGAGGATGTTACTGCAAGATTGTCCGCTGTGCTCCTTGCATGACTCGGGTTTGAATTGCAACAGCGATTATAGTGAGATGATGATGATACAGAAAGACTCCATAACATTGATGAGTGGCGAGGCAACTGCACAGACTACCCCATCATCGGGGGAGGAGACATCTGATTGATTCTTCAGACACAAGCAATAATAATAATGATAATGTCAGCAAGAGGGACAAAAATATTGGACCATCACCATCCACAATCAAACAAAGTCCAGTCCGCCCCCCACCACCACGCAAACAATCATCAGTTCAGACATTAAAGGCACTTGGAAAAATGCACATGGATGGAGATGATGCAACTTCCTTCAGTGTAAAATCAATCTCTTCACGGCTATCATCAAGACATCCACCCCCACCACCTCCAGCGGGACGCAATCCCATCTCTAATTTAAACTCAAATTCACCCTTGAAAAAGGGGAGCAATTCGAGTATAAGCTCGCTATCGACGAAAGAACTCAGTAGATTGAGAAAGGAGAGGCATTCCTCTGAGAGTATTAATGAACGTATTGCCCAACTTAGAGGAGAGCAACAAAATTCACAGAGGAAAGAGGGTGAGCACCATGATTTAGGTCGTTCCTTGGAACGATTCAGAGCAGAGAGAAAAGCTGCCAAAGATGAATTAAAAGAGCGGCTCAATAAATCAGGTCGATCTCGCAAACAGAAACAAAGAGAACGATTGGAGGAATCCAACGGGACGTTGTTTACCATTCCTTTAAATGATGGTGTGAGAAGCAGAGGGCGGGCGACTGTTGCGAGAGATGATGATGATATTTTAGGTGCAGCGGCCGAAATTAGATCCAGAGCTCGGCGAAATTTGAGCCGATCAAGAGATCGAAAAGCCTCGGAAGATATGTTTGGTACTCCCTCAACAGTGTCTGGGGATGACCGTACAGTCGATGGTGGTGATGCACTGTCTGTTTCTTCTCGAGGGAGGAGATCAATCACGAACCCACACGGGTTAGCAGAGCCACCTAGGCCTCTTCCCGTGCAAAGGAGGAGTCAAAGCCGTGAGAGGCGGAGCCGTAGCCGTGGTGGAACTGTAGATGGGGGTGCATCAGAACGGCAGAGTTTCAATGGAAAGAATGAAAGGGCATCGGAAGTATTAATTAATCGGCGCCGAGAAATGAGACAAAGACTTTCTGAGAAACAAACTGCAGCTGATTATCGCCGTGCGAGTAGTGCTTCTCATGTAGTAGGAGATAATGATCATCAATCTGTGAGGGATGAAGTGTTGGAGGATAGGACGAGGGAGACGAGGCGTTCGTCAAGATCTGTAGAACGAAGTGAGCGAGGAAGAGGTCGGTCCCGTTCACGCGTTAGAGATGGTATTTCAAAGATTCGATCAGCCTCACTCAAAGCATTCCGAAAGAAGGATCAAAAGAAGTCAGATAAAGAAGAGCAGAGGATGTCTTCCACCAGAAGTTTATTATCTCAAGGCAGTAGGATCCGTTCTCGGACATTAGAGATTGAAGAGCAGACCGTTGACAGTGGGAGGATGTCCTTCAAAAGTTTAGTGTCCCATGGCAGCAGCAGACTCCGCTCTCGAAGTCGTGGCCGCCGTGTCAAAACTCAGGGAGATTTCGATAATGAAAAATATTCTCATTTGAGTCCTACTTCTGGGACGTCAGGAGCGTTCGAAGTATGATGATGCTATTCAAAATGTGAGATGATGCGATAATATTAATGTACTCATATAAAGTTGACGTCTCCACTTCCAGCAGCAGATTTGTACGATGAAGTGATGAGTTGTTTGAAGTTGTCAAACGTTTCATCCTTTGCAAATGACATTGTTTGTTGGCTGAACCCTGTGAGCTCATGCTTCAGTACCATATCTTCAACTTTACTTTCATCGTTCTGTTCCAGATGACTATCTATGCAAACTACCTCTACATCTTGGAATATCTCTGCATCTTGGAATTCTTCCCCACCATATTCAAAGCATGAACGTAGTCTTTCAATGAGGGTTTTGGCACCTTTCAGCATGGCACTGTTATTGATAATATTTGTAAGGTCATGCATTTCCGTTTTCGTGTCCGTTTCATCAGTAGCTGCACGAATTGGTGACAAGAAAGATTGTAATTGACTTTCTGATGATGTTGATGATGGCACCAGAAGTACGATCAATTTTGCCCCTGCTCGTCTCTTTTCCCAGGACTTGCGTGTCCCATCTACAAATGACATTAGTTTTGCTCCGCCAAATGCTCTATGCAGTACTGTTTTCTCGTTTGCAAAGTCGTATGAAATCATCAAGTACACAGTGGAACATTCTGATCCAATACAATAAGAAGAAGCTGCTAGATCATCAAACGTGCTGTCATCATATATGGGATCCGAATCATCTTCACTCTGTTTGGTTGTAGGGAAAATAGCCTTGCCAACACATGAATTGCCAACCAGATAAATCTTATCCGACGAAAGTTTTGGACGTAGATCAATCACTCCAACATTTCTGATGCTTTCTCCTGTTGAACATGATATTGTGAGAAATCCTATAATGATGGAAACAAGAAATTGATCGCGAACACACATCATGGGTGAATGCGTAGACAGTTTGGAAGTAGTGAAGTTAAGATAGAGGTGATCGTTATGATAAGTAGGTAGTGATAAGTAGAAGCATGATGGTTGGTGGGTTCCCGTGGCCCGTGGTTGGTGTGTGAGAGTGTGGCACTCCACTTCCTCTCCTGTGGGCCGGCGGCCGGCGGGTGAGAGAGGAGAGAGGTCGGGCGGGCAGCAAGCTACAAGTCTTCTGTCTCACGGTTTCCCATGGCCTGAAAGCAGCCTGAAAGCGGCCATCGGCGCCATAGTGAAATTTTAAAAA
This sequence comes from Skeletonema tropicum, assembly GCA_037178625.1. Lineage (NCBI taxonomy): Eukaryota > Bacillariophyta > Thalassiosirophyceae > Thalassiosirales > Thalassiosiraceae > Skeletonema > Skeletonema tropicum. The sequence continues at coordinate 2,463,422 of CM074130.1, forward strand.
AACCTCAAAAAACTTTTTTTGACACCCTACACAACAGGGATATAACTAGGGCGTTGTTAGCGATAAAGACCCCTTTTCAGGCACGTAGGCCGACATCAACCACTGAAGGGCCGCACGCAAGCACGCCGCAAGCCAAAGATCCCTCAAAATGATATATTATTACTCGCTATGAATCTAAATTCCGGCTCATCGTTTGACGGCCCCATAGTTGATAGTGCCTAATGTAGAGTATCATGACATCGTTCACACTCTAAGTACAATAGTGGAGAGAGGAGAGGGCGGCCGGGCAAGTCTTCTGTCTTCTTGCCCGCGAACCCAGCAATTAGAAAATCGTTTTTCGCGTTCAGTTCAAGTATAAGGGTAACCCTTGGTTCAGTTCGCATTTCGCATCTCTAGGACGCTTTTACTTACTCCTATGTGGTTGGGCACTTTGTGGTTATTGTCATGTATATTCTGGATAGAAGACACTCATTGTATTCATATTCCCTTCCATCATTGATGTCCATCTGGTAGTGATGTCTGAAAAGACTTTTGTTTGTGCAATGACCTCTATGGAACAGTGAACCTCCGCGAACTAAACCCCCCTACTTTGCTTAGACCCCCCTCCAAATCACAGCCTAGCCAAATATTTAGACCCCTCTCCCGGTTTCTACTAGTCGTTACTAGGGAATTAGTAGGAGACTATTCCGAAAGTCAGACCCCCCTAAAGCAGACTAGCCAAAATTATTAGACACCCCGGGGGGTTCAGTTCGCGGAGGTTCCTGTATGCAGGCATACCTTCCTGTATGCAGGCATACCTTCTAAATTCGTGAATCAAAATGACCATCGGCATCATTCAATCTTCTTCCGGAAAAAGTAATCACTGGAAGTACTGAAGCTGAAGGCAGAAGAAATAGACAGATAGTGTTGAAGATAAAATCCGGTCAGGGCCCAACGACGAAGACTACCGCTCCAGCCTAAGCACCAGGTATGAATGTCAGATGAGTACTTACCGTTGCTGAAATCGCGACAAATTGACTAATACACACCCCAATAAGTCCCTGAGAGAGAACTTTGTGTGACGGCCGCCAAACTCTAGAAGTATCTAATGGAGCTTAGCTTGAATAATTCTTCTGGTGAAAAAGCGGCGATCCCTGCCAGGCCGCAGCGACCTTTCACTGAATACAACGTAAGTTCGGGTCATAATTAACATGGTTTGATGTCATGTTTGATGTTCCTCGGGCTCTGTGCTCAAATGTTCCATGTGTCAATTTTACAATGTAGGTCTTCTTTCAGCTGGAGCGAGAATCTCTATTACAGTCCAGAGAAGATGGGCTCAACAACGGCGCCTACACTGTCAAAAGAATTTTGGATCAAGAGAGGGAGGTAGAGTCTCCAGAAAGGGTAGCTCTTCGCCCTCGCCAGTATCGTCACCTCGTCCTACCTTCTGATTGGTACGTAGTTGGTTCCAAATACAAGGGGAAGGGAGATCCCAATTCCTACCGTCGGGACAGAAGACACAGGAAGACACATGGCGTTATTTCTTTTGTCGAATTGACTAAGTTGGTATCGAGCAAATGGAAGGTAGTGGACCCAGAGACTAAGGAGTACTGCCGAAATATTGCCCAGGAAGAATTCAAGAGATACCGTAAGGAGTTGGATGAATTCATCAAGATCTACGGAGCAGATGCAGCGAAGGGCAAAAAGCGCAAGCCGCGAAAGTCAAAGGCAGAGGCGAAGCAGGTTGTTGAACCGTTTCAGAAACCTGAGGAGCTACAACAAGTTGCTGAACCAGAGCAATTTGATGGGGAGTGTGCCTTCATCCCCGTTGATGATGATTTAGCTGATGAAATCATCAACATCGATCCCGTTCACTCTTCCAATAAGTCAGACACGTTAGGGGAAGTGGCCGAAACTGACTTCGACAGCAGTCTTGGAGATGGCATGTGTGCAGACATTTCCTTTTATGCTCCGAATCGTTTAAGTAAACAGGGCGGTATGAGTCTTGCCGACAAGTCAACAATACAAGATCAGGCTCATGCTACGCAGTATCCCGTCACTCCTTCTTCTCACACGCAACAGGAGAAACAAAGAGTCTCACTCCAGCTCCAGGATGTCACTGAGTGGGTGTCCGAGTTTACCTTTTAATGCCACCAATGGTCACAGTAATGACCTTAGTATGATGGCTGCCCCAGCTGTTAGCAATATGAATATGTCAACCTTCCAAGGGCTGGCCGTTGACACGTCATACAGTATGCCTACCGGCTTTGGCAACGGTCATGCCTACTTTCCCGGTCAGAACTTCGGCAATCAAGGTTTCCCACAAGCATTTGATCCAAATAATCGTTTCGGAGAGTTTGGAATCAACCAAGGTGCAGTCACTGGTTCCGATTTGAGCCAGTTCGCTCGTCAATACGAGCACGACATCTCTCGCGATATGACGCAACAACGCTCATTTGAGTTACAGCGTCAGCTTCTCTGTTCGCAGCAGCAGCAGCCCGGGGAGATTCAAAATAGTGTAGAGCAGTCGTGCCTCTCACAGTTCCACCAGAATTGTGACATCGATGGGAGAAGAGTTAGTATGGAAAGTACGAGGAGGAGCAGCATGGACACTGCTTTCGGCCTAAACAGCAGTAGTGTCATGATGAATGGTAATAGGAGGAGGAGCCATGGACACTGCTTTTGGCCAAAGCAGCAGTATGAATGACAGTTACAGACGAAGCAGTCTTCCCGCGAGGCCAAACATAAGTCAACCCTCCACTGAATTTCCTCAATTGACAGTTCACCAAGAACAGATTATCAAGAATCTTGCAGAACAAGAGAAGCTTCGAAAGTCTCTTCAAGCGCCTGGAGATAACACTTTCGGCAAGATTCCTATTGCTCAGAACCCTTCAGGGCATTACCCATCTGCGGCGTAGATGAAGTTGCAACTCTTTACCACCAGTCTACCTAGGCATAGTTGATAACACTATAAACACAGATTGAGAGTCAAGACGTTAATTTCGGTGCTTTTCGTACTTAGCTGAAGACAACTCCGTCAAGAGCATCTCATGTTATGTAAGGTAGCCTTAAACAATTCAACTCAACCCAAACCGTGTATATCTAGTTCCTCTTTCCATACAGTTTCACGTCCATCACTAGGTCAGGCTGATACTGTCGATCAGGATTGCAGTAAATATTTTTGAACCGCTGAAATTCTCCAACTGCAGTTTCGACTGGTGGAACGGGGCCCAAGCCCTTCCCACTCTCACACTCTTGAATTATCGAAATCGGAGTAGAAGAAGCTGATTGATAAGCAAGCTTGGACGGGATAATCACTCTTCTTATTCCTCCGGGGTTCATTCCTTTGACTGCTTCCTCGAGACCTGGAATTGTGCTCCCGTCGCCTAACTTCCATCTATAAGGAGCACCTGCGTCAACTGTGCTGTAGATCTTTGATCCATATCTAGCCCCTGTCGTCGACATCACGTAGTCAATTGATACTATTTGCCCATCAGTAGGTGATGGAGTGGAAGATGATCCTTCTTTCACATCGGCATATTGCAATCCTGATGATGAGGTTGTGAATTTTAGATTAGAGGTGTCAGTAGCTGCGTTTGCCACAGTAGCGAAAGAAGATATGACAAGAATGGGTGTTTTTACAAGCAATGATCGTCGAGCATTATCACTGACTTGTTGATTGACTGCTTGGGGAGCCTGCCACGCTGAAGCGGCAGACAGGAGTAGCGTTGCTAGGAGAGCTTTGGCTGACATCATCGTGGGGAACGTCCTTCTTTGGCTTTGATTTGCTCCGATGAGAAGTAGAAGTGTAAGTATGAGAGCAGGAGAAGGAGGAAGGGGAGGGGAAAAGAGAAAGAACATGTGTGGTAGATCGACATAGGAATAAGTATTGATATTTGCGCATCCGGCATCTCCTTTCTTCTTCAATGACCGTCAAAAATTGCCAAAGATGGCAAAAGAGAAGGACATGAACCATCATCTACGTTCATTTCTCATGTTGTCGATTGCGTTGCAGCATTGTAGGCGCTCATCTTGAGTAAAGTTGGAAGTAGCGTGTATGACCAAAAATGACACATCTGTGCAATTATACAGCTTACCATAGCTAGTTTCAGTGTTTCGGTGCGCCTTCAGAAACCTTAGCGCGTAGTAATTAATCTCCGTTTAAACCATGCTAGCAGGCTCTCCGCAAAAAGGACGGCGCCGCCGTCTAATAAATGGAGTTAAAAGTGCTTTCGGTGACAACACATATGCCGCCATCGAAGAGAGCAGCAGTAGTCGCGACGTGAGGAAACGAATGATTAGAAAATCTTCCTCATCTTCTTCTCGTAACAATACTGCAGCGCTGTTCCAGCCAACATTTGATGCAACTTCTGAAGAGCACGGTTACCGCATCGATGTCGCGAAGGATGGTTCTATGATCACTGCCGTGCCTATTCATAATGATAATAAAAACCCTCAGCAACGAAGTGCGGCAGCAGCTGTGCGACGGCAGGCATCTCCAAATGCACGTCTTGTGTCCACCAATAATTGTAATATAAATCAAACACCATCTACGCATGCATTGCAGGATGCCAGGGGGAACCAAAGACAAAAAATGAAGAGAGTGAGACCGACCACAACGACAAATCCATCGCCTACAAAGACACATCAGCATCAACCGTCACCATTGAAAGGGGAACGTAGAAGTTCCAAAGTTACTTGGGACTTGGATGAACCACAGTCTACCACGCAACAGTCGACAAATGTACATACAAATTCAAGTATTGATGATGAAATAAGCTTTGGCAGCTTTCCAATTTTGAGTGACCATAATTTTGGTGACGACGTAGTAGCTAATGAAGGTGCCGCTAAGCAGACGAAAACAATTCAGAGCAATGACCACACAAAACTAGATGGGAATCATACAGATGGGGATGTTACATCATTTGAAGTATCTCTACAACGACGAATGGAGGAAATCGAGTCTCGACGAGCTGAACTTAAGAAAGCAATGTCACATAAAGATTTGATGAAAGGAACACTCGTTAGTGCATTTGATCAAAACTTGGAAAAGAATAGAAAACAAATGACATCCTTGGAAGACGAATTGAAAACGATTCGTTGGCATTTATCTCTTGAACAACACGAACAAGATAAGAATGGAAGCAAAGAGTTGTTACAGCAAAAAATGCGAGATAATGATGCTGCTGTAAGTATAAGTAATCAAGCCGAAGATCCAATACCCGCTTTCGATTTAGAATCGGTTGGTGATCCGAGTATAACGGCTGACACTGATTCTGTTGCTAATCTGTTCGGCAAGGGAAAGGCAGGACAGATGACGAAGAAGAAAGGATTGGATCCACCAGCACGCCCAAGTCCAAGTCCACCTACCGATGAAGAAAGTATAGGAAATAATCAATCTTACAATTTAGAAAGGAGGCACCCTATGGGATCAAGAGTATCTGCGAAAGATAAAAGGGAGAAAAAGGGAGGTATTTTTCTGAAGAAACCTATTCCAATGCATCCATCATCCCATGGCTCTGACCCACGTAAGAAACAAATGAAGCAGACTAGGCTGAATGGTCAGGCCCCGCCGCCAAGGCCGACGAAATCGTCACCGAAAACTGTCCAATTCAATATACCACGCGGATCTGAAGATATCACATATGAGAATGATTCAATCGACAACTTGTCTACTGACTTTATAGCGACTAACATGCACGATAATGACGGTGATGATTTTTCTTGGCAGGGAGAGCATTTTGATGTCGATATGTACGATGATCAAAATGGTGGACTGGTATCCAGCGAGCATCACGACATTTATCAATGGAAAGACAATAAACGCCACGTTGTGACATCCGAGCACTATGTTAGAGAAGAACATCACCATCGTGATCGAAATGAAAGGCAAGGTCAGAGTCAAGGGTTTGATGGAAACAGAGGTGTGTCGTCAGCTTCGGTTGAATCCGATCTTGATCTCAGTTTTGTCCATGCAGTCGCTGCTGTAGTGATACAGACTGCTGTTCGGAGATTTCTTGCAGAACTTGTGGCCGAGGAAAGACGATATGCAGTCCAAGTGATTCAATCTGCTGCAATAAATTGGATGGATCGCCGTTATAGCCAACCAGGACCACCCAGTAGTCCTGGATATTATGCCGCTCCTATATCTCACAATCACAATGCTCACATACCACAGTATAGAATCCCTCAACAAAGAATCAAACGCGTCATGTTCAGAGATGAGTATGAAGATGTTTCTAATTTTGCAGCAATTGAAATACAAAGATGCTTTCGCGGCTGGTTGACACGGGACACCCTTGCAGTGGATGATTTCGCCGCTACGACAATCCAACGCGTCTTCCGTGGGTGGTGGATGAGAGAAACAATGGAAGTTGACAGGTTCTGCGCCACCGAAATTCAGCGCGTCGTCAGGGGGCATCTTTGCAGGATGAATTACATCTATGATCTATACTGCATCACGGTAGCACAGTCAGTTTGCAGGCGCTTCCTTGCGTTCAACAAATCAGCAGTTCGCTTAGCAAACGTGCTTTACATCCAAGCAATATATCGTGGCTACATTGTTCGCTCCAACCTGTCGCGATACGTGAATGAAGGCCAGGAGGTTGCAGCTACGTTGATTCAAACACAGTGGAGATGTTATGATGCACAAATGAATTACATAAACACTCTTGCTGACATCTTGATTGTTCAAAGTGTTGCCAGGCGATGGCTGACTCTCAGGAGACAGGATGTGAAGAATTGGAACATGAGCAAACGGAAACAACCCTCTGCAGCAATATATGGGCGCAATCAACTATCGATGAATCCACGTCCTGGGTCGCGGAATGATGCACATGAAGTTTGGAAAGAGCATCGATTAAAGATTGTCGCAAAGAAACAAGTTTATACAAATCAATACCCGGAAGCATTCAGTGACATTGTCGAAGATGTTAGACTTTTCGACGAAAATACATCAGAGACTAGTGATTTTCTTCAGCATTGGAGAGGACGTAGATCCTGAATGTCATATAAAAAATGCAAGTCATACAGTATTACTTCCATTATTGACCCTTATGCTAATTTTGCTCCTTTTCATTTCTTGCATCGAAACGTTAGAGAGATACGGTACCCTCTCTTGACGATTGTTCCACCAGACAGATCGTTACCGCATATACCACTCTCAGTTATTTCCTCGAATACGCCTTCAGAGATTTCATGGGTGTGCTCCAAATAAGCATCATCTCGGAAGACGATTAAAGAACCACTACCATGCAGAATTATGTCTAGCTTCTGCTGATTATTCAGTGTAGGTTCACAATTCTCTTGTGCGGCGTAGTGCTGCCTCGGCCGCAGCTTGAAAATCACGTCAGATCCGCCCAAAGAGATTGTCGCTGTACAAGAATCGTATGCTGGACCATCAGTGTGTGGCATTATTCCTTCCCCAGGTTGATACTCGTTGATTAGCACATGATTCGGCGGGTTAGAAGATGGGAAGGCTCCTATGCTGACCAAAGTAGTTGACATACGCTGCAGAATGGGAGGAAGCTCGTAAGTTGAAAGTGTTCCATCAAACAATGCCACTTTCCTACGGGCGTGCTTCAGCCGCGTCCATTTCCCATTGTGTTTTAATGACATCTCCTCCTCAGTCAACCCCTTATTTGTATCACCTGTTTGTAAATAATCTGGTATTGTTTGAAGCCAAGCCATGGTCTCATCACGCACTTTGGGAGACAAAAATTGTTCTGCGTAAAGAACAGTGTCAATGTTGGAATCAGACTGTATTTGATGAATATCTTCTGATAGCATGTGCTGCGGCAATAACGTCTCAAATGGTGTCAAATCGCAAACGTTTTGCTGCGGCAGGCGATCTTTACTCGCAGCAATAAATGATGATGAAGTAATTTCATTTTTTGTCACTGCAACGCTGTCGTCCGCCTTGGTTGTTGAACGAATACGCTGGCGCTCCCGACGCCGAAGCTCCCGAAAGTCAATGGTCGCCATAACAACAAAATATTGCACTATGTAAAATATTATTTGCTTTCAACTCGGGCTTGCAAATTGAAAGGATACGTCGATGTGGATAGATGTGGATGAACAATGTGTTTGCTTGGTGCTTGGATTGCAGGTTGCTGGTAGACTGAAGTTTGTGGCAATAAAAGCAAGCAAAACGCCAAAGAGCGACACTAGCAGGATTCGAACCTACGCGGCGAGACGCCAGTAGATTTCGAATCTACCTCCTTAACCACTCGGACATAGTGTCGTCTTCGTGCCAATGTAAGGAAAAATATTATATATAAATACTACAAACCTGATGACCTACATGAACTAACCGGTATCCTCGCCTCTCGTGTTGATAATATTTGAGACTTGAGACCCACTGGCATAAAGCACTGGAAGCTGAAGAAGCAAATTTGTTGGAAAGATCAGGAGGAGCGTATTCAGTAACTTCATAGATTTGCAGTGGTCCAAGTCAGCGTTGTGTTGGCTTGGTCTGTGAGGTTGGCAGCTGACGAGTACATGGAACTGACCTACCTAATAAGAATCAAACTATGTTCAGGTGAATAGGTTAAAGGTGTAAGAATAACGAATGTATCAACTGAATAAACAATTATTGGCTATGCACAAGTGAACGAGGCATTTAACAGAATGACCTGGGATGAAACTGCCCCTAGGAACGCGAGGCAAGAGATGGAAGATCTCAAAAATGAAGGTCTGGAGCAGGCCATGAAACATCTTGGTCAAATTGGGTTACTAAATACCCATGAAAGAATTCCAGTATCCGTGAAAGGTTGGAGAATCTACTGACATTAGAAGGCCAGCTACTACTCCATTCACGTCATTGAGTAAATACAACACGTGAAGCAATCAAACGCACTCTAAAGTTTAGGCAAACGTCCTGGAAATAGTGAAAAAAGGGGTTATCTGGAAAAACAAAAAGAAATCAACCTCCCAGAAAACATTTGATTAAATGGCAAATAGAATACCTGCCTCCTTCAAACAAATTTGAATATCAAACAACTATGCGTTCACAAACAAGCTGATTCAATTGAACAACACGGAAAAATGTAGCGAAAAATTGTGATAGCAAAAAAAAGCAATTAAATTTAATCACTTATACAAAAAAAGGAGACTGTTTTAAAGACAAAATTCCTGCGTATTTATTTGATATTTGTGCTGCAAGCCAGTTCTAGTGCGACCTTCTCAGATCAGCTACATCGTAGTAGCATCGCTTCTAAGAACGCAATCCGTCTGAGCAGTGCAAATGAGCTTGTATAGAATCGCCACCATGTATATGGGCCACTAGAAGCGAATCGGCTCATGCGCATATTCACGATGGTATACACAATATCATGATATTTGTGTTGCCGGCCAGCTCTTGTGAGACCACTGTGGTGCTGCTGGCCATCCCACACTGGACCTGAGCTTGTCTAGTATCACCGCCGACTAGAATGGGCCACTAGCAGCGGCTCATGTCCATACTGACGGCGATAGATACGATTTGGTTCAATGTGGTGCTGCAGGCCAGCCCACACTGGACCTCTCAGATCAACTCCGAGACTGTAGCATCGCTTCTACAGGCGCAAAAAGTCTGAGCAGTACAAATGAGCTTGCCTAGTATCACCCCCGACTAGAATGGGCCACTAGCAGCGGCTCATGCCCATACTGACGGCGATAGATACGATTTGGTTGAATATGGTGCTGCTGGCAGCTCCGACACTATAGCATCGCTTCTACGGATGCCAAACATCTGAGCAGTACAAATGAGCTTGTCTAGTATCACCGCCGACTAGAATGGGCCACTAGCAGCGGCTCATGTCCATACCGACGGCGATAGATACTATTTGGTTGAATGTGGTGCTGCAGGCAAGCCCACACTGGACCTCTCAGATCAGCTACGAGACTGTAGCATCGCTACTACAGGCGCAAAAAGTCTAAGCAGTACAAATGAGCTTGCCTAGTATCACCGCCGACTAGAATGGGCCACTAGCAGCGGCTCATGCCCATACTGACGGCGATAGATACGATTTAGTTGAATATGGTGCTGCTGGCCAGCCCACACCCACACTGGACCTCTCAGATCAGCTCCGAGACTGTAGCATCGCTTCTACAGGCGCAAAAAGTCTAAGCAGTACAAATGAGCTTGTCTAGTATCACCGCCGACTAGAATGGGCCACTAGCAGTGGCTCATGTCCATACTGACGGCGATAGATACGATTTGGTACAATATGGTGCTGCTGCCCAGCCCATTCTGGACCTCTCAGATCAGCTACGAGACTGTAGCGTTGCTTCTACGGATGCCAAACATCTGAGCAGTACAAATGAGCTTGTCTAGTATCACCGCCGACTAGAATGGGCCACTAGCAGCGGCTCATGCCCATACCGACGGCGATAGATACGATTTGGTTGAATATGGTGCTGCTGGCCAGCCCATTCTGGACCTCTCAGATCAGATACGAGACTGTAGCATCGCTTCTACGGATGCCAAACATCTGAGCAGTACAAATGAGCTTGCCTAGTATCACCGCCGACTAGAATGGGCCAGTAGCAGCGGCTCATGCCCATACCGACGGCGATAGATACGATTTGGTTGAATATGGTGCTGCAGGCCAGCCCACACTGGACCTCTCAGATCAGCTACGAGACTGTAGCATCGCTTCTACAGGCGCAAAAAGTCTGAGCAGTACGAATAAGCTTGCCTAGTATCACCGCCGACTAGAATGGGCCACTAGCAGCGGCTCATGTCAATACTGACGGCGATAGATACGATTTAGTTGAATATGGTGCTGCTGGCCAGCCCACACTGGACCTCTCAGATCAGCTCCGAGACTGTAGCATCGCTTCAACAGACGTTCCTCATCGGAGCAGTACAAATGAGCTTGTCTAGTATCACCGCCGACTAGAATGGGCCACTAGCAGCAGCTCATGCCCATACTGACGGCGATAGATACTATTTGGTTGAATATAGTGCTGCAGGCCAGCCCACACTGGACCTCTCAGATCAGCTACGAGACTGTAGCATCGCTTCTACAGGCGCAAAAAGTCTAAGCAGTACAAATGAGCTTGTCTAGTATCACCCCCGACTAGAATGGGCCACTAGCAGCGGCTCATGTCCATACTGACGGCGATAGATACGATTTGGTTGAATATGGTGCTGCTGGCCAGCCCACACTGGACCTCTCAGATCAGCTACAAGACTTTAGCGTTGCTTCTACGGATGCCAAACATCTGAGCAGTACAAATGAGCTTGTCTAGTATCACCGCCGACTAGAATGGGCCACTAGCAGCGGCTCATGTCCATACTGACGGCGATAGATAAGATTTGGTACAATATGGTGCTGCTGGCCAGCCCATTCTGGACCTCTCAGATCAGCTACGAGACTGTAGCATCGCTTCTACGGATGCCAAACATCTGAGCAGTACAAAGCTTGTCTAGTATCACCGCCGACTAGAATGGGCCACTAGCAGCAGCTCATGCCCATACTGACGGCGATAGATAAGATTTGGTTGAATATGGTGCTGCTGGCCAGCCAATTCTGGACCACTCAGATCAGCTACGAGACTGTAGCATCGCTTCTACGGATGCCAAACATCTGAGCAGTACAAATGAGCTTGTCTAGTATCACCGCCGACTAGAATGGGCCAGTAGCAGCAGCTCATGTCCATACTGACGGCAATAGATACGATTTGGTCGAGACTGTAGCATCGCTTCTACAGGCGCAAAAAGTCTAAGCAGTACAAATGAGCTTGTCTAGTATCACCGCCGACTAGAATGGGCCACTAGCAGCGGCTCATGTCCATACTGACGGCGATAGATACGATTTGGTACAATATGGTGCTGCTGGCCAGCCCATTCTGGACCTCTCAGATCAGCTCCGAGACTGTAGCATCGCTTCTACGGATGCCAAACATCTGAGCAGTACAAATGAGCTTGTCTAGTATCACCGCCGACTAGAATGGGCCACTAGCAGCGGCTCATGCCCATACTGACGGCGATAGATACGATTTGGTTGAATATGGTGCTGCAGGCCAGCCCATTCTGGACCTCTCAGATCAGCTCCGAGACTGTAGCATCGCTTCTACAGGCGCAAAAAGTCTGAGCAGTACAAATGAGCTTGTCTAGTATCACCGCCGACTAGAATGGGCCACTAGCAGCGGCTCATGTCCATACTGACGGCGATAGATACGATTTAGTTGAATATGGTGCTGCTGGCCAGCCCACACTGGACCTCTCAGATCAGCTCCGAGACTGTAGCATCGCTTCAACAGACGTTCCTCATCGGAGCAGTACAAATGAGCTTGTCTAGTATCACCGCCGACTAGAATGGGCCACTAGCAGCGGCTCATGCCCATACTGACGGCGATAGATACTATTTGGTTGAATATATTGCTGCAGGCCAGCCCACACTGGACCTCTCAGATCAGCTCCGAGACTGTAGCATCGCTTCTACAGGCGCAAAAAGTCTGAGCAGTACAAATGAGCTTGTCTAGTATCACCGCCGACTAGAATGGGCCAGTAGCAGCGGCTCATGCCCATACCGACGGCGATAGATACGATTTGGTTGAATATGATGCTGCTGGCCAGCCCACACTGGACCTCTCAGATCAGCTCCGAGTCTTTAGAAGCTTTCTACGGACGTTAGCCGTCTGATCAGTACAAATGAGCTCGTCTAATATCACCGCCGACTAGAATGGGCCACTAGGAGTGGCTCATGTCCATACCGACGGCGATAGATACGATTTGGTACAATGTGGTGCTGATATCTCTCAGATCAGTTACATCGTAGTAGCATCGCTTCTAACAATGCAAATAATCTTAGCAGTGCATATGTGCTTGTACAGTAGTTTGTTGGTTAGTCTATCGAAGCAGATCGTTACTGTCATTTCTCTTGAAACTGTTGGCGTTCTGTCAGTCTGTCGTTGACAGAAATACCCTAAGTGCAATCAAATAATGTCGAACTTTCAAACCTACCAATGCCAATTGAGCAGAGGAGTGAACTAACAATAATAGCTTAGAAAATTTCTTAATGAACTAACAAAGCAACCTGGACGCACGGACGGGAATGGAAGGCTTCATTCACAGCAGCAGCGATGTGCACTACTGGTGACAAAGCAAGAGAAGCAAATCTGTAGAAAGAGTCGGAAGTCGGAACAGACTGACGAACAGCACCGGAAAGAGCTGTTACAAATTACGAGCACTCGTAAGTAGATAAAGAAGAGAAGAATAGAGTAAGTGACCAGAAAGGGAAAGAGCATGCACGAAGGTGGAAGAATGCCATTTGAAGCAAAGCAGAACAGCGAGAGAGAAGGTACTCTAGGTAGGAGTCGTGAGCCGATTCTGAATCCACCGCTGCCCTTGTTCGTCTTTTCCCAGACTGTGGGGTTGGCCGTAAAGAATCTGCTGATCATATGCGAAAGTCGTACCACTGAGCAGCCAAGTATCAGTGGTACGACTTTCGCATATGATCAGCAGAATCATATACATAAGTCTGTGCAATGTTGTATTGATCATGCTTTTTTGCATTTACATATCTTTTTTGCGTACCGAAGAGTATTCATGACCGCTAATATATAGAAATCTTCTATTTCCTTTCTAAAGTTTCTCACTTCGCTCGTCTTCCTCAAGCCAATGATAAAATTTAATAGTTAGGAGGAAGGAGTAAATCTCTCTGCGACTGTTGAGAAAAGCAAACAACTCAATCAAGGCACAGACATCAAAAGCTTTCTGTTCCATAATATAAAAGCTAAGATCTTCTTAGGAAAGAAGTAACAAAAAGAGGAGCCAAAATCTCTCCTCAGCCTCGCCCTGCTTAAGAGGGTGAGGGCGGGCTGTGCGTGAGGAAAAGACCCTGTCCCCAAAAAGGGGATTACAGAGACCGAGAGTCGAACTCGGGACCTCAGCCGTGTGAAGGCCGCGTCATAACCAACTAGACCATCCCTGCATGCCGTTAGCGTGTCAAAATTTGCATACATTAATTATGTGAAACACCCCCACGACCAACAATAAACCACTTCGCCTAACACCAACATCTTGTCGCTTGATCGCACCAATGCATTTGCTGATGGTTATTGCTGGTGCGGCTTCGGCGTACATTAGTGTAGAAGGACTGCCTTCATTTATATTTTGTGGAGAGATGAGAATTCGATGATTTTGACATCCGTCGATGTGTTTTACATTATTGAATAATTGGGTCAATCATCACGCATCCAAAGCAAACATCACAGCCCCATTTGATATTATAAGTATATAGACAAACATTGGGGCGCTTCTTAGGATGTATATGGTCAAAATAATGCATAATTATTCAATTTTACTTGTTTCTTCATGTGCACTCAAAATTTTACAAAAAAATGGCTTAGCATCGACTACCATAAAATAGTGGATATTAACCGAATCTGACCAAACCAAGCAGCGGAATCATCACCAAGTGAGTGAAGTGAAGGATGGTGGCGGTAGCATCAAAACATTGGTAGTGTTGGTGTAGTAGCATGATGTAGCCTATATATGATGTAGAAGGTGGCAATCGCATGGTTGAGGGTTGAATTTTTGCGCGAAAGTGATTTAATTCCTACCGTAGAGTCCGATACATTTTCTACGTTGCGCAATTTTTCACGCAAAAATACTTCGGTATCGAGACGAGACCTCCCCAAACCATCCCTGCTGCGCGTGCCAAGAAGCAAGAAGTGCCAAACAGGTAATTTGCATACATCATTTGTACTAGCCTCGCTGACGCTCGTCTAGCCGCTGCGCGGGTTTTCTAAATAAGAGAGGAGGCACCGGCTATCTACTACGATATTGATTGTGTCTACTTATATACATAGCAGTATTCAAATAGTACGTTATGTAACACTTTAATAATTATGTAATAAAGGTTGTACATTGCCTTCTACGAATGCTGTGTAGTGATTACTGAGACACGGTTGGGAGAATATTGATTTATGTGAGAGGGATTATCTATGAAGAGGTTTAATGTGAACCACATCATTTCTGACACTCACACATCAACTGTACCCTTACTAAAAATTAGAACCCTATTTCTTGACACTCCACATCACACGTCCAAAGAAAGAGTCGATCGAAAATGCCCGTGAAGGCCAAAGGACACGCCAAAGGGCCCGGACCGACCGAACGACTTAGCTCCTCTCATAATTTAGATAGCCCAAGCATCGATTTACGTGACGGGCTGTATAGTAAGGATGGAAAGATCTGCATTATGTGGAAGCGCCAATGAACTCAAGGAAGCGTTTTGGGACATTCAATAAATGCTGTGACTAGTTTATCTTTGATCTTCTTACCGCAGAAGGAAGTGCCAAGTCATTATGGCTAGTTATCTAGTGGGCAACAAATTGGGATTCATATTTTCCAAAATAACAATTGGTCAACTTGCATTGGGACTCTCTCGACATGACAATACCGTTGTTCTGCAGGATTACCAGTAGAATCCGACTCGATACGGAAGGTGGAAGGTGGCGACTGCAAGCGCTTGGATTATCGTGGATGCGATCAACCAGTGTTACTTTCAGTTTGTGTCGTTGGAAGTGGTGTAGTGGGTGCAGAGGATGGAAATGTAGCTATCGAAATTGGGCAGCAGCATCAAGGAGAGGCCTAGGTGATTGGTCATCCTGGTTGAGTTTGCAAGTAATTCCTCTTGGCAGTTCTGGTGACTTTGTTAGTTTATGCGCCATGGTCATGACTGAATCATGATTCGTATATTCACTCGTCATGCATCATTGGCTGCATTTTCAGAAGTGTAAAGTCTTTCAATGATGCCGTTACTGAAGCCAAGGCTGTCCGTTCCACTGGCCCCTCGGCAGCGGAGATTGCCAAACTTCCCAAGTGGGAAATGAATAGAAATGAATGCATGCATGGAGGGGGAGTACTTAGAAGTCAAAGTAAAGTAAATTCAAGTACTCGTAGATATCCATCCTATTACTAGAGCAATAATACACGTGCCACAGCCAGGTCCAGCAAGCAATATCACAGAGTGATTGCTGTCCACTTTGAACTATTACATAGGAGTAACAATTAACTACGTACTAGAACTTCTCCGAGAAAATACATCACGGAGTGATTGCTGTCCACTTTGAATTCCAATCTCACGAAGAATTTTGTTCTTAGTCTCTAAATCACTCATACCATCGTCTTTCCGTTTCTTCATAACTTTTGAATTCTCTCGGCAAGACTGTGAATACTTGATGTTGCCTTGCTTCTTTTGTCGCTTTGATGAAGCTGTGCTTGCACTTCAAGGTCGACAACCTGCGATTGATATCATTATCGAGATCGGTCGGCTCCAAATTGCACAACTCCTTCCACTGCTCGGCAGTGATGACCATGGCAGTAGCAGTCACTCCCCTGCAATACCTCATTGTTGATGTTGACTGCCAAAGGTCCAATCTCCAAACTATCATTCTGCAATCCTTCGATATCAAGTTCGTCACCGACAATTCGACGTTGTGCCGGTCTTGCCCGAGGAAGCTCATTAGTATCATTGCCTCCACTCTTCAGATTGCGCTTGCCTTCTTCTTTGACACGTGCTATAATCAAATGCATAAAATCATCCGTCTGGAATAAGTACTCACGTAACACCTTCTTCTGAAGTTCCGTACCTCGAGTGACTCCAAATTGCCGCAGTAATTTATTCCATATTGCATGGGCGCTCTCAATGTTTTGCTCGTCAATACCACCAAGAGTGCCCCATAGACGGAGCTGTCTCACAAGATGTCCACCAAAAAGGAGATGGGCTTTCATAGAGCGTGTTAGTTTTGGCTTCCATCCACTAATTGGGCAATCATCTTTGCAAAGTTTGTAGACGAGTTCTTTCAGTTCATCGGCATCCTTTTCCAGCAATGGGACCTTCTTATATGTCATTGTCGGGTATTTTGCTATAACAGCATCCCTTTTCCGTTTGTAACACTCCTTTGTTGGTGCAAATGGTCGAAGTCCTCTGCCATTACTTCCCGGATCACGAGTGTCACAGGCAATAAACATCGCAACCCGTCGTAGTTGTTTTAGATTTATACCAGCGAATTTGCAGCAGGCTAGCGTTGTTTCAACGTCGAATCTATGGTGTGCATTCCATGTTTTGATAATGTATTTCTTTGGAATGCCATTCTTCAACCGCCGCTGTATGAGTAACTCAAGCATTTCATCCTCAGTGTTGAAGCCGCCAGACTTGAGACTATCTAGCCAGTCACCTGCTTTCTTTGTCCGTGCACGTTTATTTCTTGTTGTTTCCTCGACTGCATAGGTCCCTGGCATCTTAGCAACAAGCATTGGTCGGTGTTTTGTAAATGATAATAACTTTGCAACTGGCACATCGACATCATGCTCATCAAACATCCATTGCAACAACATTCCAGCAACTCGTTAATCGTTATCATTCGGCGGTAGTTTACCATTGCGCGAGGTTTTTAATTTTTGTTCGAACAGTGCAACAGCATCATCGGTAAGGTGACCATTGTGGTCGAAAATTACAATGCTTCCCGGATTGAGTCTCTTTGGCAGAAGAAGATCCACTTCTGTCTCTTCTTGCTCTTCTGTTTCTTTCGACTGCTTGTTATTTGTAGCTTTGCTTTTCTTTTTCTTCTTTGCCGGCGAACCTCTTAATGACCGCATATCGACAGGATGCGAGACTGGAGTAATAATTGTTGTTTCATCTTCGAATAGAGCCATGAAATCATTGTGTCGTTGCACTTTTCCACGATCAGGGTGGTCTTTCCATGTCTGGTCCCAAGGCCGTTGACATTTCTTTTTTACGTTGGTCCCGCGTGTCCTGCTGATAAGGTCAGGGGTGAGGATGCCTCCAGCGTTATTTGGAGTATAAAGGCAGCCATCACAGATGACTCTCTTGTGTGCGTTAACTGTTGGCTTTAATTGAAAATTGAAGCAATTACGACTCTCATCACGGCTGAAGAAGAAATGTTTGGGGACTGAAAGCTTTGCAGGCGTGGTATCTTCTCCCCTTCTCGAACGTCGGGATGATCGGCCGCTCTCGCTCCTGCTGTTGCGGCCAGCAGAAGGGGTGGTTTGACCTGTCGACATGGTTCGGAAGTGCTAGCGGAACTGTGCACCATCGTGAAATGCCGCTGTCCCTCCGATGGCGCCACATTTTTATGCCTTGGCGCCAAAAAAACACTACATGCCACAAAAAAAATTTCAAATCATCCACACAATAAAATTAGCGGGTGGTGATTCTTTGTGGTGGAGTATCTTCTACACTCTTTTTACACAATTAAATCATCATGAGCATGCATGAGATATCAACCTGGGACAAGTTTGGGCAGAAATGGGACAAGTTTGGGCAGAAATGGGACAAGTTTGGGCAGAAACGGAATATGGAAACACAGCAGCACAGGTACGCACCGAGCACCGAGCGATGTAGCATCACCACACAACGTTGTATCATTGTCTCATAAGAGAGGCAACTGAGGGTGGACGGTGGACATTCATTCTGCCGCTGATAGCAATGACTCTCAAAAACAGAGTGCTGATGGAATGAATCAACAATGGAGGAGGAGGGCTGGAGATTCAACCAGAACCAGGCGGGCGGGGCAAATACACATTACATCCTTCATCCTCATCAACACTGCAATTTTATCATCGTCTTGCCTCATAACTCATAACGTAACTGCCATCCCAAGCATCGATTTACGTGACGGGCTGTATAGTAAGGATGGAAAGATCTGCATTATGTGGAAGCGCCAATGAACTCAAGGAAGCGTTTTGGGACATTCAATAAATGCTGTGACTAGTTTATCTTTGATCTTCTTACCGCAGAAGGAAGTGCCAAGTCATTATGGCTAGTTATCTAGTGGGCAACAAATTGGGATTCATATTTTCCAAAATAACAATTGGTCAACTTGCATTGGGACTCTCTCGACATGACAATACCGTTGTTCTGCAGGATTACCAGTAGAATCCGACTCGATACGGAAGGTGGAAGGTGGCGACTGCAAGCGCTTGGATTATCGTGGATGCGATCAACCAGTGTTACTTTCAGTTTGTGTCGTTGGAAGTGGTGTAGTGGGTGCAGAGGATGGAAATGTAGCTATCGAAATTGGGCAGCAGCATCAAGGAGAGGCCTAGGTGATTGGTCATCCTGGTTGAGTTTGCAAGTAATTCCTCTTGGCAGTTCTGGTGACTTTGTTAGTTTATGCGCCATGGTCATGACTGAATCATGATTCGTATATTCACTCGTCATGCATCATTGGCTGCATTTTCAGAAGTGTAAAGTCTTTCAATGATGCCGTTACTGAAGCCAAGGCTGTCCGTTCCACTGGCCCCTCGGCAGCGGAGATTGCCAAACTTCCCAAGTGGGAAATGAATAGAAATGAATGCATGCATGGAGGGGGAGTACTTAGAAGTCAAAGTAAAGTAAATTCAAGTACTCGTAGATATCCATCCTATTACTAGAGCAATAATACACGTGCCACAGCCAGGTCCAGCAAGCAATATCACAGAGTGATTGCTGTCCACTTTGAACTATTACATAGGAGTAACAATTAACTACGTACTAGAACTTCTCCGAGAAAATACATCACGGAGTGATTGCTGTCCACTTTGAATTCCAATCTCACGAAGAATTTTGTTCTTAGTCTCTAAATCACTCATACCATCGTCTTTCCGTTTCTTCATAACTTTTGAATTCTCTCGGCAAGACTGTGAATACTTGATGTTGCCTTGCTTCTTTTGTCGCTTTGATGAAGCTGTGCTTGCACTTCAAGGTCGACAACCTGCGATTGATATCATTATCGAGATCGGTCGGCTCCAAATTGCACAACTCCTTCCACTGCTCGGCAGTGATGACCATGGCAGTAGCAGTCACTCCCCTGCAATACCTCATTGTTGATGTTGACTGCCAAAGGTCCAATCTCCAAACTATCATTCTGCAATCCTTCGATATCAAGTTCGTCACCGACAATTCGACGTTGTGCCGGTCTTGCCCGAGGAAGCTCATTAGTATCATTGCCTCCACTCTTCAGATTGCGCTTGCCTTCTTCTTTGACACGTGCTATAATCAAATGCATAAAATCATCCGTCTGGAATAAGTACTCACGTAACACCTTCTTCTGAAGTTCCGTACCTCGAGTGACTCCAAATTGCCGCAGTAATTATTCCATATTGCATGGGCGCTCTCAATGTTTTGCTCGTCAATACCACCAAGAGTGCCCCATAGACGGAGCTGTCTCACAAGATGTCCACCAAAAAGGAGATGGGCTTTCATAGAGCGTGTTAGTTTTGGCTTCCATCCACTAATTGGGCAATCATCTTTGCAAAGTTTGTAGACGAGTTCTTTCAGTTCATCGGCATCCTTTTCCAGCAATGGGACCTTCTTATATGTCATTGTCGGGTATTTTGCTATAACAGCATCCCTTTTCCGTTTGTAACACTCCTTTGTTGGTGCAAATGGTCGAAGTCCTCTGCCATTACTTCCCGGATCACGAGTGTCACAGGCAATAAACATCGCAACCCGTCGTAGTTGTTTTAGATTTATACCAGCGAATTTGCAGCAGGCTAGCGTTGTTTCAACGTCGAATCTATGGTGTGCATTCCATGTTTTGATAATGTATTTCTTTGGAATGCCATTCTTCAACCGCCGCTGTATGAGTAACTCAAGCATTTCATCCTCAGTGTTGAAGCCGCCAGACTTGAGACTATCTAGCCAGTCACCTGCTTTCTTTGTCCGTGCACGTTTATTTCTTGTTGTTTCCTCGACTGCATAGGTCCCTGGCATCTTAGCAACAAGCATTGGTCGGTGTTTTGTAAATGATAATAACTTTGCAACTGGCACATCGACATCATGCTCATCAAACATCCATTGCAACAACATTCCAGCAACTCGTTAATCGTTATCATTCGGCGGTAGTTTACCATTGCGCGAGGTTTTTAATTTTTGTTCGAACAGTGCAACAGCATCATCGGTAAGGTGACCATTGTGGTCGAAAATTACAATGCTTCCCGGATTGAGTCTCTTTGGCAGAAGAAGATCCACTTCTGTCTCTTCTTGCTCTTCTGTTTCTTTCGACTGCTTGTTATTTGTAGCTTTGCTTTTCTTTTTCTTCTTTGCCGGCGAACCTCTTAATGACCGCATATCGACAGGATGCGAGACTGGAGTAATAATTGTTGTTTCATCTTCGAATAGAGCCATGAAATCATTGTGTCGTTGCACTTTTCCACGATCAGGGTGGTCTTTCCATGTCTGGTCCCAAGGCCGTTGACATTTCTTTTTTACGTTGGTCCCGCGTGTCCTGCTGATAAGGTCAGGGGTGAGGATGCCTCCAGCGTTATTTAGAGTATAAAGGCAGCCATCACAGATGACTCTCTTGTGTGCGTTAACTGTTGGCTTTAATTGAAAATTGAAGCAATTACGACTCTCATCACGGCTGAAGAAGAAATGTTTGGGGACTGAAAGCTTTGCAGGCGTGGTATCTTCTCCCCTTCTCGAACGTCGGGATGATCGGCCGCTCTCGCTCCTGCTGTTGCGGCCAGCAGAAGGGGTGGTTTGACCTGTCGACATGGTTCGGAAGTGCTAGCGGAACTGTGCACCATCGTGAAATGCCGCTGTCCCTCCGATGGCGCCACATTTTTATGCCTTGGCGCCAAAAAAACACTACATGCCACAAAAAAAATTTCAAATCATCCACACAATAAAATTAGCGGGTGGTGATTCTTTGTGGTGGAGTATCTTCTACACTCTTTTTACACAATTAAATCATCATGAGCATGCATGAGATATCAACCTGGGACAAGTTTGGGCAGAAATGGGACAAGTTTGGGCAGAAATGGGACAAGTTTGGGCAGAAACGGAATATGGAAACACAGCAGCACAGGTACGCACCGAGCACCGAGCGATGTAGCATCACCACACAACGTTGTATCATTGTCTCATAAGAGAGGCAACTGAGGGTGGACGGTGGACATTCATTCTGCCGCTGATAGCAATGACTCTCAAAAACAGAGTGCTGATGGAATGAATCAACAATGGAGGAGGAGGGCTGGAGATTCAACCAGAACCAGGCGGGCGGGGCAAATACACATTACATCCTTCATCCTCATCAACACTGCAATTTTATCATCGTCTTGCCTCATAACTCATAACGTAACTGCCATCCCAAGCATCGATTTACGTGACGGGCTGTATAGTAAGGATGGAAAGATCTGCATTATGTGGAAGCGCCAATGAACTCAAGGAAGCGTTTTGGGACATTCAATAAATGCTGTGACTAGTTTATCTTTGATCTTCTTACCGCAGAAGGAAGTGCCAAGTCATTATGGCTAGTTATCTAGTGGGCAACAAATTGGGATTCATATTTTCCAAAATAACAATTGGTCAACTTGCATTGGGACTCTCTCGACATGACAATACCGTTGTTCTGCAGGATTACCAGTAGAATCCGACTCGATACGGAAGGTGGAAGGTGGCGACTGCAAGCGCTTGGATTATCGTGGATGCGATCAACCAGTGTTACTTTCAGTTTGTGTCGTTGGAAGTGGTGTAGTGGGTGCAGAGGATGGAAATGTAGCTATCGAAATTGGGCAGCAGCATCAAGGAGAGGCCTAGGTGATTGGTCATCCTGGTTGAGTTTGCAAGTAATTCCTCTTGGCAGTTCTGGTGACTTTGTTAGTTTATGCGCCATGGTCATGACTGAATCATGATTCGTATATTCACTCGTCATGCATCATTGGCTGCATTTTCAGAAGTGTAAAGTCTTTCAATGATGCCGTTACTGAAGCCAAGGCTGTCCGTTCCACTGGCCCCTCGGCAGCGGAGATTGCCAAACTTCCCAAGTGGGAAATGAATAGAAATGAATGCATGCATGGAGGGGGAGTACTTAGAAGTCAAAGTAAAGTAAATTCAAGTACTCGTAGATATCCATCCTATTACTAGAGCAATAATACACGTGCCACAGCCAGGTCCAGCAAGCAATATCACAGAGTGATTGCTGTCCACTTTGAACTATTACATAGGAGTAACAATTAACTACGTACTAGAACTTCTCCGAGAAAATACATCACGGAGTGATTGCTGTCCACTTTGAATTCCAATCTCACGAAGAATTTTGTTCTTAGTCTCTAAATCACTCATACCATCGTCTTTCCGTTTCTTCATAACTTTTGAATTCTCTCGGCAAGACTGTGAATACTTGATGTTGCCTTGCTTCTTTTGTCGCTTTGATGAAGCTGTGCTTGCACTTCAAGGTCGACAACCTGCGATTGATATCATTATCGAGATCGGTCGGCTCCAAATTGCACAACTCCTTCCACTGCTCGGCAGTGATGACCATGGCAGTAGCAGTCACTCCCCTGCAATACCTCATTGTTGATGTTGACTGCCAAAGGTCCAATCTCCAAACTATCATTCTGCAATCCTTCGATATCAAGTTCGTCACCGACAATTCGACGTTGTGCCGGTCTTGCCCGAGGAAGCTCATTAGTATCATTGCCTCCACTCTTCAGATTGCGCTTGCCTTCTTCTTTGACACGTGCTATAATCAAATGCATAAAATCATCCGTCTGGAATAAGTACTCACGTAACACCTTCTTCTGAAGTTCCGTACCTCGAGTGACTCCAAATTGCCGCAGTAATTAATTCCATATTGCATGGGCGCTCTCAATGTTTTGCTCGTCAATACCACCAAGAGTGCCCCATAGACGGAGCTGTCTCACAAGATGTCCACCAAAAAGGAGATGGGCTTTCATAGAGCGTGTTAGTTTTGGCTTCCATCCACTAATTGGGCAATCATCTTTGCAAAGTTTGTAGACGAGTTCTTTCAGTTCATCGGCATCCTTTTCCAGCAATGGGACCTTCTTATATGTCATTGTCGGGTATTTTGCTATAACAGCATCCCTTTTCCGTTTGTAACACTCCTTTGTTGGTGCAAATGGTCGAAGTCCTCTGCCATTACTTCCCGGATCACGAGTGTCACAGGCAATAAACATCGCAACCCGTCGTAGTTGTTTTAGATTTATACCAGCGAATTTGCAGCAGGCTAGCGTTGTTTCAACGTCGAATCTATGGTGTGCATTCCATGTTTTGATAATGTATTTCTTTGGAATGCCATTCTTCAACCGCCGCTGTATGAGTAACTCAAGCATTTCATCCTCAGTGTTGAAGCCGCCAGACTTGAGACTATCTAGCCAGTCACCTGCTTTCTTTGTCCGTGCACGTTTATTTCTTGTTGTTTCCTCGACTGCATAGGTCCCTGGCATCTTAGCAACAAGCATTGGTCGGTGTTTTGTAAATGATAATAACTTTGCAACTGGCACATCGACATCATGCTCATCAAACATCCATTGCAACAACATTCCAGCAACTCGTTAATCGTTATCATTCGGCGGTAGTTTACCATTGCGCGAGGTTTTTAATTTTTGTTCGAACAGTGCAACAGCATCATCGGTAAGGTGACCATTGTGGTCGAAAATTACAATGCTTCCCGGATTGAGTCTCTTTGGCAGAAGAAGATCCACTTCTGTCTCTTCTTGCTCTTCTGTTTCTTTCGACTGCTTGTTATTTGTAGCTTTGCTTTTCTTTTTCTTCTTTGCCGGCGAACCTCTTAATGACCGCATATCGACAGGATGCGAGACTGGAGTAATAATTGTTGTTTCATCTTCGAATAGAGCCATGAAATCATTGTGTCGTTGCACTTTTCCACGATCAGGGTGGTCTTTCCATGTCTGGTCCCAAGGCCGTTGACATTTCTTTTTTACGTTGGTCCCGCGTGTCCTGCTGATAAGGTCAGGGGTGAGGATGCCTCCAGCGTTATTTAGAGTATAAAGGCAGCCATCACAGATGACTCTCTTGTGTGCGTTAACTGTTGGCTTTAATTGAAAATTGAAGCAATTACGACTCTCATCACGGCTGAAGAAGAAATGTTTGGGGACTGAAAGCTTTGCAGGCGTGGTATCTTCTCCCCTTCTCGAACGTCGGGATGATCGGCCGCTCTCGCTCCTGCTGTTGCGGCCAGCAGAAG